>OU015756.1:79183715-79245008 GCA_907169655.1 Acomys percivali
TCTGTAGATTGCTTTTGGTAGGATGGCCATTTTTACTATGTTAATTCTCCCTATCCATGAGCAAGGAAGATCCTTCCATCTTCTCATGTCATCTTCAATCTCCTTCTTCAGAGTTTTGAAATTTTTTTCAAACAAGTCCTTCACTTGCTTAGGTAAAGTAACTCCTAGATATTTTATTTTGCTTGTGGCTAATGTGAAGGGTATGGCTTTCCTAATTTCTTCCTCTGTAAGCTTGTCATTTGTGTATAGGAAGGCTACAGACTTTTTTGAGTTAATTTTGTATCCAGCCAAATTGCTGAAGGTGTTTATCAGCTGTAGGAGTTCTCTGGTGGAATTTTGAGGGTCACTTATGTACACTATGATATCATCTGCAAATAGGGATAGTTTGACTTCCTCCTTTCCCATTTGGATACCCTTGATCTCCTTTTGTTGTCTTATTGCTCTGGCTAGAACTTCGAGTCCTATATAGAAGAGATATGGAGAGAGTGGGCAGCCTTGCCTTGTTCCCGATTTTAGAGGAATTTCCTTGAGTATCTCACCATTTACTTTGATTTTGGCTATTGGTTTGTTGTATATAGCCTTTATTATATTGAGGAAAGTGCCTTTAATCCCCGATCTCTCTAAAACTTTAAACATGAATGGGTGTTGGATTTTATTAAATGCTTTCTCTGCATCTAAAGAGATGATCATGTGGTTTTTTATTTTCAGTTTGTTTATATGGTGGATTACATTGGTGGATTTCCGTATATTAAACCATCCCTGCATGCCTGGAATGAAGCCTACTTGGTCATGATGAATGATATCCTTTATGTGTTCTTGTATTCGTTTTGCAAGAATTTTATTTAGTATTTTTACATCGACGTTCATAAAAGAAATTGGTCTGAAATTCTCTTTCTTTGTTGAGTCTTTGTGAGGTTTAGGTATCAACGTGACTATGGCTTCATAGAATGAATTTGGTAATGTTCCATCCAATTCTGTGTTTTGGAGTAGCTTGAAGAGTATCGGTATTAACTCGCCTTTGAAGGTCTGGTAGAATTCTGCACTGAAACTATCTGGCCCTAAGCTTTTTTTGGTTGGGAGACTATCAATGATTGCTTCTATTTCTGTAGGGGAAATGGGACTATTTAGCTTGTTTATCTGTTCTTCACTCAACTTTGGCAAGTGAAATTGATCATGAAAATCGTCCATTTCCCTTAGATTTTCAAATTTTGTGGTATATATGCATCCAAAGTAGGATCTCATGATTCTTTGTATTTCTTCAGTGTCTGTTGTTATGTCTCCCTTTTCATTTCTGATTTTGTTGATTTCAATACTGTCTCTCTGCCTTTTAGTTAGTTTGGCTAACGGTCTGTCTATATTGTTGATTTTCTCAAAGAACCAGCTCTTGGTTTTGTTGATTCTTTGGACTGTTTTCTTAGTTTCCAATTTGTTAATTTCAGCACTGGGTTTGATTATTTCCAGACGTCTACTCCTTTTGAGTGTTTCTGCTTCTTTTTTTTCCTAGGGCTTCCAGCTGTTTTGTTAAGTTGCTTATGTGCGATGTTTCCAATTTCTTTTTAAAGGCACTTAGTGCTATGAGTTTTCCTCTTAACACTGCTTTCAATGTATCCCACAAATTTGGGTATGTTGTTCCCTCATTTTCATTGAATTTCAGAAACGCCTTGATTTCTTTCTTTATTTCTTCCCTGACCCATGTGTCATTTAGCAGAGAGTTGTTTAGTTTCCACGTGCGTGTAGGCTTTTTGTTGTTTCTGTTGTTGTTGAATTGCAGCCTAAGAGCATGGTGATCTGATAGGATACAAGGTATTATTTCAGTCCTCTTGTATCTGTTGAGGCCTGCTTTGTGACCTACGATGTGATCAATTTTGGAGAAGGTTCCATGGGGTGCAGAGAAGGTATATTCTTTCTTGTTTGGGTGAAAGGTTCTATAGATATCTGTTAGATCCATTTGACCCATGGCATTGGTTAATGATGTTATTTCTCGGCTTAGTTTCTGTTTCAATGACTTATCCTTCAGTGAGAGTGGGGTGTTGAAGTCTCCCACTATTATTGTGTGGTGATCGATGTGTGGTTTAAGTTTTTTTTTATCAGATCTTTTACAGATGTTGATGCCCTTGTATTGGGAGCATAGATGTTCAGAATTGTGATGTCATCTTGGTTGACTTTACCTTTGATGAGTATGAAGTGTCCTTCTGCATCCCTTTTGATTAATTTTGGTTGAAAGTCTATCTTGTTTGATATTAAAATGGCTATGCCTGCTTGCTTCTTGTGACCATTTGCTTGGAATATTTTTTTCCAACCTTTTACCCTGAGGTAATGCCTATTGTTAGAGGTGAGATGTGTTTCTTGAATGCAGAATAATGTTGGATCTTGTTTATGCACCCATTCAGTTAGTCTGTGTCTTTTTATTGGAGAATTGAGACCATTGATGTTGAGAGATATTAACGACCAGTGACTGTTAAGAGTCTTAATTTTGATGTTGTTTCTAATCGAGTGTTTGTGTAGTTGTGTTTTTGCCATGGTATAGTTACCTATTTCCTGAGTAGTTTTGGTTGTAGCTTGACCCTTTGGGATGGAGTTTTCCTTCTAGAGCCTTCTGAAAGCTGGATTTGTGGATAGGTACTGTTTGAATTTGTTTTCGTCATGGAATATTTTGTTTTCTCCATCAACGGTTATTGATAGTTTTGCTGTTAAAGTAGTTTGGCCTGTTATCTGTGGTCTCTCTGGGTTTGCAGGATCTCTGTCCAGGCTCTTCTGGCTTTTATGGTCTCTGCTGAGAAGTCTGGTGTAATTCTGATAGGTTTGCCATTGGATGTTATTTGTTCCTTTTCCCTTGCAGCTTTTAATATTTTTTCTTTGTTCTGTATGTTTTGTGTTTTGATTATTATGTGACGGGCAGTTTTCCTTTTCTGGTCAATTCTATTTGGTGTTCTGTAGGCCTCTTGTATGTTTATAGGTATCTCTTTCTTTAGGTTGGGGAAATTTTCTTCTATGATTTTGTTGAGAATAGTTTCTGGGCCTTGGAGTCTGATATCTTCTCTTTCTTCAATGCCTATTATCCTCAGATTTCTTCTTTTCATGGTGTCCTTAAGTTCTTGGATGTTTTGTGTCAGGAGTTTTCCAGATTTGGCATTTTCTTTCATGGTTGCTTCAAGATCTGTGATTGTATCTTCTAGACCTGAGATTCGTTCTTCTGTCTCTTGGATTCTGTTAGAAAAGCTCACCTCTCTGTTGCTCGCCTTCTTCTCTGAGGTCTCACGTTCTCGTTTTTCTTCTGTCTGTGTGTTTATCATTGAATCCATTTTCGTCTTCAGATCTTGAACTGAATTTTTTATTTCTTTCATCTGATTGTTTGTATATTCCTGAGTTTCTTCCATTGCCTCCTTATAGGTCTTCAGAGCTTGAACCGTTTTATTTATATCTTTCATCTGGTTGTTCGCATTTTCCTGAAATGTTTCCAGTTCCACTCTATGTGCTTCTTTTATGTCTCTCACCTGTTTGGCTGCATCTTCCTGTATTTGATTACGAATTTTACTTGTTACCTCCATTAATATGCTCCTTATTAAGGATTTGAGGTCATTTTCATGTATTTCTGTTGTATTTGAGCTCTCTGGGTTGTTTTCTTTGGGATAGCTGGAAACTGGAGACGCCATGTTGTTTTGGGTTTTTTTGCGTATGCTTTTATGCTGTCCTTTAGACATCTTGCCGGCTTTGTTTTTGTTGGGTAGCTTCCCGCGTTGGATGGAGGGAGTCTGATGATAGATTCACTTGTTTTCTCATGATTTCCGTAGGTTGGAAGCTCTGATGCTTCACTGTTGTGGATGGCAGGAGGTTAGCCCTGTTGTTTTGGGCTCTCACAGCCAGTGATCCTCAGATCCCCTGTGCTGTGGGTCCTGAAATCATTCTGGGTCTCTGGATGAGCGTTGGGTCAGGCCAAGGTATCCACAGACTTCTGGTTTCCCTGCGAAGTCCAGCCAGTGACACTGGGCCCGAACCCTCCTCCGAGCTCAGCTAGAATCTCAGGTCCTGAACCGTCTGCGGAGCTTAGCTAGGAATTCTGGGATCAAAATGCACACAGGGTCCAGCCAGAATTTTTGGGCTGGGACTGCGCAACAAGCTCAGCTAGGGGCATTTGGCCAAACTGTGTGCTGTGGTGGGTATTGACTCAAGCCCAAAACATCCGCACAGCTCAGCCAGGAATTCTGGATTCAAACTGCACACTATGTCCAAACAGAGTCTTAGAGCTGGGACTGTGCCAAAAGCTCTACTAGAGTCTCTGGGCCCAATTTGTCTGCCAAGCACTATTAGGGACTCTGGCCATAAACTGCACGCCGAGCTCCACCCGAGTCTCTGGGGCAGAGTTGTGCACCGAGCTCAGCCAGGGACTATGGACCCACACTGCACGCTGAATTCAGCCTGGGACTCTGGGCCTATACTGCGTGCATAGTCCAGCCAGAGTCTTGGGGCCGCCGAGCCTGTGTGCACAGCTTAGGAAGAATCTCTGGGCCTAATCTGCCCGGCAAGTCCAGGTAGGGCCTCTGGGCTGAATTTGCGTACTGACCTTAGCCTGCGTTAGCGCCCCAAAACTGCCCTCTGAGGAGAGCTAGTGTCTTGAGCAGAACTGCTCGTTGATGTGCGCTAGCGCCTCCGGTGGGACTGAGCTCTCTGCCCAGCCGGCCTCACAGCAGGTGAACCGCGGCTGCGCTGAGCTGGCGCCCTCGGTGGACCTGAGCACTCCACCCAGCCTGTGCCACAGCAGGTGAACTGCGGCTGCGCTGAGATGGCGCCCTCGGTGGGCCTGAGCGCTCTGCCCAGCCTGCGCCACAGTAGGTGAACTGCGGCTGCGCTGAGATGGCGCCCTCGGTGGACCCGAGTGCTCTGCCCAGCCTGTGTCACAGCAGGTGAGCTGCAGCTGCGCTAAGCTGGTGCCTTCGGTGGACCTTAGTGCTCCGCCCAGCCTGCATCACAGCAGGTGAACTGCAGCTGAGCTGATCCGGCGCCCTCGGTGGACCTGAGCACTCCACCCAGCCTGCGTCACAGCAGGTGAACTGCGGCTGCGTTGAGCTGGCACCTACGGTGGAACTGAGTGCTCCGCTCAGCCTGCGTCACAGCAGGGGAGCTGTGGTTCCGCTAAGCTGTTGCCTTGGGCAGAATTGCCTGCTGCGCTGAGCCAGCGTATCCATAGCACTGCGCACTGAGCTGTACCCGGGACTCTGGGTCTGAACTGTCTGCCGAGTCCAGTTTGGGTCACAAGGCACCACACGACTCAAATCCTGTCCAGTGTCCTCTCTCCCGCAGCAACTCCCACCAGCCACCACACTAACTGCCTCCACTGGAAGGCTCTGAGCTGCAAACCTCAAGTCACTGCCGCTGGTACTGCTGATGCTGCTTCTGCTGCCGCTGCTCTGATCCGAGAAAATCCGCACTCCTCCCGTGTGTAGGGGCACGCAGGTCCTCTGCACCCTGGTCCCTCTCAACGGTGGAGCACTCCTGCTGCCGTGGTGTCGGGACCTTGGTGTTTCTGGCCCAGAAATCTGTGCAACTCCCTGAATTGTTCACTGGAGCTTCCAAACACTGTCCACACTGCTCGCCGCCATCTTGGATTCCCTCTATTGAAGAAACTTAAATGACATTTATTTGTACTAAATAGTAATGTGTTATCACATGTATAACTTCCAAATATTTTTCTCTCACTGCATAACTTGCTTTTTATTTAACATCCACATATTTGTTTCTATTGTGCACAAAGCTGGGTTTTTTATTATTATAAATGCTATTCAAAGATACAAAATTTATTATTTTATTTAAGGTAATTTTAGGTCATCATACAAAGCAATGGATTTCATTATTTTACTCTCATGCATATATGTCATTATGCCTTGCTCTCAATCTGATATTTTCTAATATGCTAAATATTTTGTTTTGCTTACCAATTCTTAAAGAAATCATGGTCATTTTAGAGTTACCTTATCTTTTATACTAAAATGGCTTTATCATTACAGTTTGCTTTTTAAATTTGGATGAGAAGTATAACTTCAGGGCTACTGTGCCCCTGTGTGCGTCTGATGGTTTCAGTCAGTGTTAAAAGGTTATTCTTTTCTCCAAAGAGTGGCTTTTGGATCTTTGTCAATACTCAGGTGGACATATTGTGTCAGGCTTGGTTCTCCAATCTACTATAGTGATTTATCTGTCTTTTTCACCTCCAACACCTTATAGTTTTGATTATTGTAGCAATGTACATCTTGAAATCAGATGGTCCAATTTTCTCTCTTTTACAAAATTGCATTTCATATTCTAGTTTTTATACCAGCCATCTGAATTTTATGAAGGTTCTGCTTGTATTTTTTTCTGGCTTTTGATAGGAATTGTACTGAACGTGGATGTCAATCAGCGGAGTAATAACTTTATTATGCTGACTCTTGTGGTTCAGTATCAATTTATGCCTCTCAATCGATTTAAAACTTTAAAAAATTGTATTATCACGTATACGTACATATTATTAAAGTCATAAAATATTTTCTGCATTTTTACTTAAGTATTATAATTAGTTTTAGTAATCATAAAAGATGTTATTTTAGTTTCTACATTTCAAAACTATCATACACAAAAATGAATTTATCATGTATCATTTGAACATTCTATGTTCATTGCTAAGTTCTACTTGTTTTATATATTCCTTTGACTCTTATACATAGCCATATTATGTAAATACTAACAAATTTTATCACCTATAAATACCTTTATTACTTTATTTGATGAAATTTTCAGTGCTGCCTTAAGAAATCTTAGTTTTAAAACAATATTCTTTCTGTGTACTTAACCTGAATTGGAAAGCAGTAAATGGCTAATCTTAAATATATGCTAAGGATAGAATCACTCCACTTTTTTGTTTTGGTCTCATAGTGTGGTAGAATATTTTGATTTGTTTTCAAGTACTTAAATAGTTTTATATTTTGAAATTATACTCATTTGATCATTATTGTATTTTAACAATTTAATATGTTCTTAAATACCATTAATGTAATATAAATATTTATGATTTGTACTGATTTGTGTGTTTTGCTTTTCTCTTCTCCACTTGCTTTCTTCTTGTCTCTACTGTCTCTGTGCGCTTTGGGCATCAGGGTAATACTACATAAAATAAGTTGGAAAGTTTTCACTTCTATTTATTTGACATTATGAATTGATTGAATTGGTTTTAATTTATTATTGGACGTTTTCTAGATTACCATTTACCTATCATTTTTGGATTTCTGAAATTAGGGCTTCAGTTTCTTTTACAATCTTATGGTTAAAAAAACTATGTTTTCAGAATGTGAGGGATTGCGATTGACATCGTTTTGGGCTCTCAATCTACTTCAACTAAGTTTTCAAAGTCATGTCTTTTGGGAAAGTATAACTTTCTTCCTTTGTCTGAAGGTCTGGCATGATATTTCCTTTCATTTTGCAGATTATGTATTTTGTTTTAGTCTTTTTTTTCTTGTAATAAGACTGTTTATTTTCTAGATACTCTAATATAGTTAGCTTTTTAAAGCAAGCTTCTTTATCTTTATATCAATCTAGGAGTTCTCTGGTGAAATGTTGGGGATCACTTATGTACACTATCGTATCATCTATGGATAGGAGAATATGGATAATTTGACTTCCTCCTTTCTGATGTCAATACCTTTGATCTCCTTTTGTTGTCTTATTGCTCTGGCTAGAAGTTCAAGTACTATAAGAAAAATTCTTCTGAAATTCAAAGTACATAAGAGAAATTCTTCTGAAATTCTCTTTCTTTGTTGGGGCTTTGCATGGTTCATATATCAATGTGGTTGTGGACTCACAAACTGAGTTTAGTGATGTTCCTTTGGGTTCAATTTTGTGAAATAGTTTGAAGAGTATTGGTAATAGCTCTTCTTTGAAGGTCTGGTAGAAATGTGTGCTGAAGCCACCTGGTCACATGCTGTTTTTTGGTTGGGAGGCTTTTGAAAACTTAGTTGAAGTAGATATATTAATGTGTTGATATCGATGTGTGGTTTATGGATTATTAATGTTTATTCTACAAATGTGTTTACCCTTGTATTTGGGGCATAGATTTTCAGAATTGTGATGCCATCTTGGTTGAGTTTTCTTTTGATGACGTGTCCCTTCCTTATATCTTTTGATTATTTTAGGTTGAAAGTCTATTTTATTAGATATTTGGTTGGCTTCTTCAGATTGCTTCATGTGTTCATTTTCTTGGAAGATCTTCTAGCCCTTCAACTCTCAGGAAATATTTGTCTCTGTGGTGGAGGTGTGTTTCTCGTTAGCAGCAGGATGTTGTATCCAGTTTATGCATCTATTCTTTTAGTCTGTGTCTCTTTACTAGAGAATTGAGACCATTGATGCTGAGAGATATTAATGATCAGGGATTGGTACATCCTTTTATTTTGATGTTGATTGTGATAGTGTGTTTGTGTGCTTGTCTAATTTTTCTTTTGCTAAGGTGAAGTTATCTATTTCCTGTGTTTTCCTCAGTGTAGTTAGCAACCTAGAGTTGGAGTTTTCTTTCTAGTATTATCTGTATCACTGGATTAGTGGATAGGTTCTGTTTAAATATTTTTTTGTGGTGGAATATCTTGTTTTCTCCTTCTATTGTTGAAAGTTTTGTTGGGTGTAATAGTCTGGACTGGCATCTGTGGTCTCTTAGGATTTGCAAGACATCTGCCCTGTCTCTTCTGGCTTTTATGGTCTGTGCTGCAGAAAATTCAGGTGTTATTCTGACAGGTTTGCCACTGTATGTTACTTGGCTTTTTCCTTTGCTGCTTTTAATATTTTGTCTGTTCTGTACATTTAGTATTTTGATTATTATGTGGCAGGAGGGTTTTCTTTTCTGGCCTAATCTATTTAGTGTTCTATTGCCTCTTTTATGTTTATAAGCATCTCTTTATTTAAATTGTAGATTTTTTCTTTTATGAGTTTGTTGAAAATATTTTCTGCATCTTGGAGCTGGGCATATTCTCCTTCATTGATTCTTACTATTCTTATGTTTCATCTTTTCATGGTGTCCTTGATTTCCTGACTATTTTCCTTCAGCAATTTTTTAGATTTAGAATTTTTTTTGATGATTACATCAAATTCCTCCATTGTATCTTCTACCCCTGAGATTCTTTCCTCTATTTTCTTGCATTATGTTAACTATGCTTACCACTGAAGTTCCTGTTTTCTCTTTCTCTCTTTCCAGACTTTCCTTAGTTTGTACTTTTATTATTTTCCATTTTTATTTTCATATCTCAGAACATTTTATTGATTTCCCTGACCTGATTGCATTTTCCTGAATTTCATCCAGTGATTTATTCATTTCCTTTCTATAGGCCACTGTGATGGCCTCTCTAAGGGCCTCAATCAGTTTGGATGTATCTTCTTGTATTCATTTACAGATTTTATTCATTTCTTCCATTATCATCTTCATAAGGAAAGATTTGAGGTCATTTTCATGTGTGTCAATTGTGTTAGAATGTCCAGGGCTGATTGCATTGGGATATCTGGGTTCTGGGGCTGCCATATTATTTTGGCTTTTGTTATTTGTGTTTTTATTCTGGAATTTAGCCATTTGGTTTTCTCTGATGTTTGATGGTAGTTTTTGGTGTCTTCACTGGCCATTGAGGCAGCCTGTAGGTGAGTGGCTATAGGTTGAGACTCCTCACCTGGAGGGATCAGGGAACTCTTCCGGTGGATTAGGCAAAGGTCAGACCTAGGAACTTTTCATGGACCAGCTGGGTGACCTCCGGTCAGTTACACTGGTGCCCCAGCCTGTGGGGTCTCTTTTGGGCTAGAAATGCAGACACTGGTGTTTTGTAGACCACAATTCAGTCTGAGACCCAGAGCACAGGTGCAACATACAAGAAGAGGCAAGTGGCTAGAGTTTGGAGACTGTGCATATCGCTGCAGGGACCCAGGGATTTTTCTATGTAGCTCTCAGGCTTTTTAAATTAAACATCTTTTTTAAAAAATATACATTTATGTTATTACACATTATATAATAGACTACCTATAGCAAGAAAACCATGACACAATCAGGAATTATATGAATGTTACATTCTTAGCGTTTTGGCTATTTGTATTTGACAGCCTTGAAGAAAACATCTTTCCTACCTTGATGTGTCTAAAATTCTGAATGTAAAGCAATATCCATCACATCTTGTCATTATCAACTTAAACCATCTATCTAGACCTAAAAATATCTTAACCCCTAAACAACGAATGCAAGCTCAGGAAAGCCAAGGATACACATAAAAATCCTGTCCAAAAAAAAAAAAAAAAAAAAAAAAAAAAAATCAAAAGAACCAAAATCATCCCCCCAAATTTAGTAGCATCAACCTATGTAAGGAAGTGTCAAACCCGGGGTCTCTTCAAGTCTTTGGTCACAATCACAAGAGTTGTAAAGACTGCCACCGAATCAATGTAAACCTGTATTAGGTCCAAATTTCTCAGAATGTGAGTCAAGGAATCATAGTTGTGGTGGAGTTCTTAGACAGTAAGATACCTAAGAGCCACCTGGAAACCTGGCAATGACTCACTCCCCTAACTCCAGCCACAGAGAGGGGAAGTTGATGTTCCAGACATACAGTCCAATGTCTGTAGAGCGCATATTGTTGTCAGTTGCTTTGGACTGTGAATCATGCTTGAGAGCATGGGAATGTTGGATGGGAATAATCTGGATCACTTGAAGAAAACCTTCTTCCTTAAAAAAAAAAAAGGATGGGTGTAATCTCTCAACCTCCTCAGGAAAGAAATCAGTGTCCTGCTACTTGGAATGCTATAATAAGACACCATAAATTGGCACTTATAGATGGCAGAGATCTTTTTCTGACAGACAACTATGCAGGAAAGCCAATATCAAGATGTCTGAATGTTCCATATTATATGAGGGGCTACTTTCTGGTTCATAGAGCAACACCACCTGTAGGCCCTACCCAGCAGAAGGTCAGCATCCTTGAATATGAATGATCTTTCTTCCACATATCTAAAATTACTCTTCAATGCCACCAAGTACCTGGGTATATTCATTGTTTGTCTTTTGAGACAAATATTGTGACAGGAGAAACTTGTATATTGATGCAAAATATGTTTAATTGGATACATTGGTATAAATATTCTTTACACAATATATATATATATATAAAATGTTACTCTAATATGAGGTATTGTACCTATACTACTCAAGTAGAATACAAGATTTACCTCAATTACCTTGAAAGTGCTATTGCAGTGCATTTAGGATAAGCAAGTTAGAAAAGTTAATTGCCAACTGACCAAATCATGGCCATGTCAATTGCTAGTCTATTTATATCACAAGAATATGCATCCTAGGTGTAACAGATAGGTATGATTCTATAGACAGATTAGGTAAAATAGGTAGATAAAGTCTTCAAAAAAACATTAGAGTCCTAGAAATTGTGGCATTTAAAGATGCTTTTATTGTTTTAAGGATTCTTTGACAATAAGACAGGTAAACTCCTGACAACACCCATCCTGCCTCAAAGAAGATAATGAACACCAAAGAATCTTTTTATGGAGATGGCTTCAAATGTGGCAAACCAGCCAATGGGGAAAATGTTCTCATTTATACAACTGACAAAATTCTGCCTAAAAATAGGCAAGCCCGGATGTGGGTAGAGTTGATGGCGAAATTCTGCCAAGACAGGGTAAGTGAGTCCTCAATAGTTACTGCCTCACAAATTTGTCTGTCAGATGTATTGGGTCAGAAGGCTGAAGATGATGCTCTATTAATATTTTGAATTTTGGGTGACTGTTCAGGCAGCAAATTGTCATTTTTTTTCAATTTGGAAGCTGCTAACCCGCACTTCCTTTTTACTCAGGTAATTAACTTTATTCGTTCTGAAGTCTCTGATGGAGTTGAAGACCAAATAGGTTAGCTTCACAACCAAGTTTAGTTGTTTATGGGTTGAGATGTTTCTAGATGCAGATAGATGTTTTAAGTTGATAGAGATGAGATATGATAGATATTGATTTACATCAGAATTTTAGACTCACCAAGATAGAAAAATGTTTTCTTCAAGGTTGCCAAATACACATAGCCAAAACAATGAATGTCACACTAATATAATTCCTGGTTGTTTTGTGGTTCTTCTTGCTCTATGTAGTTTATTTTTTATATGTATAATAAAATAAATGTATAAGTAAAAAAGAAAAAAAGGAAAAGGAAAAAAGAAATCAAACTGAGCAAGCAATGGGGAACAAGTTAGCAAGGAGTACCTCTCTGTGACTTTTACTTTAGTTCCTGTCTTCAGTTTTCTACCATGACTCTCCTGAGTGATGACTTCCCTGAGTGATGGGCTATAAAATGTAAGATTAAAAACCATCTTCTTTCCAACATGCTTTTGGTAGGTTCTCTCTGGATGTTAAAAATGAGAAAATAAAACTAAACCAAACTAAAAACATCCTTTCTCTCATGGCACTTAGATTGTAGTATATGGAATAAAGAGTAAATTAATATTTATTCATTACATTTGTTGCATGTTTACTGAAACATATTTTTTAATCTGGAAAAATACAAAATAAAAATAACTCAAAGAAAGATGAAAAGTCCATATTTTTTTCAGATAAGTCTATATCTATTTCACACTAATTCACTTGGGTTAAAGGAATGGAAACGGCTTAAGATACAATCTAAGATAGAGTAAATGCTTAATAAAGTCTAGTCAGTATGGGATAATGTGATTGTACCTTCTGTCCACTCAGAAAGCCTTGCCGTGCCACAAGTTAGCAAGGGGTACCCCTCAGTGACTTTTTACTTTAGCTCCTGACTTCTGTTTTTTTACCTTGATTTCCCTGAGTGATGGGCTGTAAGCTGTAGTATGTAGACTTTTGGGTTGTGCATACCTGTATTCTGCCCAAATGAGAACTCTGTGTAAGTGTGAGATACTTATTCTCAGCCTATAGTCCTCCTTCAACAATACACGGAGAAACTGAACTGTGGTCTTTGTCTTCAGTCACAGCGAACACTAAAACTGTCTCTGTCCAACATCTCCTGTGAGAGATGGCTTGGTCATCTCAGAACTTAGATATAGGACTCTAGCAAGGTGGCTTAGCAAGAGTGAAGAGTTCATACATGCAATACCACATTTCTCTAATCTTCTGGATCTCTTGGGCGGCACTATTTCCTTGATCGATAAGAAAATATATCTTCAAAAAGAGTGAAGAGTTTTGACGTGTAAGATTGATATCTAAAGCAGACTCAGGAAGTAGAAGGTAAAATAGCACAGTATCAGAAAACTAATTTAACCGCAGTAGACAGAAAGCAGACATAGAGAGAAAGTTCAAGTGGGGTTAGTAATATCATGCTTTTCATAGCCCTGGGAATAAGACCCGTATATTTTAGGACATTTGCGGAGGAGCAAAGATCATTGAATTTTCTGGTGACACTAAAACTGAACACAGGAAATAATAAGGTACAATATTAATAGATTGAAAAGGATTTGAATTGCGAGTGATTAAGGCAGAAGATGCCAAACACAGTCTGGGTAAAAAGATACAAACTAATAAGTACAGGATCAAAGAGTCAATTATGCAGAACATATACCGGGGAAAGGATTTTGAAGATATTGTGGGAAAATCTGTAAAACCAACAGCACAGCACAAAACTGCATTAGGAAAAGCAACCTGGATTTACTAGGTTAGCTCATCAAGAGGGAAGAAGGTGAGATGGGAGCATGGAGTCGTACCTTTGTAAGTTATTCCCTTCAGTTTTATGTGAATATAGTGCCCAGCATTGAACTGAATGGAAAAGGAAAACAACTAAACTTGGAGACAGAAGATGCTGTGAAGGAAACATTTAATTGGGAAGGAATTTCCATTTTAGCTTCACTGTGAAATGGAAGCTTTAATGAAAAAAATATTTAAAAAATTGGATGTTCTCAGGAAAAAATTTGAAATATAGAAAATGATGAACACATTATTGCTTATATGAACATACTGTTCTAGTGAAACCTCAAATATCATTTAAAGGACCCAACTAAACATGTCTCTTTTTCACTGTTATGTTCGTGTGTATTAAAAAAAAGGCACATTTCAGCCCCAGGATTGATAAAGGGGAACCAGAGCTGAACCATTTAATGCAAGAAAATTCTCCAAGAAAAGCTGGTGAAGTAAAAGTGCAAATGAATTGAAGTGACACTTAAACTTATTTTTGGTGAAGGTGGTGATTAAAAAGCATTGCTAAAAAAAGAAAATCACAGTGAATGGGAAGTGAGAATACATTTTAAGTGGCCAGTTTTGACATGCAAAGTTTCCCAAACTGCGGCATCCTCATGTTCAAGCTAGAATGTAGCTGTGCAAACAAGCCTTGAAATTCTCCATTTATTTATATTTGTGTGTCTTGCTGTTCTGCTCCTGCCACTGGGAACGTGGATCATTTTAATGAACATAGAGTGGGTGCCAATTCCACATAGCTCAATCTAGGATTCTGTTCAGCTGCTCTCCTAGATTCACTGTGTATGAGGAAGTAAAGAGTTCTGCCTGGCACACAGAGTAATGTATGAGCACAGACAATTTTCCTGGTGATTTAGGATTAAGGAATAATTTTTATTTGAAATGTGCAGAGAAATAGAGCAAAATATTGAGCCTTGTTTATCTTTTGATGCTTCAGAGTGGTTATCTCGCTTCTCCACTTTATTTTGCATGATAAAGAATGACAGGCCCTTCTCTCTGGGAGGGACTCTAAGAATCATTTAGTAAAATCCTCTTAAGTTTCAGATAAGAAAAATGAGAGAGAGAGGGGGTAAGAAATGCACCTAAACTTTCAAATAGTACTTAAAAGAAGCACTTAAAGAAGTTGATTCCTAATTCATCATTTTAACATTCAGAGTTGTAGGCTCCTACCTTAGTAAAACAATATGGTTGAATTTCTGCACTTACAACATTTAATTTTCTATTTTTTGTGTGTGTGCTTTCATTTTAAAGTTTATATTTTTTACTTTTCAAAGTAGTAAATCTAGACACATTTGCAAAATTATAGCACATGAGCCGGTGAGGGATAATGGGACACTCAAGAAGAACAGAGACTATCTGGGACAGCAAGCATGGCTGCCGCCACAAGGGGTTGTGGCAGGGATGGTGAAATCTAATGTTCTTCAGCACACCATTGATATCAGGAACACATGAACTTGTAGACCAACTAGTTACATTACAACAATGCCATATCACTTTCACCAGTCTGTCTTTCTAGGTTTTCTGTCTTCTTGGGTGAGATAATAATTTGGCAAAGTTCCCAACAGATTATGAATATATCACGGGATAGTAGAGGTAGCACCACTAGATGATGTGTAAAGGAGTCTACATGACACTGGGTTGTGGTCAAATATGCCATTAAGTGCTCCTTGGCAGGGCATTTAATTAAACACCAACAGAGATTTTACAATAAAACTAGTACACTCCTTCTAACACTTTAGGGGCCAGGAGGGTGAACATCCCATTCAAAGATGTTTGCCATTTAGAGACTGTGAGAAATGGACAATAAGAACAGCACTTGATAATTCCATGATCTCAGAGTCAAATGATTGAAAGACTCATGGTTTTTATAAAGGAGGTAGTAGATGGAAATCTAGAAATAAATGTTCTTTAGAGAAACTGAATTATACATAGAATTGCTCCACAGGAAAAAATGTATACATCTTTCATTGTTCTCTTTTGTCCTAACAAGTTAACTTTTCAGGATTTTTTTTTTTAACCTATTGTTGTCTCTTACCACAAATTCTCTGTCTTGCTAAACTCTCTAAAAATAAATCATTGCTATCAATGCAGCATACAGAGGTTCTCATTATTTTTCTTTATTGCATGACTGTTCTTAGAAAGACATGAGTAAATGTCTAGTCACTCCACATAGGGTATTTATGACAGTCCAAGAAACTATACCTCCAGAGTCTAGCATCATGAATCAACAATATTATTAAGGAACACTTAAAAGAATACGGGTCATTTAAAAAAGCTACATTGCAAAATGTGCACACCTAAGAATGAGCGATGGTTCATTTTTGTTATTATTAACATAAATACTCACATTACATCCTGGTCATCGCATCCTTCCTCTTCTCCTCCCAGTCCCACTCTTCCCCCAAATCGCCTTTCCATTTTTCCTCAGGAAAGGGGAGCCTGCCTATCCACTCACCCCAGATCACCAAGTTGCATCAAGACAGACTTCATCCTCTTCACCGGTGGCCTGACAAGGCACTTCTACCAGGGGGAAGTGATGAAAAAGCAGGAAGCAGAGTTCATGTCACAGACAGCTGCTGCTGCCCTTACTCATGGACACACATGGAGCCTGAGCTGCCCATTGGCTGTGTAGAGGACCTGTGTTCAGTCCATGCATGGTCCTTCCGTTGGTGCTTCATCCTCCACAGGCCTCTCTGGACCTTTGATAATTAGCTCTGTTGCTCTTTTTGTGGAGCTCCTGTCACCTCCAGGTCCTTTTCCCTTTCCCCCCACCTTTCTGATAGTCTCCTTATGTTGTGAGTCTGAGCATCTGATGCAAACAGCGGCTAGGTAGAGCCTCTCAGAGGACAACTCTCTTAGGCTCCTGTCTGGAAGCACAGCAGAGTATTGTTAATATTGCATAAGGGGTTGGCTTGCTTCTATGGCATAGGAGTTGGGTTAGGCCAGGGATTGATTGGACAATTCTTTCAATTTCTGCTCTGTTCTATCTTTATCGCTGTATGTCTTGTAAACATGGTAAGTTTTTGATCAATGTTTATGTGAGTGGGTTGGTGTCCTCTTCCCTCCACTAGGAGTGTTGTCTAGTTAGAGGTTGTCCTCTTCACTCTCTGCTGCTAGGAGTCTGAGCTATAGTACCCATCATATCCTACCAGAGGCCCATGTTGACTTAGGTCTCCAGTTTGTCCCAGACATGCCCCCTTCCACAGCCTCTCTTTTCTTTGCAGTCCTTCTGTCTTCTCCCCAGTGCCTGGTCTCCTCAGCTCTGATCTCCACCATTATTTCTCTCTGTGCTCCCTGTCATACCTTGTTCCCTACCTTTGTCTATTCTCTTTTTAAATTTAAATTTTTTTATAATGTACTCAATGTTCATCTTAATTATAACATCTCCCTCATCTCCTCCCATTCCCACCCTCCAGCCCTCTGCCCGCTATGTACTTCCCTTGTCCTCAGAAAGGGAGAGCCCTCCTCTACTACAATCTGGCAATAGCCTATTGAGTCTCATTAGGACTGCCTGCATCCTCTTCCTCTGTGGTCTGGTAAGGCTGCCCCACCAGGGGCAAATGATAAAAAAGCAGACATCAGAGTCCCTGTGTGGGACAGACCTTGCTACCATTACTAGGGGACCCACAAGGAGGCTGTGCAGTCTATCGGCTACATCTGAGCACAAGCTCAGGTCCTCTCCATGCACAGTCCTTGGTTGGTGCATCAGTCTCTGCAGGCCACCCTCGGTCCAAGTTTGTTGGCTTTGTTGGTCTCCTTGTGGAGCTCCTGTTCTCTCCGAGTCCTTCTGTCTGTCCATTCCTCCATACAATTCCCTGTGCTCTGCCTGAAGCTTGGCTGTGAGTCTTAGCATCTGTTTTGACCCCCTGCTTTCAGTGAATATCTATGATATGCTCATATCCACTTCCCACTCTTTAAATGCTTCCAGTGTCAATTCTATTTGCCCTTCTGCATGAAAATTAAGCACTCTTGCTAGGGTCCTTCTTGTTATTTAGCTACCTTATTTCTATGTGCTATAGTATGATTATCCTGTATTATATGGCTAATATCCACTTAGAAGTGAGTGTATATCATGGGTGTCATTCTGGTTCTGAGTTAGTTGATTCAGGATGGTCTTTTCTAGATCCATCCATTTGCCTGCAATTTCATGATTTCCTTGTTTTTAGTAGAGAGGAGTATTCAAATGTACCATAAATTCTGTATCCATTCTTCTGTTAAGGGACATGTAGGTTGTATCCAGGTTCTGGCTACTATGAATAAAGCTGCTCTGAATATAGTTAGACAAACGTCCTTGTGTGGAAGAGCATCTTTTAGGTATATGCTTATGAGTGGTATATCTGGCCTTTGAGGTAAAGCTATTACAAGTTTTCTGAGATAGTGCCAGATTGATTTCAAATATGGTTTTACAAGTTTGCACTCCCTCCAGCAATGGAGGAGTGTTCCCCTTTCTCCACATCCTTGCCAGCATGTGCTGTCACTTGAATTTTTAATCTTAGCAATTCTGACAGGTGTAAGATGGAATCTAAGAGTTGTTTTAATTTGCATTTCCCCGATTAGTAAAGAAGTTGAGCATTTCTTTAAATATTTCCCTACCACTTGATATGCTTCTGCTGAGAATTCTCTGTTTAGTCCTATGCTTCATTTTTAATTTGGATTAATTGGTTTGTTAGTGTTCATTTTTTTGAGTTCTTTATGTATTTTGGATGTTAGCCTTCTGTCAGATGTAATGTTGGTGAAGATCTTTTCCCAGTCTGTAGATTGTCATTCTGTTCTATTGACAGTGCCCTTTGTTTTATAGAAGCTTTTCAGTTTCCTGAGGTCCCATTTCTTAATTGTTGACCTTAAAACCTGATCTTTTGGTGGTCTATTAATGGAGTTGTCTCTCGTGTCAACGAGTTCAAGGCTCTTCCCCACTTTTTCTTCTAATAGATTTAGTGTGTCTGATTTTATGTTGAGATCTTTGATCCACTTGGACGTGAGTTTTGTGCAGGGTGATAAATAGGGACCTATTTGCATTTTCTACATCCAGTTAGACCTGTACCATTAGTTAAAGATGCTGTCTTTTTTCCATTGTATGATTTTGACTTGTTTTTCAAACATCAATTGTTCAGAGGTGTGTGAGTTATTTCTAGGTCTTTGATTCAATTCCATTGATCAACCAGTGTGTTTCTTTGCCAGTACAATGAAGTTTTTATTACTGTTGCTCTTGATATCAGAAATGGAGATACCTCCAGAAGATCTTTTATTGTAGTGGGTTGTCTTAGTGATTCTGGTTTTTTTGTTTTGTTTTGTTTTTCTACATAGAGTTGAGAAATGTTCCTCAAGGTCTAAAATAAAAATGTGTAGCTATTTTTAATGGAGATTTCACAGAACCAGTACATTGCTTTTGGTAAGTCAGCCATTCCTACTGTGTTGAGCCTACCAATCCATTATAATGGGAGCCCTTTCCAGTCTCTCAGATCTTCTTCAGGTTCTTTTTTTTGGAGGCGTGGAGGCTTTTTTCTCCTTTTTTCCTTAGAAAATTTTCACTTACTTAGTTAGAATTACAACAAGATACTTTTTTTTTTTTTGTGGCTATTGTGCACGGTGTTATTTCCCTAATTTCCTTCTCAGTCCATTTATCTTTTGTGTAAAGAAGGACTACTGATTTTTTGGAATTAATCTTGTATCCATCCACTTTGCTGAAGATATTTTCCAGTGGTTGGATAAGTTTGCACTCCTACCAGCAATGAAAGAGTTTTCCCTGTACTCCACATCCTCACCAGCATGTGCTGTCACTTGAGGTTTTAATCTTAGCCATTCTGATGGGTGTAAGATGGAATCTCAGAGTCGTTTTGATTTGCATTTCTATCATGTCTAAGGACTTTGAACATTTCTTAAGTGTTTCTCAGTCATTCAATATTCCTCTGTTGAGAATTCTCTGTTTAGCTCTGAACCCCATTTCTTAATTGCATTATTTCATTTGGTGGTGTTTAATTTTTTGAGTTCTTTACATATTTTGAATATTAGCCCTTTGTTAGATATAGGGTTGGTCAAGATCTTTTCCCAGTCTGTAGGCTGTCACTTTGTTCTGTTGACAGTGTCCTCTGCCTTATAGAAGCTTCACAGCCTCATGAGGTCCCATTTATTAATTGTTGACCTTAGAGCCTACAGTGTTGGTGTTCTGTTCAGGAAGTTGTCTCCTGTGCCAATGAGTTCCAGGCTCTTCCTTACTTTTTCTTCTAACAAATTTAGTGTCTCTGGTTTTCTGTTGAGGTCTTTAATGCACTTGGTCTTGAGTTTTGTACATGGTGATAAATAAATATGGATGAATTTTCTACATCGAGTTAGACCAGTACCATTTGTTGAAGATGCTAACCTTTTTCCACTGTAAGGTTTTGGCTTCCTTGTCAAAAATCAAGTGACCATATGTGTGTGTCTTTGATTCGATTCCATTGACCAACCAGCCTATTGCTATCCTAGTACCATGCTGTTTTAATTACTGTTGCTCTGTAGTATGGCTTGAGAACAGGGGTGGAGATTCCTCCAGAGGATCTTTCATTGTACAGGCTTGTTTTTATCTATTCTGGGTCTTTTTTCCATATGAAGTTGAGAATTGAACTTTCAATGTCTTTAAATATTGTGTAGATATTTTCATAGCATTTCATCGCATTGAATCTGTAAATTGCTTTTGGTAAGATGGCCATTTTACTATGTTAATTCTCCTGATCCATGAACAAAGAAGATCTTTCCATCTTCTGAAATCATCTTCAATTTTCTTCTTCAGAAACTTGAAGTTTTTGGAGAAACTTGAAAACTTTCACTTGCCTGGTTAGAGTCACACCTAGATATCTTATATTACTTATAGCTATCATGAAGGGTGTAGTTTCCCTAATTTCTTTCTCACCATGATTTTCATTTGTATACAGGAGGGCTACTGACTTCTTTGAGTTGATTTTGTATCCAGCCACTTTGCTGAATGTATTTATTAGATATAGTTCTTTAGTGGGATTTTTGGGGGTCACTTATGTACACTATCATATCATTTACTAATAAGGTTAATTTGACTTTCTCTATTCTGATGTGGATGGTGTCTTATTACTCTAGCTAGAACTTCAAGTACTATAGTGAAGAGATATGATGAGCAGACATCCTTGTGTAGTTCTTGATTTTAGTGGAATTTCCATGAGTTTCTCTCCATTTAATTTGATGTTGGCTATTGGTTTGCTGTATATAGTCTTTATTATGTTTAGCTAAGTGCCTTGTATCCTTTATCTCTCCAAGACTTTAAACATGAGTGGTTGCTGGATTTTGTCAAATGCTTTTTTGGCATTTAAGGAGATGATCAAGGTTTTTTTTTTTTTTCCTTTAAGTTTGTTTATATGGTGGATTACATTGGTGGAATTCCATATATTGTACCATCCCTGCATGCTTGAGATGAAGCCTATTTGGTCATTGTGAATGCTATCTTTGATGTTTTCTTGAATTTGTTATTTTATTGAGTAT
Source organism: Acomys percivali (assembly GCA_907169655.1). Classification (NCBI taxonomy): domain Eukaryota; kingdom Metazoa; phylum Chordata; class Mammalia; order Rodentia; family Muridae; genus Acomys; species Acomys percivali. Next base: position 79,204,896 of record OU015756.1, read on the forward strand.
TTTTGCATCAATGTTCATAATAGAAATTGGTCTGAAATTTTCTTTCTTTGTTGGGTCTTTCTGAGGTTTAGGTATCAAGGTGACTGTCGCCTCACAGAATGAGTTTGGTAATATTCCGTCCATTTCTATTTTGTGGAGTAGTTTGAAGCTTATAGGGTCAGCTATTCTGTGGTCGTCCGGTAGAATCCTGTGTGGAAACCATCTGGCCCTGGGCTTTCTATAGTTGGGAGACTTTTGATGACTCCTGCTATTTCCAGATGAAATACAGGACTATTTAATTTGCTTTTCTGATCTTGAATCAACTTTGTTAAGTGGAATCCATTAAGAAAATTGTCCACTTCTTTTAGATTTTCAAATTTTGTGGCATGTAGCCTTTTGAAGCGAGACCTAATGATTCTTTATATTTCTTCAGTGTCTGTTGTTATGTCTCCCTTTTCATTTCTGATTTTGTTGATTTGGATAGTGTCTCTCTGTAGTTAGTTTGACTAATGATTTGTCTGTGTTGTTGATTTTCTCAAAGAACCAGCTCTTGGTTTTGTTGATTCTTTTTATTTTTCTCTTTGTTTCTAATTTGTTGATTTCAGCCCTGAGATTGATTATTTTCAGCCTTCTACTCCTTTTGGGTGTTTCTGATTCTTTTTTTTTCCTAGAGCTTCCAGATGTGTCCTTAAGTTGTCTATATGAGATGTTTCCAAACTCTTTATGAAGGCACTTAGTACTATGAACTTTCCTCTTAGCACTGCTTTCAATGTGTCTCATAAATTTTGGTATGTTGTACCTTTATTTGCATTGAATTTTAGGAAATCTTTAATTTCTTTCTTTGTTTCTTCCCTGAACCAGTTGTCATTGAGTAGAGTTGTTCAGTTTCCATGTGTGTGTAGGCTTTTCCTTATTTCTGTTGCTGTTGAAGTCCAGCTTTAGTCCATGGTGCAGACACAGGCTTTGTTAACCAGATAGACTCTTTGATTTTTATTTATTCTATTATGTTCTGCTGTTTTCATAAGAGGTAATGTTTTATTATTGGTTAAGGTGATTGTTGTTCATTTGAATGTAGGTAGTTTTGACTATGTTATAAAATTATTTTGTGGGTTTAATTAAATATTATTTAATCAAAAGATGAGAAATTATTTTCTGGCTTTGTAGTTATAAAATTTCTTTGCTTATACACAATATTTACTATTTAGAATATTTTTTTATAACCCAGGGGTATAATCATTACTCCCTATGCAAAAGAAGTATTTTTAAAGAGCTAAATCTTCAAATTTTCATTTTAATTAAGAATAATGAATAAACATAAGAGACATTTGAATAGTACAGCACAGATGCTTAGTTAGTCTGTTACCAAGTGACTTACTACTGTAGAATTATGAATTTTAAGAAATTGAAAGTCACAGTGCTTTACCACATTTACACATTAGCAATAGTCAAAGACTTAGGAAATTTATATAGCTATATAAAAGTTAATGTGATTTAGTTTTTTTATTCAACCTAAATCAACAGTCTCTTTTCAGGACCATTAGTTATTGGATTCCACTGAACCCAAATAATCAGAGTGTTGAAAGTAATTAGCATGTGGGATTTGAATGAAAATTATAAATTAAACCTCATATGCACCTAAAAATATGCATCAGGCGCACAATGCAGGTACTTAATGATTAGAGAGCTTCAATCTGATAAGGAAGAAAAGAGATGACGACACCTCTCACCACAAACTTCTCTGTAACCTAGGCACTTCACCCATATCATTCCATTTTGCTCTTACTAAAAATGACCAAACCAAAGATTACCCACATAATTTGCTTCATTTATGGTACCAAGGGGATAGATTCAATTATCTAATAGGGATCTTCTTTAATCTCTTGAATAGGTGTAAGATGGCAGCTATCAATGTTAAACAAGAAATTGCTGAAATATCACATTTGGAAATGGATAATATAAGATAATTCAAGATCAGAATCAAGAAATGGAAAGATCAGCCACAAACCTGGTTGAAACTCAACTCAACAGTATGTCAAAGTTACCCTTCAGCTAATGAATATACCAGCTAAAAAAACCAGACATTTTCAAATTTTCTCTACCAGCTATTGCCAGGCCAATGAAAAAATGTCTCCTTAGTTTTTGTATTTTCTATGTTTGATTTCACTTGTACCTGACACTTGTTTGTGCTGTCTTACAAAGCAGGGAAAATTGGATATGCCAGAAATGTAACTAAGTTTAGAAATTGGCACTACTTTGACTATTTATTTACAAAAGTATAAGTTTTGTGATAACAAGGAGTGAAACTAAATGATATTCAAGTTCTTCTGAAAATTTAATCAATTAAAAGCTATCATCTTTGTGAGACAGAAACTATTGAGGACTTATTTACCCTGTCTTGACAGAGTTTGGCCATCAACTATGCCTACATCCTGGCTTGCCCATTTTTTGGCAGAATTCTGTCTGCTGTAGAAATGAGGACATTTTGCTCAGTGGCTTGTTTGCCACATTTGAAGCCATCTCCATGACGGGGTTCTTTAATGCTCATCATCTACAAACATGTGTGTCAGATATATTGGGCCAGAAAACTGGAGATGATGCCTCGACATTATAGGGAATTTTGGGTGACTGTTCAGGCAACAAAACATCTCTCTCATCTTCTCATTTGGGAAGTTGCTAACCTGCACTCCTGGTATAATCAGGTAATTAATTGTATTCCTTCTCAAGTCTCTGATGGGGTTGAGGACAAGATTGTTTAGTTTTACAGTTAAACTTAGTTGTTTAGGGTTAAGATACTATTGTGCAAAAAAAAATGTTTTTAGGTCTAGATAGATGTTTTAAGTTGTTAGTGATGAGATATGATAGACATTGATTTATGTTCAGAATTTTAGATTCACCGAGATAAGAAAGATGTTTTCTTCAAGGCTGCTAAATATAAATAGCCAAAGCACTATGAACATAACCTATATATAATTCTTGATTTTTTCATGGTTCTTCTTGCTGTAGGTAGCTTATTATATATATATATATACACACACACACGTATGTGTAATAATATAAATGCATATGTTAAAATGTTTAATAAAAATTGTAAAAAAAAAGCTATCATCTTATGTTCCCATGCAAAATATACATTGCTAGTTGTTGATGAGTGATTTTATCCTCCTTGTGGTGCTGAGCATCAAACTTGGGTTTCATACATGCTCAGTAACTGCTTGAGCACTGTGCTTAATCCTAGGCTCACTAGTTAAGTCTAAAATGGTGACCCTGACATATCAGGATGGAGAACATACAGCTATATTATTTTACTCCCCTCTACTTCAGATATTTGAATTTTTTTTATGTTATAAAAGGACACTGACAACAAAATCATGCAGTCAAGCAAAAGAAGACTTTCATTAGTGTTCTAGTGTTAAGAGCCAGCCAAGAGGAGAGGGTTTTTGATATCAGTCAAGGCTCTAGAAAGTCAAACCTGATGCAGGAAAAGCACCGTTTAGAGAAATCTGTAAAGGGCCAATTATTTGACTCTTACATAGTTGATTAATGTGATAAATAAATGTATCTTCCACCTCCTCCTTGATTTTTCTTTACAATATTTGTTATCAAGCAGAAAGAGTTACATGCATGTCAAAAGTCAAAAAGGGGATAAAAGATGCTCAAAAACTCAACAGGAATCCATTTATTAATGTGATTGGACACAGACTTTAATACAACAACATGAAAAAAATTCTCCATTACTATGATCAAAACACATCATATAACAGAACATTTTACTTATAAGTCAACCCAAAGAAATAGCCACACAGGAATTCCCAACACGTAAACTACAACAAAGAAAAGTTAATTTGAAAACATTTATTTGACCACAGAATGTATAAAATGAAAGAATGAATGGCTCTACAAACATAAATATGTATTAGGAAACACCCAAGCCCACCAGAAGCAGCAAAAACAAAACAATGAAAAATTTAAAAGGCATAACTGAAAATATGAAAAAATATAAAACTGACATCAAAAAGGCAAGAAAGAGAACACAATATTTGAAAAGAAAATCACAAAAACATTATTTACCAAATAAATTATATCAACTCACAAATTCAAGAGGAAATATGTACTTAAGAATAAATATAAATGAGCCATAAGTAGGTATATAATCATAAAAATACTGAAAAATTTAAAAATTGAAATAACTTGGGGATTATAAATTACTTCCAATGGCAGTTATTGAACTGATGGGTACATCTTGCATTGCAGGTATGTGTTGAGGTGTGCAGTGTCTAGTTTAAGAAAGAGGACTGGTATCTTTTCTATTTCAATAGCCTGGATAGTCCATTCTGTCACTATCAAAGCTAGCAAGTATGGAGAGTCTCCCTATCAATTCAAGACTGATTTTTCTGTTTCCTGTAATCAGAGCGAGTGGTATTTTCAGCAATATGAACATATCATTTGGTTATGGTGGTAACCAAGAGCAAAAGTAGCAGCTTGTATTGCTTTGGGGTCTTCTGAATATCTCTGACCAAAAACTCATAGAGAAGAAAATGGTGCCTGGCACTAAGATTTACATTTAATAATCTATGTCTTCTGGGAACAACATAGTTCACTACATGGGGTGCTTCTTTTCAAATACGTTTTTATGAGTTTTATTTATTTTAATGTACTTGAGTGTTTTGCTTCATTGAATGTCTGTGCATCATATGGGTGCAGTGTTCATGGAGACCATAAAAGGCCACTTAGATCCCTTAGGACGTAAGTCACAGAGGGTTGTAAACAACCAAGTAGGTGTTGAGAATCCTTCAGAAATGCATCAAGTGCTTTGAGCTGATTCATATCTCCAGCCACATAAAGTGATTAAAATATATATTTAAATTAGTTTTCAATTAGTTTTGTAAAGAGTATTCATATATTCTTGGTTTTGTTAACCGTACTCCTGTTCTTTTCCTTCCATCTCCTGTCCCCTTCCTCATTTAAAACTTTAGATTATAGAAGTCCAGTGGGTCCTAGAAACCTACAAGTAGAACATTATGATAAGCAGATTTGGGCCAAGGGGTCCCGCTCAAACTAAGGCACCAGCCAAGGACAATACAGGCGGTAAACTTTAAACCCCTACCCAGATCTAGTCAATGGTCAGAACATTCTCCACACTTGAGTGGAGAGTGGGAAATGACTTTCTCACGTACTCTGGTGCCTCACATTTGACTATGTCCCCTGGAGGGGGAGACCTAGTGGCACTCAGAGGAAGGACAGCAGGTCACCGAGAAGAGACTTGATACCCTATGAGCATATACAGGGGGAAGTAATCCCCCTCAGGAACAGTCATAGGGGAGGGGAATAAGGGGAAAATGGGAGGGAAGGAAGAATGGGAGGATACAAGGGATGGGATAACCATTGAGATGTAACAAGAATATATTAATAAAATAAAAAAAGTCATTTGTTGTATGACATATATTTCATTATCTATCTATCTATCATCTATCTATCTATCTATCTATCTATCTATCTATCTATCTATCTATCCATCTATCTATCTATCTATCTATCATCTATCTATCTATCATCTATCTATCTATCTATCTATCATCTATCTATCTATCTATCTATCTATCATCTATCTATCTATCTATCATCTATCTATCTATCATCTATCTATCTATCATCTATCTATCTATCATCTATCTATCTATCTATCATCTATCTATCTATCATCTATCTATCATCTATCTATCTATCTATCTATCTATCTATCTATCTATCTATCTATCATCTATCTATCTACTTACTTACCTACATATCTACCTATCTACCTACCTATAAATAATTTGGATTGCAAGATCATAGATTCCAAGTAGCTTGTTCATGCATACTTTATTTTGGTTAGGTCGTCCTCTGGCTCATTCCCCATTCTCATCACTCTACTACCTTTGTAAATCCTTCTTCAGCCAACAGTCTATTCCTCTGGTTTCATTTTAGCTACATTCCTTTCCTAATGCTATCCCCTTTTAATATGGCCATTTTCTATTTTCCTGACTTGCAGATGTGTGGTACAGAAAACATAGCCAAACTATGGAAGTCATAGGCCCTAGAGGAGAACCTACTGGTTTTGTTTGTAATGGTTTGAATAATAATGGACCCATATGACCATATATTTAAATTCTTGGTTCAAAGTTGGTGGAACTATTTGGAAAAATTAGGATGTGTGGTCGTATTGGAGGAGGAGTGTCACAAGGACATGGGTTTTGAGGTTTCAAAAGTCAACACCATTTCCAGTTACGTTCTCTTTACCTTGTGCTTGTAGATCAGTTATAAGCAGTTGACTATTTCCTCATTGTCATGCGTGCCTGTTGCCATGTTCCCTGTAATGGCAGTCATGGACTCTAACCCTCTGGAAACATAGGACCCAAGTTAACTGCTTTCTTTTAGAGGTTGCATATTCTCCAGTTAGTGAATCCATATACACAGTATATGGTTACAATATTGGACTCACTGAGTTAAATAAATAAGTGGATGAATAAATAAATAATTAAACTTTAAAACTGAAACATAATATTTTCTGATATCAGAGGAATTAATAACAACATAATAGCAAAAATTGTTGGAAGGAAATCCATGGTTTTATTTTGAAGTGTAGAAAAGATGAGCATTCTAACTTGTGTATGCTCAAAAGGTTATGAAAAAAAGACATTCAAAAGGAATGGGAATAAAATCAGGAAAAAGATTACTAAATTAAAAAATGTGAAAACAAGACAAAGTTAAATAAATAGTAAAACTGTTACATGCACAAAAGAGTTTATCAAGAAGAAAGGAAGGTACAATTCTCTATCTCAGAAATGAATAAATACATAACAGCAAGTTTCTCAGATCACAGGAAAATGTAGGGTAATTTTATGCCAAAAATTTTGGACATTTAATTAAAAAATAAAAAATTCTCTGAAAGTAAAATTTACCAAAAAGAATACATGAAAAAAAGAAAATTCAAAATGCTTTTATTAACTAAATCCCTGTATTAAAAACCTTAACAGAAAGAAAATTCTGGGTTTAGAATATTTTATTAGTTAATCCCCTAATTAGTTAAGGGTCAAATGAAGCTCCTAACAGCCACTTTTCCAGGGCTACTGAGGTAATTACCTAGATTAAATTAGGAGGTCAATATAATCTTAATGCCAACAATTTAAAAGGTCAATAAACAAAATGAAAACCACGTTGCTTATTCTCTTCTGATTGTTCACATAAAGTTTATACATGGCCTTATAAATGGAAGCCAAACCATGTAAACTGGATAACAGATGATGTTCTAGCTGAGCTGATTTCAGGATGTAAGACTGAGGAACAGTTAAAAATCAGCCATTATAACATACCATGTTAGTGAATCTACAGAAAAAATACATGTTTGTTAAACATGACAGAGTTGATAAAATTCAATAATGAAATTTAACAACACATTAGAATAAAAGCAGTAACTTAATAATCAGGTATATGATGTCTGCAAAAAAAAAAAAAAAAAAAAAAGCAACAGCCTTTGGCATATATTACATTAAGCTGCCACGTGTGTTGCTTAATTTACTCCTTATTTATTCTCTATACCCTTGCACCTTAACTTGGCATGTGATAGCTACTCTTGGCTGCCAGTTTGACATATCACGGAAAAGGCAACCTCAACTGAGAAATTGTCTCTACCAGATGGACCCATAGACACGACTGTAGAGCATTTTCTTGGTTAGAGATTGATGTGGGAAGTCCTAGTCTATTGTGGACAGTGGCTCCCCTAACATGGTGCCCTGGTCTCTATTAGAAGAGAGTGTACTGATTGTTGTGTGTGTGTGTGTGTGTGCGCGCGCGCGTGTGTGCCCATCTGTATGTGCATGCATATGTATGTATATATGTATGTACATATGTATGTATGTATGTAGACCATATGTATGTATTTCCAATATCTCTCTAAATGGACTTTAGACCTACCCAAAAAAAGAAAATCATGCCTGATACTTTAAACCAATCAAACTGGCCAAACCAAACAATTACCATTATAAACCAGCGTAATCCTTAAATCACCTGTAAATATTTGTCTTTATGCCAAGAGATAAATGTAGTCCTCACTCCTCTTCAAGTCAAACTCTGTTTGCAGACTGAAACAATTAAAGAAAACCACAATCAATCAAATTGCAGATCTTTGGACTCCAGTTCCAAGGGATTCAAAACAACTTGTGAACCTCAGGATCAGGGAACACTGTGTAAGAGGGCATAGGAAGATTGCAAGTGTCAGACATTGCTGGCTCTAGAATCTACCTGTAATGTCAGAAGCTACACCCACAAAAATCTCATACCCTGAAAATGCTGACTTAAGTCCTTCCCATACTAGATAACCACTTAACCTCTTATCCTTTACTTTATTATTTTTTCAGGCCCAACAGTCATAATACTTAGCACCCACCTCCTTCTTATATGAGTTGGTTTAGAAATAAGCCTGCTAGCAATAATCCCACTACTCAATGACAAAAACAAACAAACAAACATCAGATTCACCAAAGCAGCAACGAAATATTTTATTACCCAAGCAACAGCCTCAATGATTATTTTACCAGCCATTGTTCTAAATTACAAACAACTAGGCATATGAACTTTTCAATAACAAATTAATAACATTATTCTTACTATAACTTTTATCTCACGGATAATTAAACTAGGGTTAGGTCCATTCCACTTGTGACTCCCAGAAGTAACCCAATTCCTCTCCACACAGGCCTAATACTTCTCACATGACAAAAAAATTGCTCCCCCCATCTCTTCCATTTAAAATCCACGCACTCCAGGATATTAACTTAACAACTGCCATCGCAACCCTCTGACCTGTCATTGGAGCGTGAGGAGCACTTACCCAGACACAAACAGGAAACCTTATAGCATGTTCTCATCCATTGCCCATACAGCATGAACGACTGCCGTTGTCTCTTGCTGTCCTACCCTTACACCCCTCAACCTATTTACTTATATTATTCTTACAATCTCAATAAGAGACTTCCAGACCAGCAATTAAGTAACCTTAAGCAACCTTATCCTCTGTCCTGGTGGCTAGGCCGTCTCTGATTGGCTGCCCATTATCTGTGGTGTTCCCAGTAACCACTGAGCTCTTTTTTTTTTTTTTTGTGGAATGGAAGGTCAGGCCTGCTCCAAGCTATCAAGAACCTGAAACCTGTCACAGAGTCGACTAGACTTATTTAAGCAGGCCTCCTCGGCGAACAGTTTTCTTCCCTTTACAGCTTACAAAAAAAAAAAAAAAAAAAAAAAAAAAAAAAAAAAAAAAAAAAAAAAAGAGAATGTACTATGAATTTTTAAAAAGCTATTTTCTTCTAAACAACTGAAGCTGATAAACCAACTCCACACTGAATTCTAGTTGACAGGCAGCAGCCTGGGAGAATGTAGCCTTCATCCAGACTTCCAAAAATGAATTTTCACACACCTTTTGTGGACAAGTGGAAGAAGGGAGAGGTGGTTTTGGTAGATAAACGGCAGACTGTCACCGTTTGTGAATAGCACAGGCACTGGCTGTTCCGCCGGCCACCGTAGGCTCCTGAGAAAGATGGATAGAACTCAGTGGAGGAACTGTCAGCCTTGCACTACGCCCATCATTAACACAACCTTTGTCTTAATTCTCTGCAATGGGGAAAGAATATTCCAGCATTAAGTTATAGTTTCCTCTTAGGGTGCTTTTCTTCTTCCCAGAAACAGAGTCAATCGTGAGTTTAATGATACATGAGCTAATATTAAAGTACAGTAGAATTTCCTTGGGGGTAAATTTTCTGTTTGGGGTCTAAACTTTTCTATAACATGACTAATCATTCTAATATAGGCACCTCCAAAGACAAAAATTATTCCATTCGTTTTATTTCAGTTAACACAGAATTTATTATGAAACAGCCATTAAATATTAACCAATGAGGTCAGTGGGGTGCTGTTAATGAGTTCACATGCCGAGATAATAATTGAACAGAGATTATGACCTCAGTCACTTACTGGTTAAAGTTAGGTTCTGCTGGTGATAACAATAACACCAAATAATTGAACCCTTAGGAATATAAATATTCTGTTTACTCTTACACCCCCAAAATGTCTGTACCAAATTCCAAGGGTGTGTTTAGTGTTAATAATCACATAGCTTCTGAGGAAAAGTGTTCAAATTCCAGCTATCCTTAAATGGAGGTGAAAAAATGAGGGGATTTAAAATGACAAGTATTCCCATATTCAAAATTCTTTGGGACTTCTAAGGTAGTTTATTTGAGATTCGTGGCATACTGTTCCAAAATAATCCCTTCAGAAAATACTACAAACAAGGTTATTCTCCTGTTACCTTCATTTTTCTTTGCTTAGGCAAGTAATAAATTCCAGGTTGCATTTTCTAACCTTTTGCTAAACCAGATCCTGAAACTCTCCTTAGGAACTGGTGTGTCAGCCTGTAATCCCAGCACTCGGCATGCAGAGGCAGATGGATCTCTGTGAGTTCGAGTCCAGTCTGGTCTACAGAGCCAGTCAGGACAGCAAATGCTACATAGAAAAACCCTGGCTTGGAAAAAAAAAGAATGTAATGAAAAGAACTTATGATTCCCCCCCCCCCCAAGGTCCAGTGGTAACTCAACACCCATGGTCACAGGGACAACCCTACTTTTGCCATGTGTCGGGTTCCAGCCTGTGGGAAAATTTGAATCAGGGTTCACCTGAAAGAGGGAGTCGGGATTGAAAGTAGGATACAGAGACGCGAGAAATAATGAATCAAGTCAGAACATTTCTGATCAAGATTCACTTTATTGCCGACCAGCAGGAACATATATAGAGCAAGGCCAATAGGATCTATTCTTATCTCACTCACCCTAGCCCCTCGGGCAAGAGTGCAATAGCCTAAATCGCTCCCTGTAGAACTTCCTAGTTCTCTGAGTAGTTCCTTGTAAGAACCTCCTAGATCCCCTGGGTGGTTCCAAGTTGAGACTTCTCTACTTCTTTCAAAGGTAAATAGTCCAAGGATGGCCTAGAACACAAGACTTCCTGGTGAGGTAAAGGTCAGCAACTCGAAGGTCACAGCATACAGCCTAAGCACAGGATTTCTGACACGGCAGAATTTGGCACGGGTCCCTACAGCCATGTTTTAGTTTAGTTTGTAAACCTAATTCATTGAGTTCAGTCTACATTCAGGAAAGGATTAACTTAAGAGTGATTTCTTTTTCTGTTTGTTTGTTCCTGTTCTTTTAATTTAATCATTTAACAGCCTGACCCCAGCCCCTTCCCGTCTTCTCTCTTAGTCTTCCCTCATCCGTCCTACCCTCATTGCCCCTTCTATCCAACCTACTCTGGCGTCTTAAGCCAAAGTAAGACTAAATGCCTTCTCCCACACTGAGGACTGGCGGGCATCCCAGTTAGGGCAAAGGGATTCATAGTGAGGCAAGAGGGTCAGAGACAGCTCCTACCTCCATTTTTATGGATCATACCTGTGGATCACGCTGTACATCTGCTACACGGATAAAGAAAATGTGGTGCATTTACATGATGAAATACCATTCAGCTATTAAAAACAAAGACACCATGCAAATGCATGGAACTGGAAAAGATCATATTGAGTAAGGTAACCTAGACCCAGAAAGACACATGGTATGTACTTATAAATGGATATTAGCCATAACGTACAAGATAACCATGCTACAATCCAGAGACCCAAAGAAACCCAGAAGGGCCGAAGGGAGGATGCTTGAGTCTCAGAACAGGACATTAAATATAGGCATGCGAAGTAGAATGGAGGGAGGGAACCGGGTGGGAGAGGGTGTGGGGTGGGAAAAGGGTAGGGATCAATTGTGGGGCGAGAATCGAAATCTGTAGGGAGGGCATCTCTGGGACAGGGGAGGTTCCTTGGAGTCTATGGGGGTAACACTAGGGGAGACTCCTAGCATGGAGCCTGAAGTGGCCACCTCTTGTAGCCAGGTGAGACTTCCAGTGGAGGGAGGGGGACACAAATCTGCCCATAGAACATTTGGCCCCAAATTTGTCTTGCTTACAAGAAGTATAGGGATAAAGATGGAACAGAAATTGAGGGAAGAATGATGACTTAAAGAAATGTATAGCAAAAAATCATATATATATATATATAACTATATTGTCCACATACTCTTCGTTATGGAATTCAAAACATATCACCCAGTTTGGGTTTGAATATTTCTATTTCAAGTTGAAGGGAACTCTTAGTTCTCTCCAGAAATTGTCTTTCTTGAGGTTGTCAGTTTCCTGAATGTCCTAGAAATAGTATATGAAGTTACAGGCAAATCTTTCCAAAGGAGTAGCCCCATGGAAAGCTTTGCCTACAGTGACTGGATTCTGAGCATTGTGGTTAGCGTTGATCAATTAAAATCAGCATTCCATTCTGTGTGTGGTGTGAAGGTGACTGGCATATGACCCTCCCTTTTCTTTCTCTTATAAACTATTGCCAACTTGGACTTGCTTTCATAGGGTAGAATAGCTGTCTCCCTCCTTTTGGGATATTCTTTGTGACTTTCTCTTCCCATTAGCCTGTGCCTTGGGCAGTTACTAGAAAGAGCTAAATTGAGTTGCTTTTGTTATTAGCTGTGGTTTGTGAGTCAGCCTTACTGCTTCTAAAACAATTACATAAGGAAACTATTATTTTAAATAGAAATTTGAGTATGTTTAGAAGAAAATGAACCATTTGTTTTCTTCTGGCTGCCCTTGCTTTCCAATTTTATTTTAAAGACTGAAAAAGACTGTAAGCAGGGAGGTGAGTGAGGAAATGTGGGGCTGACAGAAAGTAAGAGCAAGTGGGAGACAAAGACCCAAAAGGAGCCTGAGAAGTCTGATCGCGAGAGACGACACTTCGAGGTTTATAGTCCATGCAGTTAAATTAATCCATTTTCTTGAGATTTCCCAAAATGATAGGATTTGTGCTGACGCACTATGCCAGTCCACATTAGCTTAAGAGATCAACTTCCAATGGCTCTATCTTCAAACATAATATGTGTTCTGTGCCTGTTCCTGCGGAGATGGTGCAGGATAATGAAATCATTGTTTGGATCCCAGTGTTTGCCCCAGATATGTCACCAGTGGTTTTAATTCCCAGTTATAAAAAAACCCATAAACCTAAGCGTCATATAAAGCATAAAACCTGCCTTCTTTGACCTAGTCGCTCATATCCAGCTGATAAGGCATTGACTCACCACACATGACTCTGGTGCTTTACTGCTGAAGATTAGATCCCCTGAGTCCGATTAGAAAATTTCTTTATAAGCAATACCTATGAAGAAACTATGTTTTTGTTCAATTTTAATATGTGTCCTTTTAGCTGAAAAATAATATTTGTGTAAATACTTAGGGAAAACTATGAAGTTTCGGTAATTATATACCATGTATACTAATAAAATCAGTTTCTCTCCTTGCTCTATATCCTACACTGTTCCCGCTCTTTAACCACTTCCATTGTCTGTTCTATTTTCTCTTCTGAGTGAGATTCACACATCCTCGCTTGAGCTTTCCTTGTTACTGATCTTCTTTAGTTCTGTGAATTGTAGCATGGTTATCCTGTACTATGTGGCTAAAAATATACTTAAAGTGAGTACATACAATGTATGTCTCTCTGGGTCTGGGTTACCTCACTCAGGACGATATTTTCTGGTTCTATACATTTACCTGCAAATTTCGTATGTCCTCATTTTTAATAGTTGGTTTGTATTCCATTGTGTAAACATTTCTTTATCCATTCTTTGCTTGAGGGATATCTGGGTTGCTTCCAGTTTCTGGCTCATAAGAACAAAGCTTCTGTGAACATATTTGAGCAAAGGTCCTTGTATGATGAAGCATCTTTTCTGTATATGCCCATGGAGATCATATCTGGGAAGAGCTGGAGCAGGAGACAGAACGTTTACAGAGAGGAGAGAAGCTGTAGGCAGGGGCCTCTCTGTAACAAGCTAGAGATCTCCAGCAGTGGAGGCTCCTGGGAGGATATGGGGAGAGTCTAGCTGAGACTTCTAGTAGCAGAGGTTATGGAGACTGAAGAGGCCATCCTCTAACTAGACAGAACTCCTGGTGGAGGAGGTAGGGGAACACCAACCCACTCACAAAATCTTTGATCCAAAATTTACCCTGCCTATAAGATGTGCAGGGATAAAAATAGAGCAGAGATTGATGGAATGTCTGACCAATGGCTGGCCCAATCTGAGACCCACCTCATGGGTGAGAGCCAGTCCCTGACACTATCAACCATACTCTGTTATGCTTGCAGATGAAAGTCTAGCAATGCTGTCCTCTGAGAGGCTCCACCCAGCATAATTCAAAACAGATGCTGAGACTCACAGCCAAACACTGGGAAAAGTATAGGGATTCTTGTGTAAAAATGGAGGTTGGGGGAGAAAGATAGAAGGACCAGTAGGGGTCAGGAGCACCACAAAAAGAGGAACAGAACCAAGTAACCAGGGCCTAGTGGCTTGCAGAAACTGAAGAACCAACTAAGGACCATGTATGGACTGGACCTAGGCTTCCTACACAGATGTAGCCAATGGGTAGCTCAGTCTTCATGTGGATCCCCTAGTAAGGGGAATTGGGCTCTCTGACATGGACTCTGTTGCCTGCTTTTCAATCACTTCCCCCTGGTGGGGCTGCCTGGCCAAGTAACAGGAGCAGAGGATGAGATCAGTCCTACTGAGACTTGATATGCTGGGGTGGGCTTGTGGTTCTGGTGGGGCTCCTCCTCTTCTGAGAAGTAAGGTGAGGGACAAGGAGGAAGAGGCAGGGAGAGTGAGATTGGTAGGGGAGGAAGGTGCAGGATGTAACGTGAACAAACAAACAAACAAACAAACAAACAAATAAAAATTTAAAAGAATAAGGAAAAAACAAAACAAAAAAATTAAATCAAGATAGTTTAAATAAAACATTCAAAACCCTCTCTTTCTAGCTATTCTTAGCTATATGCTACATTATTGTAAACAACAGTAACTGTACTGTGTAAGAACACCAGAACTCACTCTATGGCACCGGCATTTTGTGACTGCTGACTAGCTTTCCACACCCTGCCTGTGCCTGGTCTTCCCCAGGAGCTGAAAACAATTGATTTTCTCTCTGCTTTTATAGTGCAAGATTCTTTGTTGTTTTAATAAGATGTGTTCCAGTTAAGGAACTTTGTATCCTTTTGGAAGTAGGTAGAATAATTCTGATTTCAGAAGATAAGAAGTCAAAACTGTCACCAGCAACATATTTATGACAGAATTTAAACCACAACAGTGGCATCTCTACCACATTTTAAGCCAAGTTCACTTCAGAATTCAACCTTAAAAAAGTAAAACCAAACCACCATTTCACAAATATGTTTCTTGACATGTGTCAGCGTCATGGAACACTTTTATATTTTCACAATGTCAGAATTTATGAAATACAGTACATTGAGATGGTAGAAAGGACAGTATTTCACTAGATAGAACCTCTTTCTTTGGTAGCTCAGTCCAAAGCAAATATGAATTTTTTTTATCACAATCTTTATTTTAATTCTAATTCCCAAATCACTTTTTTTAAACACCGTATGTATATTTCTCTCTATGTATACATGAAGGTTACATAATGTCTGTAGAGGTCTAAAGGCTTGAACATTTTAGAACCATACATAGATAAGCATAGAGTCTGTATTAAAAATAAAAAGCAAACACAGTTAAAATACTTGCCAAGGAAGTTATAGTAACTGTTGTAGAGGAAGGGTGCATGGTCAGACATAAGCTTTAAGTTGAATCAAGCTGTAGGTATGAAATGGTACCGATAAGCCAGTGGGTAGATAAATTGGTAGTAGATACAGATAGGCCTACAGCAGGACAAGGAGGCAATTAGAAGAGGGTATACCACCAGCTAGGACCAAAATCTTCTGAGGCATAGAAAATAGTCAAGAGTTCCCTATCACTCTGTGAGACACATCCCAGATGGTCAGATGACAGGCTGATGGAGACCGTCACCACCAATAGCTACATGGCTGTTACTCTCATGGTGTTAATTTAATACATTGAATAGGGTATGCTGAGATTATAACAGCATTTAGCATTTGAGTGTATTAAAATCATATCAGCAAACCTGTTCCAAAAAGTAATAGGCACACCAGACTAAGGAACGGCTGTAACTTCCTCACCTGGAGCCCATAAAGAGATGGACACCTACTTTGTACCATGTGGTGGTAACAAAGATATAATTCTACTCATGTTCCCACCCAGGTGCACTGCTATGCTTCATTCTCAAGATGGAGTCAAATGCTGCCTGTAAAATGAGGTAGCTTAGGGTAGGGGCTACATAACTATAGTGTCAAATGTCAGATGAAAAGATAACCAAAGGGAATATTCCACTGACAGTCAGTATATGTTAGTGATTTCTAAGTATAACTTTGCTCACGAACACCTTAAGAACAAAAGCTTCTATCAGCTCAACACTCAGTTATCCTGGCATTCTTCTTCCTCCACACTCTTAGTGTTCAGACCTCTGCTCCCATTTTGCCTGTCATTTCTAATACTGAAGGAAAAGTGTGTTTGTGGGGTCTCTGTTCATTGGAGTCCCAGAAGATATAAAGTGTTTAGCTGATGTTTTAGGTCTCAATGCTCTTTCAGAAAGCATGACCCCACAGATGGGATTACAATGGTTTATGGATGCTTCATGTGTTTGTTTTCTTGATTTTCTATTATGGAGAATTTAAATCTATACAGATGTCAAGGCACTTAAGACACACATAGTGAGTATTTGTCTGGATATCTGTAGTATGCATTGCTAAACATGATCATATTGTGATGACTACACTGGTTTCCAGGGAAGTGAGTGGCTAGTCGGTGCTAGATAATGCTCATTCTTTAGGTAGGTAAAGATTACCAAGCTAATTACAGATGCTAAAATCAACTGATGTGTGCTCTTGCCCATACAACACAATTAGATAGGGAAAGTCAGTGCATCAGGCCATGCTTCCTTTATCACATCGAAATTAATTCTTATCACAGAGCATTCCAGATGAGCAGATAGTATAATGGAGTTGATAAGACAAATATAATTTATAGAAACTGTTATTATAGTTTATTTCACAGAATAGAATTGGAAAATGTCTCAGTGCTCCTACTGTGACATTTAGTAAATTATACAACTCTGAGAGCTGGAAAGGTTGCTTTATCCCACTATATCAGCCATTCCGGGATGCATTACTATCCACAGGATTTCCGAGGTGTACACAACAGGTCTTGTGAGATGTAATCTACCTGCCTAATCTTATAGCCAGCATTTGTTCCCAGTTCCATCACTGCTCTTTTCATTGTTTCAGTCTTCTAATAGTGACAGCAACTACACTGTTCATGATTGCATTAACTTGTATAGAAAATAACAACAACAACAACAATAATGAAAATAAAAAAAACTTACATAGGTAACATAAGTGGGTGGTGAATATACAAGTTTTAAATCAATATTCATCTGAGTGTTAATGGAGGACTTTCTTTTCCATTTTTCATAGTGACTATCATAGTCTCTTAAGACACTTAAGACACAAAAAAGTTACTGCGCACACTTGAATGAGCAGTCTCTCATTAAAGGCACTTAAGTTTAAGGCAATTCCTCCATTAGTGGGATATCAGGATGGTAGATCTTCCAAATCATTCACACAAAAACTGCTTTTGTTATAGAAAGGAAAGGACATGAACACACACACACACACACACACAGCACACACACAGACATGAGGTTCTACATTGAAGGCTATTAAAATAGAAGCCATATAAAGAATTGGGGTAGAAATCAGTGTTTCTAATTCCAGTGTGAAGTAATTGCAATATATTTCAGTAAACTTTCAGCCAAACCAGTATCAAATAAAAAGCGCATTCTGTGTAGAGTTGGGGTGAACATTTGTTATCAAAACGATGATCATGGTCGTCTTGTCCTTCGAGGCTGGAGATGTATCGAATGATCCACAAACTGAACTAAGTAACAGACGCAAAAGTTTGAGACCAGAGATGTTTTCAGAAACAAAGCGCCACATCTTACACTCTCCTGATGATAGAAATTCTACCCAACGCTTAGAGGGTAGAAACAACTTCTGTAAAGTGTGGATGGGTTCTGTATACTAAGATGTAGGAAGACTTGGGTGTCACTGAAATTAGCTTTGGTCTTTCCAGTAGTGGTTATCAGTGAGGACAGTCAAACATATTTTTTATAAGCTTGATCCAAACTAGACTGATTCATCTGGGAAGAGGGAACCTCAATTTGGAAAATGCCTTCATGATATTGACCTGGAGGTAGCATGCTGGATATGTTCTTGATTAATGGTTGGTGTAAGAAGGACGTACAACTGTGCCAGTTTTAGCCAGGTGGTTCTGGATTGTGTGAGAAAGAAGGCTTACCACACCACATGGAGCAAGCCAGTAGCCAACATTCCTCCAGAACTCTGCCTTCGCTTCTGTCTCCGAGCTCCTGCTCTACTTCAGTTCCTATTTTGGCAGACTGAGGTTATGATATGCAGGCCAAACAATCCCTTCCGTTTTTAGTTATAGTCTTTAATACATCAACAGAAAGCAATCTAATACACAGCCCACTGGGAAGAAATTTTACATTTTTCTAAATAATGTTTATTGACACAGTTAAGCCATGCCTCTAATATTTCAGTGAGGGAAGGGGAAGGCAACATAATAATGATATAAACAAATAGCTGTGAGTATTCACAACTATTATATTTATATAAATAGAAATGATCAACTTTGTCTAGAACAAAATTAACTTTTACTTATGAACATAGGTTTTTGGGACCCCTTTTAATACACATTGAACATTCCAGAATATGCCCATTCTACAAATTAAAAAATAAACCCTCCATTTTATTTAGAGCTTTGCTTAAACATTCTTTCCATTTAGGAAATCACATCAACTGTCACAGTACCACCTCATGCCTGACTCATTCATGTCCGTCTCACTCCACCCAGGAGATTCCGTCTCCGTAAACCAGTGTCTGGCCCCCTTATCAGGTCTTCTGGTATGGTTATTGGGTGCATTTATATGATCAAATATCATAGATTCCTTCTATGATACATGCCTAATCTGATTAATGACTCTGAGCATGCAAAGAAGTAGACATATAAACTATTTTTATTGTGATAATTTATTCACATTACATCCTGACTGTTATCCCCTCAGTCTTATTTTGGAGTTCCCCCTCCCTCCCTCTCTCTTCCATCCTATTTACCTCCCCAAAGACCTCTGTAGGCAGGGAGATCTCCCCAAGGCAACCCAACCAAGGGGCAGTGATTAAATCATAGACACCAGAGTTCAAGACATGAAAACATCTGTGATGAAAATCTATGCTTCAGCGCTGCTACTTACTTGCCTAAATACAGTTTTTCCCCATCCTCCAAGCACACAGATCAACATCTGTCACAGGTAGCTGTCGCCTTGTGACAGTTTTAGACATGAGAAAGCCAGGGGAAATGATGGACGATAAATCTGGATATGGATCATGGTAGCAAATCCTGTGCACCTTTCTGGCTGATGGAGTTGGGACAAAAGCTAGGTTAGTCCAGAAAGATAAGTTTGGGAAAACCCAGAGATTGTGTCAATAAGTTATTTTTTAAAGAGATGATCAGAGAAGAAATATACTGACTCTGCTCTGTCAATCATAGAAGAAACTATTGCTCTTATATAATCACAGGAACCTAGAAGATAAACTGTTCAAATTTTAGAGTTTGAGTTCCTGGCCTTTCGCCTGGTCTAAGACTATGTAAGACTCCCTGTATCTTACATCATGCAGTTTCTGCATGATTTTACTTTCTGCAGAGTTTACATGCCATTTGGCCTCTGACTCTGTTTGGCAATACAAAAAAAAAATCTAATATTTCCTTCTTTAAGATTCTGACATTTTAGAAAATAAAATTGAAATCATACTACATTGTAAAAATTTTAAAAATGAAATATCATAAAACTGATCAACATATTTTATGAAGGAAAACATTTAGACCCACTAAGTACCTTTCTTGAACATAAGCCAGATTATTCCACTCTGAAAAATATCTGCATCCCCTACAATGAACATTATGTTTTTCAGATGGCAGATGATACTATTCTGCCAAGAATGCTACCTTGAAAGCTTGTGTGATAAATAAAATTTTCCTGTATAGAAAACTTTTTTAAAGTTTAGATGCTTCATGTTTATTTTTATTTTAATCTTATGTGCAATGTGCCAACTTGTAAGATCAAGCAATTCATTGAAGTATTAGAATTCTCAATATCTTGAAAGAATAATAGGATAATATTAAACAAGTAATGAGCACTCGATGGTAAAGGTTGAATTTACACCCAAGAAAGAGTTATTGTCAGACCAGCTTTAGTGGAAAGTTCCTGAAACATTGATTCCTCATAGTTGCATCATTCTCTAAGTTTGATGTTATGAGAATAAAACTTTGGTAGCAATAACACTTTAAATGGGGAGCCATAACTTCTTCGTGTAGAGTTGGCATGTCCATGCTGATATTCATTGTTTTTGATTGGAAGCCATTCAGTAGCTGTTTTTCCAGCCTGTCTCAGATTTATCATCGTCATCATGGTCATCTGGATGTATTCAGCTTCTATAATTGTGCCTGTGCAAAGGAGCAATCTTCCATTTTGTAGCGCGCACAGCCATCTGCAAGAGTTCTGTCTCATGTGACAGAACTGTTTTCTTGAAAAGCCCAAAAGTTGTTGCCAGTTAATTGCTTTCTTGAGTAGCAAAAATGCTGACAGTTTTCCCCATAACTGTTTCAGCCAATAAGACCTTTTTATTCCCAGCACCTTAAACATTTTCCACACTCCAAAAATTAAACTCTAAGAAGAAAACGGGAAATAAAGAGTAACAGACACATGTTATAGATAGAAATCTTCATTGAAGGCAATGAACATTTAAAATTCCTTGTATTTTTAATAATGAAAATTATATCATTTACCTCTTCCTTATCCTTCCCTCAAACTTTCCCATATTCTTCTTCTTACACTTTTTAAAATCCATGACCTCTTTTTCTATAAATTATCCTCAATCTCTCTCTCTCCCTCTTTCTCTTTCTCTTTCCCTCCATCCCTCTTACACACACACACACACACACACACACACACACACACACACACACACACTTCTAAATACACAAGTACAACTTTGTTAAGTATGTATAATGGTATTTGTATATATGTTTGCAGAGTTACTTAGTATTGGACAAGCAATTGGTGTGCTCTTCCCTTAGGAAGACAATTTCTTCCATTTTCAGCAATCCTTTGTTGCCTACAGTTATTTTAGCAGTCTTGAGACCTTGTGGTCTTTTCCCCTCTCACTTTTTTGTCTGTTGTTCAGGTCATGTTTAGGCAGTTACGTTGGTGAAATTTTATATGGGTGTACCTGAGATTCCTTTGAGACACAATCTCACAGAAAACTCTCAGATCCCATGGCTTTTACAATCTTTCTTTATCTTCCTCTGCAATGAATACTGAACCTACATATTCTGGAGTAACTTCAGAAACCAGGAAAGTGAAAATGCATTGAACATTTTCAGAGCAAATTCACACTAAGAAATATTCATAGACCAAAATATTAACAGCTGGTTTATCTCTGTGAATCCAGATTAAGTCATGTGTGTGTGTATATGTGTGTGTGTGTGTGTGTGTGTATGTGTGTGTAGGCGCATATTTGTGTTTGTGTCTGCTATCACTGATTAGAGTAACCTCATGTTGGTCAGGTGACACTTTTAGCTGGTAATCATATTCTGCTGGTAAAGTCTTACTTAACAATAAATATCTTTCTTCCTAGCTCCTTATGTCAAATCTAGCAAAAATAATTAATAATGGAGGATTTACAAATGGGGTACTATTACACAGTATTAGTCAAGGAAGCCTACATATATTTTGCCTTCTAGACCTATCTATAGAAGGATAGATCTAAGTGATATAATGCCACATGTTTTCTCCTGGAGTTAACAGTTCACTACTTTTCATCTTTAGTCCTCAGCATATTAAGGTCATTTACTTCTTTTGAATTCCAGGCTTGCCTTTATCATCAACATTTGTTATTTTTAAAAAGAATAACTTTAAGCATAGTTTCTTAGCTGAGAATTCTAGCACTTAGGGAGCCGAGGTACAAGGATTTCTGTGAGGTCAAGCCTGTGCTATAAAGTGAGTTCTGAAAGATTGTTAGCTCAGAGTGAAACCTTGTCTATAAATTAATTAATTAATTAATTAATTAATAAGTAGGATTCAAGCTGGCAGTGTTTATCACACTCAACATCTGATCTGCAAGACCGCAGTGATTGCAGAGAGACCGACAGGCGGTATTGTGGACCCCAAAATGCCGGCGTCTGTTTTTCAGGTGAGGGGAAATTCACAGTGAGAGACACAAGCTGGTCCAATCTCAGGTCACCTGAGGATATTTCCCATGTCCTAGCCAATAACCAATCTCAGCCTCTTGCCACCTATCTACACTCACCATCCTGTAGATATTCCAGGTATGAAGGTTGCACAGCTCACATCTCCAACATCTTGATGTGCAAGATTCATGGAAAGAGCCCCAGCCTGTGCTCTAAAGTTCCACTTCAAGTTCTCCAAAATGGATGCACACAGGGAATGCAGTATCTGGGCAGCTGGAGCACATTAAACTCTGAGCAAGAAAGCCAGTATTGGAGTGGCTGACTACCTCTGGTGAGAGGAGAGTACCTGGGCTCCCAAGAAGTCCAGTCAGTCCTCAGGACCATACCTCTGAAGAGAACGAACCATGGGAAATTCTCTGAGAACGACCCACCATTAAGAAACCATACTTACCAATCCAAGGAAGGCTCCTGAAGGAACATTCAGCTTCCTGCCCAGTGCTTTTCCCTCACCCCCCAAAATTCAAGCAAGCACCAGGAACTACCACCCAATGCCAAAGGCAACCAGATGGCTAAAAGCCAGCAGAAAAACCCAATCAACAAATTCCAGAGCAGTATGGCATCTCCAGAACCTAGTTACCCCATGGCAAGCAGCCCTGAATGCCCTAGAACAACATAAACACAAGAAAATGGACTAAAGTTTATGCTTATGAAAATGATAATAGAGGACACGAATAAAATCTTAAAACAAACAGAAGAAGATACAGTCAATCAGACTGAGACATTTAGAGAGAAAATTAATAAATCACTCAAAGAATACTGGAAAATACAAACAAATAGGTGAATTAAACAAATCATTTAATGAAATGCAGGAAGATACAAATAACTGAAGAAAAGCAGGAAAATAACTCATGATCTGAATATGGAAATAGAAACAGTAAAGAAAGCACAAACTGAGGAAATCCTAGGCATATATGGAGGTAAACACCACCAATAGAATACAAGAGTTGGAGGCAAAATTCTCAGGTGTAGTAGACACAATGGAAGAAATATATGCATCCTTCAAAGAAAATGTTAAATCTAAATGAATCCTGACACAAAACATCCAAGAAATCAAGGACACCATGAAAAGAGGAAACATAAGAATAGTAAGAATAAGAAGATTCCTGGATCCAAGGCACAGAAAATATTTCCAACAACACCATAGAAGAAAATTTCCTCAATCTAAAGAAGAATACACTTATAAGGATTTAAGAGGCCTACAGAACACCAAATAGATTGGACCAGAAAAGAAAATCCTCCTGCCGCATAATAATCAAAATACTAAATGTACAGAATGAAGAAAAAAATATTAAAAGCTTCAAGGGCAAAAGGCTAAGTAAAAAATAATGTCAATCCTAACAGAATCACGCCTGGAATGAAAAAAAAAGTAGTTCCAGATGAGGCTATCCATAAAGGCTTAAGGAAATTACAGAGTGACCAACCATAGCGATGTCAGATAAAAAATTTTCAACTATAAACCAACATGATTTATATTGTCAAGGATCAATTTCTAAATGAAGGTATATATACTGATTAAAATAGCATATCGCAGAGAAAATGTTACATGCAAATGTCACAATCCTACAGGGCAAACAATTATGAAAAAAATCTCACAGGACTTTAGAGGAAATTATTATAGAACAGAAAGGGGATATGGGACCTTCCAGAGATGGATTAAATAATGCTCTATTCACTTTGAATATTTTAAATGTCAGTGAAGCAGAAAACACATATATAATCCCAGCATTTGAGGAGGCAGAGGCAGGCAGATCTTTGTAAGTTTTAGGCCAACCTGGCCTACAAAGCAATACAAGGACCACCAAGTCTACACAGAGATACCCTCTCTCAAAAACTCAAAACAAAACCAACCAAACAAAAACACAGCTGCTGAGAGACATTGTATTATGAAAAACAAACAAACAAAACAAAACAATAATAACAAAAACCAAACTGCTGAAGTAAATCAGACTGTGTAGATTAGGGATGTCTTAACTTCTGAATGGAGAGAAGGAAATACGTTAGTCTCTCTCTCTCTCTCTCTCTCTCTCTCTCTCTCTCTCTCTCTCTCTCTCTGTGTGTGTGTGTGTGTGTGTGTGTGAGAGAGAGAGAGAGAGAGAGAGAGGTTTTTTGCATATGTTTCCATAGAAAAAGGAAGCTATGGATTCCTTCCAAACTGACAAAAATCAGACCTTACTGGGAATGATCCCTGAAGATCTTGGCTGAAGACAGGAAGAAAGAAATAAAATAGAAAGACAAAACAGGTATTGAATGTGCTTATCTCTCTATATGAGAACAGCTCTGAGAC
The DNA here is from genome assembly GCA_907169655.1 of Acomys percivali. Classification (NCBI taxonomy): domain Eukaryota; kingdom Metazoa; phylum Chordata; class Mammalia; order Rodentia; family Muridae; genus Acomys; species Acomys percivali. The sequence continues at coordinate 79,229,559 of OU015756.1, forward strand.
TGGCTGAGACGTGAAAATGTGTCCAGCCAGAACTTCAGCTATGCATATCCAATAAATCTTTTTGGCTACAGAGTGCTGAGGACTTATCATGCCATCTTTTTATATGGCATGAATGAAAACTTGTATTACAGTTTGGTTATACAGCACAGAGTGGTTTATAAAGGAAGACAGATGCCTTTTACCTTCTGAATTAAAGAACAGAGAATCATTTTTAATGAAATTGTTCACACTGTACATTCCATACATGTGTGTATGCAAAAATGTATATTATCTTTGAAAATTTAGGCTTACAGAACATAAGGACCAGACATCAATGAAGCTAAAGCAGCCATAATAAGATTCACCCTCAGGGACACAGAGATGTGAGATGCTGCGGCGTATTTATTCCAGCATCATGCTAGAGTCAGCCTCTCAGGACTGCCTTAGCTGTCATTACATCAGAACTTGCTTCCAGAACAGCTGCAAAGTGGCTGACCCCAGTTAGTCCACCATTCACAACTGCTTCAGCCAGGATTTCATCTAAGCCCTGGGCTTTCCTGTCACAAAGAGGACAGAGAGAGGAAACAGATAGCTCTCCTAAGATGTGGCTTTTATCCCAATATTCTTAGGCCCCCCCAAAATAGGGTGATGCCCAATCTCAAAATGTGTGATGGGTGGTTTTAGTTGTTTAGTGAAAGATGGATATTTATTATCATTAAAAATGGGATAGGCCAATGTTAAGGGTCATGGTCAGGAAGGAAACAGAATAAAGTTTACCGCCTGTATTGTCCTTGGCTGGTGCCATAGTTTGAGCAGGACCCCTGGGCCCAGATCCACCCATCATAATGTTCTTCTTGTAGGTTTCTAGGACTCTCTGGATCCTTCTATTTCCCCATTATCCTATGCTTCTCTCACCTAGAGTCCCAATAGGATGTCCTTCCCTCTGTCCCACTTTCCTGGTAAGTGAAAACTTTCATGGGACATGCCCCCTGGGCTAGTGTCTAGATATAAGTGGGTATATACTATTTGACTCTTTCTGCTTCTGGGTTAACTCACTCATTATGATCATTTCTAGTTCAATCCATTTGTCCACAAATTCCAGGAATTCCTTGTTTTTAATAGCTGAGTAGTATTCCATAGTGTATATGTACCACAGTTTCTTTATCCATTCTTCTACTGAGGGACACTTAGGCTGTTTCCATGATCTGGCTATTATGAATAAGGCTGCTATGAACATGGTTGAGCAAATATTCTTGTTGTGTGAGGGAGCATCTTCTGGGTATATTCCAAGGAGTGGAATAGCTAGGTCTTGAGAAAGCCCTATTCCCAGTTTTCTGAGATAGCTCCAGATAGATTTCCAAAGTGGCTGTACTAGTTTGCATTCCCACCAGCAATGAAGGAGTGTTCCCCTCTCTCCACATCCTCACCAGCATGTGGTGTCACTTGAATTTTTTATCTTAGCCATTCTGATTTGTATAAGATGGAATCTCAGAGTTTTTTGATTTGCATTTCCCTGATGACTAAGAAGGTTGAGCATTTCTTTAAGTGTTTCTCACCCATTTGATATTCCTCTGTTGAGAATTCTCTGTTTAGTTGCAAGCCCCATTTCTCAATTGAGTTATTTGGTTTGATGGTGTTTAATTTCTTGAGTTCTTTATATATTTTGGAAATTAGACCTTTGTCAGATGTAGGGTTGGTGAAGATCTTTTCCCAGACTGTAGGCTGTCACTTTGTTTTGTTGACAGTGTCTCCTGCCTTACAGAAGGTTCTCAGCCTCATGAGGTCCCATTTATTAATTGTTGACCTTAAGGCCTGTGTTGGCTCTGTTTCTTAACAATTAAACTTTATTATACAACCCAACTAGCTTACACAAGAAGGAAAAAAGGTTAAAGGGACAAAAGAGTGAACCTTCCTGTATCCGTTCCACGGGATGAGTCCTTAGGTGTCTCTCTGGCCCGCGTGATAGTCCAGCCTGTTCGCTTTCTCCACATGCTCTCCCAAACCCCTGGCTGAATCTGTTGTGTTTCTCTTCCCTACCTGCCTGAGTCACATGGGAAGGGCAGTCTCCTTCTCCTCTTGAGGGTCCATTAGGAAAACAATAGCCCAGGTGGGGTTCCCAGGTCAGCTTCCTGAATTCCAGGCCCAGGATGGCTCCACTCAGTCTATCACAAGGTATTTATGGGGTGCCCCAAGGGTAAAGCCCCCCAAGACTGCTTCCACCTGTGACAAAGCTTAATCTTTCCCACGGGCCTGGGCTGTTGGTGTCCTGTTCAGGAAGTTGTTTCCTGTGCCAATGTGTTCCAGGCTCTTCTCCACTTTTTCTTCTCACTGACTTAGTGTCTCTGGTTGTATGTTGAGGTCTTTGATCCACTTGGATTTGAGTTTTGTGCATGGTGACAAATATGGGTACAATATAAAAACAATTTTAAATGCCATATTCTTCATGGCTCAGAAGATGTTATCAAACTATCCTACCTTATCTTTCTATAGACTCTTATCTATCTGCTATACCGAAGATGTATATTCTTGTGATAAAAGTAGACTAGTGATTGATTCTACTCTTAAATTAAAGAACAACTATTAGTCTCAAATATTTTTACATTACTACAGATTAAGATTATTTTTGTTTGTTACAACATACTGCGTACATTTCAACTCCTTTGTGAGGTATTGTGCCTATGCAATGCACTTAAAGATGCAATGTGAAGTTCTAGTCCTTAAAAACTATAAATATGAATAAATTATTATAAGTTTTTAAAATTAAAAATAAATAAAACATCAGAGAAAGGCTACTATTACAAACTGGGTTTGATTATTATGAAACAAAAGTTAGCAGTTGGACATTCAAACTCATGGTCATGTTAGATACTAGTCTAGATAATTACAGAAATATGTTTCCCAGGTTGAACAGCTATTAATAGCTAGAAAAGTACAATGTTTTCCTATTCATATATACTGTAAGCAAATAGGTGATCTTCACAATTCCCAAAGATCTACCTACTATGGTATTTAAAGATGTTTTGTTAATCAAGGCCCCTTTGATAGTGACACATGTCAGCTCCTCCAGCACCACTGTTTTACTTTAAAGAAGATGATGGGCATCGAAGAACCTCCATAAAGAGTTTGCTTCAATAGTGGCAAGTAAACCATTGGGCAAAAACTGTCATTGTTTCAACTGCAGACAATATTATATTCATGTGCCTCTCCTGGGCACATGCAGGACTTGGAAGAAGTCAGTTGCTAAGCTTTGCTAAGAACACTAGGCAGTCCTTCAAAATTCCTACTTCACAAAAAAAGTCTGTCAAATATTTTGCACCTAACTAGTACAACCACTTTGGAAATCTATCTGGCGCTTTCTCAGAAAAATGGGAATAGGGCTTCCTCAAGACCCAGCTATTCCACTCCTTGGAATATACCCAGAAGATGCACTACCACACAACAGGGACATATGCTCAACCATGTTCATAGCTGCCTTATTCATAATAGCCAGAACATGGAAACAGCCTATGTGTCTCTCAGTAGAAGAATGGATAAAGAAACTGTGGTATATTTACACTATGGAATACTACTCAGCTATTAAAAACAAGGAATTCCCGAAATTTGTGGACAAATGGATTGAACTAGAAATTATCATAATGAGTGAGTTCACCCAGAAGCAAAAAGAGTCAAATGGTATATACTCACTTATATCGAGACACTAGTCCAAGGAGTACGCCCCCATGAAAAACTTTACCTACCAGGAAAGTGGGTCAGAGGGGAGGACATCCTATTGAGACTTTAGGTGTGAGAAGCCTGGGAGAATGAGGAAATAGAAGGATCCAGAGGGTCCTGGAAAACTACAGGCGGGTCTGGGCCCTGGGGTCCTCCTCAAACTATGGCACCAGCCAAGGAAAATATAGGCAGTAAACTTCGAACCCCTACCCAGTCTAGCTGATGGACAGGACATTCTACACTGTTAAGTGGAGAAGGAGATCTGACTTTCACACAAACTCTGGTGGACCATGTTGGACCATTTCCCTTGGATGGGGAGGCCTGGTGGCACTCAGAGGAAGGATAATAGGTCACCAAGAAGAGACTCAATACCCTATGAGCATATATAGGGGGAGGAGGTCCCCCTCAGTCACAGACATAGGGGAAGGGAGTAGAGGGGGAAGCGGGAGGGAGGAAAGAAAGGGAGGATACAAGGGATGGGGTAACAATTGAGATGTAATATGAATAAATTAATAAAAAACAGGAAAAAAAAAGAAAAAAAATTTCCCCCTGAAGGCTGAGGATGATGCCCCCACATTACAGAGAAAATTTGAGTGACTGTCCAGGAAGCCAGCTGTCTCTGTCATTTCTATATTTTAGAAGCTGCTTGCTCCACACTTCCTGCATAATCAGGTAAAATGTGTTCCTTCTCAAGTCACTGATAGGACTGAAGACTATGTAAGACCATGTAGTTATAATCTCACATTAATCTTAAGTTGTTTATGATTTAAAAGATGTTTTTAAAAGATATTTTTAGGCCTAAGTACATTTTTAGATTGATAAATGCAAGGTATGATAGAAAATGACTAGGGTATAGAACTCTGAATTCACCAATATGGTTGGATAGTAAAGTACTTTCTACTAAGTTGTCAAATACAAATGGATTTGACATTGTGAATGTAATTCTCACATGAGAGTTTCCATAATTGCTCTTGTTTATAGTTTATTATAATAAGAGAATTAGCCTTTTAATGGACTAAATAACAGACATGTAGGGAGACCCACTTGTGTACCATATGGAAGCATCACCTGTCAATAAAAAGCTCATGGTCTATTATCTGAGGCAGCAAATCAGATGTGGGAGGTCTGGCTTAGAATGATGACCTCTGTGATGGACTTAGATAGACATTCATCTCAGACTCTGAGGAAGATGGACACATGAAACTGAGGAGAGGTAACCATCCATGTAAGTACACATAGACTAGATTAAATGGGTAATATAAGTTATGAGCTAATGGGGAAATGAAACAAAGATCACAGGCTAGACATTTGTTCATATATAATAAAGTCTCAGACTGTTATTTTATAAACTTGGGTTTGAGTGCAACAGATAACAGTTACACTGGCCCAGTGACTCCCAACTGCAACCTAGAGGTGTCCATGAAATATGGACATCAGCACAAAGTGGAGCTCTCCAGGTTTTGAACAAAGCCTAGCCTTATAAAGAACTTCAACTTCTTTCATGAAAGGAACTGGTAGCTGGTATGGATTGGATAGATGATAAAGGCATTGCCCTGGGAGTTATCTCTGGCAGAGATTCCCTTGATGTGATGATATTAACCCCTTACTGTATCAGTCTCATGACACTTACTCACTCTTGCCATATGTGTTGTAATATTGCTCTCGGAATATACAGTTCAAGCATGAGGTAGCGTCTGTGACTTATTTTTGACATATTATCTGACAAAAGAAAGAAGAAATCACTGGGAAGTCTTTTTTATCAAGAACTTGAGCAAGATACTCAGCCTTTTAGTGCGAATAATGAAGGCTCTTTAAGGGTTGCATATCAGCAACTGTGTTATGTCTTTATATACATGTTTTTTTTTTTTATCAATTCTTAAGTCATGGAGTTCCAAAAAAGATCTTTCTGTTTTTCTTCTGGAAGACTTTGGGACTGGACTAAAACAGAATGTTCTGGCACAAGTAATTGGCTTAGTGATGGGCATAAGACTTAAAAGAGAATCTCTGCACTTTTCAGGGAGTGCTGAAACTGTCCTGTCATCTTGCAAAAGAGATAGACAATCTCTGAAGGTAAAGAGAACACAAGTAGAATAAAGCCAAATAAAAACCAGGGGAGGAAGACTGGAAAAGGCTAAGAACTACTGTGAACTTTTGATCACTCTGCTTATGAATCTAGCATAGTTTCAGAAACTATAGGCACTTGAAGACATTTTCCCAAAAACACGCATAGTTTGTCTCTGTTTGCATCAGAATTTTATTCATTATAAACAGAATATTTCAAATAATATTTATTTACTTCTGTGAGGGTTTTCTTTTCTAAATTTGATTGTTATAAGAAACTGAATGTCTGTTTCAGTTTATATTCTGTCTAGCATATACTCTCATCCTCAGATGTATTTTAATATTATCTATTCAATCAAATTTCCATAAACATTTGTCTATTATGGTATCAATAATAGAGGAAACACGGTGCTTAGACACTGAAGATATACACTGTTATCTGCATTTGAGAAGCATTTGTTTGAAAATAAAAAGTAAAGAGATGACATATACAGGTCATTATTCTTTTGTTTAAAATTTTAAAATCATTGGACTGTATGGTAAGATGCATTATCAAAGAGTCTCTTACACAGGAAATCATTAGAAAAGATTTTGGTATATTTACACATGGTATCTAGTCTCTTTTATTTGTTAATGTTCAGTTTCCTTATATTTAAAACAATACATAATTTATAAAATTGTCTTTAGTATAAAACTAGAAAACTATGACACATAGTAAGCCTTAAACAATAACTTTTAAAATGCCTATTTAATAAAGAGATGGTAATAGTATATACCCGACATTGGTTTAGACCAGGCTGTTTATACTCCTGCCATCTCCTGTACATGTACATTTTCTTCCATTACTTTCCAGTACCTCATGAAAGTATAAAATCTCTTGTATTGTATTGAAAATATACAATTAATTCTCACATCTTTCCTTAACAGGTTCTGAGTTGAACGTACCACGCAGGATCTATGGCTGTCTATGCGTATAGAACTCTAGGAGAATGAACAGAAGATTTTAAGTTTGGGGCCAAACTACTCAACATTTTCAGTACTGGTAGTTGAAGATGCAGTCAGAAGTAAAGTCTGAATATCTATAAAGAGTAGGATTTTCAGGTGGTGAGGTGTTCACGGTACACAATAATAAAGTTGATGCATTAGATCAGTAATATGTATGACCAAAAGATTGAAAGAAAATCAGAAGACTAAAAGTCTTACAGGAATAAGCATGATCATAAATGAAGTAGTTTACAGACATGGCACTTTAATTAATTCCAACCTTTTTTTTTTTTATCATTAATTAGAATGAACTAGAATTAGAATGTTTAAGTCAACAGTTCATTTTTTTTTTTTAAAGTAAAGGTGATGAAGAATCTTAGAATTTTCTGAAATAAAACATTGCTACAACGTAACAGGTTACATATTCATACCAAATGCACTTAGACTGAATCACATTGTCCATCTTAGCCAAAATACAAAATCCAGGAAAACAAGAGACCCACTGCTCACCTTGCCCACCTTTCCAGTCATTCCTAGGCACCATCTTGCTTTAAATCCTTAAAAATTTTAACAACTCCTTACACACTAAATAATTGTCAAAGCCACAATTCTTACACATGTCGCAAAGCCAAGGGATCTCCCCTATCACCAGCAGTCATTAATTTAAGATGATGTGCAGAATGAGAGTGTGAGTTGATGAACTCAGTTGAGTTCATAAAGTAAGAACTCATTTGTTCCTGCTCAGTCTCCATCAAGATATCCACACATCATGGTCTTCGGAATGCACAATAAGAGACTGTGTAACCAAAATCCCCATGCACTACACTATCCAAATCCAAGAACGTTTCTCAAAGGAAGGTATTCTTTAGACTTTGGGAATGTTTTTAATTACTTATGTGCCTCATTCAAGCCTTTGCACTTACAGTCTGGGTAAACTGCCAATTTATAATTGTGGTTTAACCATTGTTCCCTGTCCCTGATGCAGGTAGACTTTTAATGGCCTTTGAGGTAAAGATAATTGGCTATTTGCATGCTTCTAAATGTATCAGCTAAAAAGGTACTCACGAAATAAACTCAGTGTGTCTTAGAGTGAATGCATTAGGGATGCAGATTAACCATCATGTGGGCACACATTAATGAAACCTGGAATGTCTTGACCGGTGCTATGCCGAGTGAATAAACTGTTACTGAGAAGCTTCTGACTAACCACAGCAACAGCAGTTAGGTTATTTGACTATCAGTGTGCAAAGCTGAAGAAGGGAACAGTGAGCCTGACACCTCCATGTCCTTCTACTGAACAATGAGAACTTTAAGTAAGCTGTGGGCAATGATTTAGAAGGGGGAAATGCAAATGCAAGAGGATTAAATTAGCTATCCCCACATATTGATTAACAGCTTTTCAGCCCATCAGTCATACTTTAATTTCTATGTGTGGTGTGTTTAACTTGAGCTCCCAATCCACCTGATTAGATTACCTCACTACCCATAAAAGAATCAGCAGCTAGGCCTTAAAACTGTAATTAGAATCAGGCAGTAATTTGTACAAGGAGGGTTTTGGGTGGTTGTGAGGGCAACTGTCTTGCCCCTTCTGTTTCGGTTACTCTCTATAGATGATGAATAGTAACTACATTTCAGTCAATTACCTCTGAGATAGTAGGCAGTATATATGGGGCAGGAAAATCTCAGTTGTAGATATTTCTCTTCCACAAAGGGGTCAGCAATAGACAGGAGGCAAGCTTATTGCTCACACAGTCTCTAGTTTCAGTGGATCTAGTGACTGGCCAGAGAAGAATCTTAAATGTCCGAAGTGCACTCATTCTTTTTTCTCTTGCTGATTTTCAGGGTTAGAGTAAGATGTAAAAGTTCTTTCTATCATAAAATATAACCACAAAATAAAATGTTTACCACTCAAATAACTTAAATTACATTAAGATTAGAGTTTAAATATCTAAATTTATAAAATAAAATTAAAATTCTTTTCCTTTTACCTACTATTTCTAAAATATGTTATCACTGAAGTTTAGTAAGGAATATATTTTGTTCTGTTTCATTATTAAATTTAGCCACAAGAAAGAGCTACTGTTTCTGTATTTATTTAAAACATTTAGTGTTACTTCATTGCTAAAACATGTTTCTTAAAAAATTGGTATTTTTTAAATTAGCTATGCTATGCTAAAAATATGTTATGATCCTGTTTTGAGATATGACTTGAAATAATAATTTACCATGTAAAGGTGAATATGCAATTTAATCTAAAGCACATACGTTGTTGTCAGATGGCATTGCTCCCTGATTCTGACCCAACAGGAGCCTCACCTCTTTATGCAGGCTTCAGTACCAAAACTCATTTTTTTTTTCTGGCTCATCATGAGCTCATGGCTCATCTGCACACTCACTTTTATCCCAGGGATCACTGAATATTGGGACACTGCACTCTCCCTTCTCTTCACTCATTCCTACAGAACGATTCACCTATATTGATGCCTTAATTCTTTCCACCTGATGCAGTGATGAACACCTGTGTTGGTATAGTAGAAAGTGCATTGGCTAAGGTTTTCATAATTGTCAGTAACTAATATAGAATCGGGGCCTCAAGCTCTCAACCTTGCACAATCCTTATACACAAACAGCTTAACATCTTCATAATGTCATTCTCAGCAGCAGTTTCACATATGGATGCTCTGCCTCTAATTAGATAACAAGGTTTCCAGAGCAAGCACTAGAACTTCTTCTCTGTTTATCACATCTCCTAGCATACTTCTGAATGCATTATAGATATTCAATAGAAGTACATCGATTAGTTTACATAAACCACCCGGGGAAGATTTTCTTTGTATATCATTGCTACCAACATTAATGTTAGTGTGGAAGTAGCTATACAAAACATTTTTCCAGGAAATTATTAGGTTAAAATATTGCAGTAATGAAAGTGAATCCAAACCTTGTATGTCACTTCATAGCCGTCAATATTGGCAATTTGTTTCATGATCTTGGTAATTCATAGCAATAATGTGAAGGGCAATTGGAGAAAATACTTTTTCCAGAAGGGTCTACACAACATTTACCACCCTTTTATATGCACAAAGGGTTTTCATAAAGCACATTCCTGGAATCTATCTTTAACAAACAAAACCTTTTGTTGAAAGGGGTCATGTCAGAAAAAATTGTCATCAATACTTTAACTTAGAACCCTTTGGAACAACACAGTTTCTTTTAGCATAACTTGTTGGGCTATATATCAGCATGACTTAAGAACTGCCATGAAACGATTCAGATTTTCTCTTAATGATTAACAAACCTAAACCTTCTTTCTAGTTGTAGGCATCATCATGTCTTACATGTGCCTAGTGAGTGCTGTCAACATTTTTCTTTTTCTAGTAATTCATGGAAGTTTCCACTTGCTAAGATGATGATCATGAGACATAAGACAAAGAGCAGAAACCATGGAAGAAAAAATTGGCTAGCATCAGAGTTCACCCAGCAGGCTGCAGCACATTGCTCACAAGCCTTGTAGGTCAAAGAAGATGGTTTTTGGTTTGCCATGAGCCAGAAAGTAAGCATGTCCCAAACTGTGGGTTTGTGTGTTTCAAGAGGACATAAGATTATTTTACTTTACTCTCATAAGCATGCTTTTGTGAACTTATGATCCGGAGGGGATCTGTATAAAAATGAATTGATAGAGAATTAAGCATTTTCTTGCTATGAGTTGTGTGAATAAAAGAAACTTTATATATTAATTTTTTGATTTGTGAAAATGTTATTAAATGTGTATAAGCCAACAATGACTCATATGTGTTTTCAAATCAGTTATTACTTAAATAAACACATACTACTTGTATAAGAGAGAGGTTAAAAGAGTTCATATGGACTGGATTTGATTCAGCCTCATTATGGACTCTGTGTGTCTGGAGAAGACACTGGTGTCCTTTTTTCATGAATTGATACTGAGAACAATAGAATGTCATTCCTCACTCTGGGAGAATTGAAGTCATCACAGGGATGAAATAAATCACAATGGCCGTCCTGAGCTCATTTGTTTTACTAATAAGATAACTAAAGTCTAAAGGTGTAAGCAACAAACTGCTGCCTCCACAATGCTGCATTTTATTTTTTTACTAGATGAGTTGAGTATACTGTCTGTCTTTCTGACTAGTCTATCTGATTCCTGAGTTCAGACACTATTACACTTAAATTGACCTTTCCCAAGTCCATTTTTTTCTAATTAGCTTTTGTGTGGAAGACCTTCTAGACGATTTTCACATTCCTCATATCTAGATGATATTATTTATTATTATTATTATTATTATTATTATTATTATTATTATTATTATGCCATATTCTACTTCCAATGGTACTTAAAATAATCAACAGAATTTTACTTATATGAACATATAATCAGGTACATATGTATATAGATTCATGTAGATTTGTGTTCATATAGTTTCTGCATATACATTTGTAGTTCTAGTATTCACATGTCTGTGTACATGTGCAAAATGGTTTGCTTATTGTGTTAAACACAACAATTGTGTTCAGATATAAAGCAGAAAGGATGCCATTGTTAGCTTCAGCTGTCAACGTCACACAAACTGGAGTCGCCTGAGAAAAGGGACATTTCATTGACTATTACTAAATCAAATATTAATCACAATTCTATCATGTAGATAGTTATTATTATCCACATTATATAGATGAGGAAACTGCTACATAAATTGAGGTAAAAGACATTAAGCAAATCATTTTGTAAATGGTTTTTATGGAAAAAAATTGTAGTAGATAGAAACTATAGTTTTAAAATATTTGCTAAGTTTGAAGTAGACTTCTTTGAAAATGTGATTTTTAATTTAAATACAAATCATTAGATTCAACTTGATATTTATTTTTGTTCATAAACAATATTTCATGCTATTTCAGACTCAAAAGGACAAGACAGTTATTATCATATGCCAATATGTTAATTTAAACCATATATATTGATAATTTTTAAGTAAAGTTATAGAAATATTTTCAATTACATGTAAAGTTTTATTGTAACTGGTACACACAAGGATGAAAATTACAATGATGTAAAAAGAAATGTTGGATTTTACATTTAAATTTTACCTATTTTCCCCACTGCTGAGTCTAGTGCTACTGACAGTTTAGCAAGTGTTGCCAGGTTGATTAAGTGGTCTCTAGCTTCACTTCCAAGTGGCTCCTCAAATGAAAGATAAAATACAAGGAGCATTCTCTCTCTGGATATATTTAGTGGAAGTGTAAACACAGAGTGAAGAATTCTATGCTGTCTGAAATCAAATGAAACTTTTCTATCCAAAGATACCCCTAAATAAATTCTGAAATATTTATTGCCTTCAAGAAAATCATTACTCTATATACATCCCTAGTTAGTTCTTTCTGGGCTAAATAAAGAAAAAACTCGTGGACTGATACTGAGAGATACTTCCTGATAACTGGATCTAGTACCCAGGGTTTCCCTCAACCTCTAATCACAGGGAAGCCACAGACTCTCTGCTATATGAGGTTTCAGGTGGAAATTACAAACATGCAAACATGCATGGAATGAGTGCTCTAGGATGAGTACATAACAGCGAAGAAACATTCAGCACTAACAGACTATTTTTAGAGGGAAGTATTGAGAAAGAACAAGCAGTCACATAAATCTAGATAGTTATATTTTGTATTTTAATCTCCTCCTCCTCCTCCTCCTCCTTCTCTCTCTCTCTCTCTCTCTCTCTCTCTCTCTCTCTCTCTCTCTCACACACACACACACACACACACACACACACACCAGGCCTTGTTTAATATGATTTATATTTTTTGAGTAGATGGTGAGTGGTAAAGAAGATTGTGTTCAAAAGTCATCTTAGATAAGTCTGAAAACCCAAGGTAAAGACAGTCCCACACTCCCTCTTCTATCCTCCCTGTTCATGATCTAAGTCTATTTTTTTTAAGGAAGGGTTTAATAGAGCTGCTCCATGTGGGCACATATTTTATGGTTTTCTTTGTGGATCAATGTTTCCTTCATGCATTTTTGGGTAATAGATTAGAGTGATATCTGTGGGTATTAGCATGTCCTGCTGGCACAATTAGAAAACGAGAGGTCAAACATTGAACTACTTGAGAACTTCTTGGGGTCTAAATACAACCTTGTATCCCTCCAGTTGCCAATTCCAAGGTGTTGTTTTATGAAAATGGTCCAATCCATGGGACTCTCCTTATATTTATTACTTAAAGGAAAAGTAAAATAGGGTTTTCCGTGTTAATAGTGGTCTAATCTTCTAGGAAGAAGTATCTATAATACCCAGTTTCTATCACTGATGCAATCATCAGTCTGCTCCCTCAGTAAATTTTGTTTTCTTGAGATAAAGTAGGTGGTATTTATGCTATTAGGAAAAAATTATTTGTGTTAATGTTACATTATGTCTTTCTGGCAGACACGAATAAAACTCTACTCTCCAGATACAGAGTCTAGGAGAGCAAGTAAATGATTTCACCCAAGTTTAACTTGGTGAGGCATTAAGTGCCATTGGACTGTAGGAGATGTGTCATGTGCAGAAGCATGGGATCTTACAAGCAGTTACACTACCACCAAAAGGATTTTCCCCACCCAGTCACTTATGTATATATAGGAAGAGGCAAGCCTTGTGAGCCTTGCTCTCTAGGATGGAATATTAATGGGTCCAATCTTGTGTAGGATTTATGGGAATAATCACAGGGAGTGAATTTTCAAGATTCAAGACAACATTCCACAACAACTAGTCATGTTTCTCTTTGCCAATATGGTACTAATCAAGACACATATTTCATGCATCAAACACTTGGTGCTCAATGCATATTTAAAAGCTGCTGAAACAGGCTGGAGAGGTCGCTAAATTACCTAAGAGATAAAACCGATCTTGCAGAGGACCATAGTTCAGTTCCCAGCACTAACAGGGATTATTTCACAGTTGCCATTATCTATAAGTCCAGGAGAATTCAATGCTTCTGGCTTTAGGGGCCATATGAACACACAATTTAAAAATAAAAAATAAATCTTAAAAAGTAAAAGCTGTTAACAAAAGCACATATATTAGAGCAGTTGAGATCCCAATCTTCAAGATGATTAACCAGCACAGTCTGATAGGGGTTCAGTACTTTTTTTTTTTTTTCTCTCGACTAGGTTAAACCTTTCCATCCATTTGCACATAGCAATTTTGCATCTTTTTTTTTTTTTTTTTACCACACTTCCCTCCTGCCTACAAATGATAAGAGTAATAGTCCATGATAAAGGACAGTTTTCACAAAAGGTGTTATTCAGACAATGTATGTTCAGTTACTAACCTAAAAAGGAATCCTGGCCATCTATGTGGATGGTTCGAAAGGGTTATATGCAGGGAGCTGCTTCTGTGGCATAGGATTCTAACAAGTAATACCAAAGATGTTTGGAAGGGAAAGGGATCGTATACCTTAAGTTCCTGTGGCTTCAGTTATGTATTGCTTAGCGGTCTGGAAAGTGTCATTCATTCATTCATGGCAAGAAAGTAAATGGTTTGAGTTAATGGGCACAGAAGATCCTGGGGTTGAGAATAGAGCAGTATTGACTATTTTGCCTTCCATTCCCATTATCACAGGCACTTCATACCCACTGATGTCAACAACATGAGGACCAAGTGACTGCAATGACAGAGGCTACAGGCAGCGGAGGAAGAATCATGTCCCTGTTATCTGTGTGTTGCTGAGGCTTTGGGTCTAGAGTCTTGAATGCTAAGTGTTTGAAGACACACAACATTCTCCTCCATTTGTCTGCTCTTTAGTTTCACGGTGTCTGTTAAGGCTTAAGGTCAGTGAAACAATCTTGCAGCACCACATCTGGCTATTTGGAGAAGCTCACGGAAGTGCATCATGGGATACAGCATCTGTCTCTGAACACTACATGAACCTGTTCTGAGTACTTTTCACTTTTACTCATAAATGTTGATCAAAACCACGGAGAAAATATAACTTTGATGACTTGTTTTCAAGTGTGTCTTTAAAGGAACCTCTGAAGAGGGTCCCGGGGTCTGAGTGTTAACTTTCTAGCTGATGCTCCCAAAGGGTGATGTGAGTTCACTGTACTTGGGGAAAATCTGATTAACATTATAGAAAAAGAAGAATAACTATTGAATAGGATAGTTAGAATAGAAAACTGGACGCAAACTGTGCTGTCCACTTTCACATCATATAAAGCACAGGAATGTTAGTGGCCCTGTACAGCAAGAGCTGACTGATATGCCTTCTCACTGAAGATAATGAAAACCTTACTGTGAATGCTCATCATGACCTCTTTGACAACTGCATTTCTTCAGCACATCCTCAAGAACACTTACATCTCCTGGCCTCATCTGACACTACCCCAGTCTTCAAGGAAATGCTGGAGTTGTACTATTTTTATACAATGTGGCCACCTACCCTCAGCATTAGTGTGTAGCTTAGCAAGACAGAGCTGTGACTTTTACTTATTGTTGCTCTTGAAACTATACGGGATTAAAGATTTCCCCAGAATCCAGTCCTGGTCATCTCTCCTACAGGATAATCTCATTGTTTGGCTTCCTGCTGTATAATTGTTTCGAAAAAGAAATAACAGATTTCAAATCCTTCAAATGGAAGTAACATTTGTTTACAGCACAGATAACATCAATGTAACTTTGAATGTGTGTGTGTGTGTGTGTGTGTGTGTGTGTGTGTGTGTGTGTGTGT
>OU015756.1:79254266-79281862 GCA_907169655.1 Acomys percivali
TCTATCTATCTATCTATCTATCTATCTATCTATCTATCTATCTATCTACCATCTATCTCATCCACCCATCTAGATATTTTGGGACAGACTCATATATCCCAGGCTGGTCTTGAACTCCCTATATAGCTGAGAATGACCTTGAACTTCTGATCTTTTTAACTCTGTCTCCCTAGTACTGGAGTTACACACATGCATATGTTATTTGATATTGGAGATTGAACTTGGAACCTTGGGCATGCCAGGCAGGCAAGAACTGTAGCTACTGAGTTACACTTCCAGCACTGTAAGGGTATTCTTTATTTTGTTTTTATTTTTATTTTTTTGGAATGGGAGGATACAAGTGATGGGATAACAATTGAGTTGTAATCTGAAAAACTAATGAAATTTTTAAAAACTCTCAAATCCCTTCTTCAGCAGTCAGAAGCTATCACTTGATAAAGGCTGTTCACTCTGAAGCACTTGTTTTTCTGCAGCTGAATTCCAGAGGGCCATTGGTGCCATGTCAGTGTGAGACACTGATAGCCATTGAGCTAAGCTGCTGAACGTCATCCTCAGCCTGTTTGATTTGCCTAAAGTGAATACTCTGACATTAACTTTTCAATAGCCCCATCACCCAGAGCTCAAAGGAGCGTGTGGACCTCCATATTCTTTTTGTTTTCTGCTAGTCGGCTCCTAGGTAATCCAGCATTTTATGAACCACAAATGCTTCAGTGTTTACACAGTACCTTCCTCACTTCCAATAGTCTGTTGTTTATTTTTAGTACTATAAATAAAAATGATTTTCACAGATAATTTGGTAATACAAGGCTTATTTTATTGTGTAATTGAATGTTTATATACTTAGCTATCAAAATATAGTTTGATATCACATGCAGAGTTAAAGAAACATCTGAAATACTTATTCCATCTGGGAAAGATAATCTATGTACATGTCTTAGAAATAACGACATTAGAAATTTCCTAGTCTGCTCTTCATAAGCATTTTTGAAGCCTCACTTGATGATGAACAAGATACGTTGATTCTAAAAATATCATTTAGCACAAACCTCAAAAACAACATTCACTCAGGCTGGAGGGCATGCAGCTGTAATATTTATGTCACAAAGTTAACTTGAGATATGTTGGTTGTATTCTGCTTTGTTTCATTGATTCTGTGATTACTTCTACAAATTTCATATGCAATTTTTTTCTGGAACATTTCTGCTTCTAGGTCTGAGATTAATGTTCCCTAAGTAATTAGGAAGCATTTGATATATTGAAAGGATTCATGACTTGTCGATCCATAATAGCTCCTTGGGGACATATTGTTTATTCTAAGCTATAAACAGCCGAGAAGATGTAGGTATGGGGAAGCCCTCTAACTTGCTCTGTTCTACATAAAAACTGACCTCAAAACTCCCATGAGAAAACTCTCTACACCAAACAGAGAACATCTTCCCACCAGAGGCTTAAAAATCAATGCAAAAATGAGCCTGAAGAAATAGACTAACATAAATCCTATGTTCCTTTATTTTCCTCCCACAAGTCTCCTAGTCAACTGTCTACGTTTTTAAAAACTTTGTTATGGATTCTTTGTTAATTTTACATCATGCACCCCAATCTCACTCATCTCCCTGCCCCTGCATATCTGCCCTCTGTGCTTGCAACCTCTGCTCCAAATTAAAAAAAAATAATAACAACAATAACAACAGTAGCAACAATCATCTTCTTGTGGAAGATGCAGTGTGTCACACAATATGCCTCTTCATCCACATGTGTTTACTTACAAATGTTCATCGCAATGGGTCATTGGTTGGCCTCGTGGCCTCTGGTTTCTGCTACACCATCAGCACTGGGCCCTCACCAGGATTCCTCTTGGATATCATGCTGTCCTGTGTCATGGATATCCCACAGGTTTGGATCTGCAGGACCTGCCTCTTCACGCACTCCAGCAGTTTATAGATGGGGCAGATGGTGGGTGGGCCAAACTCATAGCCCAGGCCACGGGCCTGCATGGTAGCTGAGTTGGTCATGATGGCTCTCCCAAATCCTTACCACCAGATTGATCTCTCCATCACTGCCTCTGATAGCTCACCCCATGCCAGCAGCTGCCAAGGGCTGGGGATAACTTTCTCACATTCCTCACCTGTGCCCGTACCATTTCTCAGTAGCCCATGTTTTCATATATATAAATATTGAAATCATAAATCCTGCTGAAATACTTTCTACGGCTTCACCCAGAGTCCCTCAGGACTCAACTTACTTAGTGACAGCTTATTTAGAAAAATCTTCCTTGAATAAAATTCTCAATTCCCACCTGTTCCTAGACAACTTTACACCTTTCTTCTAATTACTTCCTCAGGATCCTGTGTTTAGCCAAATTATCCCACTGGATATATCGGCTGAATTCCTTATTTTTCCCAAGTAGGTTATTAGCTCCTTTGGGAAGCAGAAACTGGAGTTTCTATAGCAAAATGTCCAGCATTTAAAAGAGATGTTAAATATTTGATAGACATGAAAATAAAGATGAGAGAAGGCTGTGGGTCTTATATTACCCTTAGCTATACCTAATGTGGTCCCTCTTCTGCTTATTTTCTTTAAGTATTGCCTTCTCTATTTCCTCACTTGCAGTGGTAATGTTACTATGTACATAAGCAGAAAAATTATTGCTTTCATTTTTTTTGTAAGTGATTTGCTCAATCGTTGTAAACTACAAAAGTTACTGGTTGATACATTTTCCTTTCCTTCTTTATTTTTCCTTTTGGATGCTGTAACATTTCTATGTGGCAATTTCCCAAAGTATTGTCATGAAAAATTATGAAGTACTTTGTGAAACATGAAAAGTCCCCCCCACAAATTTAATGACAAGCTTAAAAAGTGACTCGTGTTTCAAAATTGGAAAGACTGTATATGTAGCTCTGTCCCTCCAGATTTTATTAGTCATTTGGGAGCTTTATATGTGTTTTCATCATAGTCACCCCTTTTAAATATCCATAAATTAACCTTATTTTCCTAACCACACAACATTTTTCCCATCAAGACCAATCTAAGTTACTTAAATATTTTTGGATGTGTGGTCCTCCACTAGAGCATCGTTAACTTATCTCCTCCCTGTCTCTACCTCCTCTAACAACTGACAGTTCCCAGTTGTGCCATGTCTGAGGTGAGAATTCTCACCCCAACCTTCATTCCATGGTTGGAGTTTGGCCTCCCGCTGGCTGGCGTGGGTTTTGTGCGTGTTGTCCCAGCCATTGTGATTTTATCTGTCCAGCTGCCCTGCTGTGTCCAGAAGACACTGTTTTCCCGTGTTCATTACTTGCCTCTGGATTGCACACTGTTTCCGCTCACTCTTCTACAGTGATGCCTGAGCCAAGGGAAGAAGGGTAATGGTATATATTTCCACTTAGGGCCAAATTATCTGCAGTCTGTTCTCTTAACTTTGACCAATTGTGAGTCTTTGTGTTAAATACCATCTACTGTAAATAGAATTTCTCAGGTGAGAGTTGATAAGTGCATTAATCTCCCAATGATAGTTCATTGGGAGTTAGGTCAGTACTATGTACATACCTGAAAATAGCAGTAGTAGGTTTTCCCATATGGCTCTTGATCTTTTTATTCATACTGGTTTTTTTTTCCCCCCATAAGATAATGGTATAAAGATTGGGCTTCATTTTGTAGCATGAGACTTAATTTCGATTGGAAAGTCAATGGTTGGTTACTCTTCAAGTGATTTGCCACTTTTGTACCAGTGAGCATATTTTTCCAGGGCAGCCATTATTGTAGCTCACAGAGTTCACAGCTGGGTATAACTGATGCCTCTTTTCTCCTTTGTAATGTTCATAGCACATTTCAGCCCTATGAAAGCTAGCCAGAAAACATAAAGCATCCAGATGGGTATGAATTTGATTCCTCTATATATTTTGTGACTCAGATATGTAATATCTTTTGTAACCTTATAATAGGACAACAATGACCTACTAGACCCCCATAGGCTAAGATAAAAAAAACCCTCACTGCCAAGAGTAGGTTGTTGTTAGTGAGGTCACATAGTCCCTGAAACACTAAAGGTATTTTTATTACCATTGGTTACCATCTGTCCCTTGACATGCTGGAAGGTCTATAAAGATCTACCATTAATATAGAAACCCATTCATTTTATTTACATATTAGATGCATATTTGCCCCAGATTATTTGTCACGTCATAAATCTGTAGTTAGGGTGACATTGTCTTGGGTGTTTCACACCAAAGAAATTGTGTTCTTTATGGATGCTACAAATGGGGTTTGCCAGCCACTGCCAGAATGTGAAATACAGTTTAAACAGGTATTCTAATGGCTAAGTGCTTTGTTATTGTCGTTTGTCCTTTAAGTTTCCTGTCCATTTGTCCACTGGTTTCCAATTGCTGAGCATTGTTTCAATTTATCATTAAAATCATTACAGAATACAATTGATATGAATAGAACTGGTATAAAGTTTAGAGTACTTTGAAGAATCTGTAAAGCATAGCAATTATCATGGTTACTTGGAGTGGTTTTCTTGAACTGTAGCATAGCTTAGCATAAATCTTTGATTCATTTTTTAAAATTTATTTAATTTTACTTTATGTGCATTGATGTGGGGGTGTCAGAGCCCTTGGGACTGGAATTACAGACAGTTGTCAGCTGCCATGTGGGTGCTAGGAATGGAACCTGGGTCCTTCGGAAGAACAGACAGTGCTCTTAACCACTGAGCCATCTCTCCAGCTCCTTTGACTCATTTTTTAAGTAAATGAGTTAATTACACCTTATTTGAATTATGTGAAATGAAGTAAACTTTACAGATTAAATATTTTGTTTAACTATTCTCAATGTTGCTTTTGGATATAGCTACTATATTTGGGAGTATTACTCTAGCACAGGTGGATAGCAGCATGGTCTGTGGTTCACTATCTGTGACCACACTGTTGCTCAGTGTGTGTATGGCACGAAGTACTTTAGTTTTAATATATTTACAATTCCCCATTGTGTCTTTATTAAACTCCCTCCTTATGTGTTTTTGTTGCTAATATCTGTAATTCAATTGTCAGAGAAACAAGAAATTAGTTTGTTCTGTCTTTTGTCAGAATGTGTTTGCTTCTATAGTCCGTGTATATTTGAAACTCCTATCTGATTGTGTCATGTCTGTAACTTCCCTGTAGTTATTCAGCCTGTACTTAAATCAAAGTAGTAGAAAAAATTTAAGAATATTACACACTATGCAAAGCAAAGTTTAGAGAGGGAATTATCTAGAGACTTTGAGAATGGAATTGTAGCTAATGAGTTTCACACTGCCTTTGTCTAGAGGCTGTACACAGGGACACAGTGAGAATGATTGTCGTCTTAGCTCCCACACTCAGTAGCCAACATTTTCCTGGCTTGTTTAGACCTTTGAGAGCATGAAGCATTTCTTGAAGAGCTGCTCCGCAGTGCTCTCTCACTCACACACTGACACATAATCAAATGTTTTACTTTGGTTCCATTATATTTTCATCAAAATTCTTTGAAGGAAAAAATGATTGACAGCACCAAGTTAATTCAGCTGAGGATAAACAATCTTCAAAGCGCAGTTGCTTCTCCTTGAGCTGGCTCGACAGTTAGCAATATTGAATTCATAAATTGAGTTACTTATGCTCCGATAGATAGTATTCTCTTTCTTTTTACATTATCAATTATGGATTAAAGTAGGTAACATGGGATGTTTGCTACAGATCAATTTCTATATAAGCCACAAAAAAGGGAGATCATAAAGAAGGGAGTGAAAATTTTCTGCTAAATAAGACTCTGCTGAGAAAACCTAAAAAGACTTCATCCTTTGACATCCAGAAAACTGCATCTTCCTCCCTGTAAGGTGCTGTGAATTTTTTAACCCTTGCTGTCTTCCAGTTTGATTTTTGAAGGGTGATTTTAGTGTGTGTGTGTGTGTGTGTGTGTGTGTGTGTGTGTGTGTGTGTGTGTATACATGCATGTGCTTAGACAACATTCTAAGGCACGTGTTCAGAGAGAGAGTGACTTTGTGGAGTTCTTTTTTTTTTTTTTTTTTTCGACTTGGGAACTTGGAATTAAACTCAGACCATCATGTTTATATAGAAATTACTTATACCCCCTGAGCCATCTCCCTGGACAGGCTTTCAGCTCCTTTTCTGTAAGTATAATCTCTTGCATACTATATGGATTCTTTACATGTCAATGGACAACTGATTGGCCTAGAGCCAGAAAGAAAATAGGAGGGAGGGGTTCATGCAGAGAGAGGGAATGCTGAGATAGAGCAAAGCAGGAGGGGAATTTGACCGGGGACACTGAGGAAGACAGACACATGGGGCTTGAGCAGGGGAACCCAGACATGCTGCAGAGCATAGAATAGAATAAATGAGATATTAGTTATGACCTAGTCAGGGAACGTGCTTAGCTATGTTGGCTTAGGCTTTCGTATGTGTATTTAGGACTCAGAGTAGCTATTTCTTGGAATAAAGGCATGCGCAAAAAACACAGGTTACAGAAATCCCCCTTCTTTCCTTTTACTTTAATAATACAAGTGGGATAATCAATGTATAAGACAGAAGATTTATTTTGGCTCACATTTTCAGAGTATTCGATCCATAGGAAGCTTCCATGCCATGGGCACGTGACATAGAGATACATTGTTATGGGGATTGGTAGCCAGCTCATGGAAATGGGGCACAGAGAGAATGACCTTGCTTTTTACACATAAATGTCCCTCCTCCTAAGCTTACTAACATCTCAATATATAATTAGATTAATGCATATGTAACAATGTTGCCTTCATGACTGATCACCTTCTAAAGTCCCACCTGATCACCTTCCAAAGTCCCACCTCTGAACACATCGGCATTGGGAGCCAAAGCCATTAACATATGAGCTTTGAGGAACCATGCAGAAAACATTCAAAGATATCAAGAATCTTTTGCTTTAGATGTACTTTTAAAAAATGTTTTGAAGTGTGGAGATAATGTAGGTGGTTCTCTTAAGAAATTACTAAACACTATTGGCACTTTTGTAAGCCTTTGAGAGAATAATATAATCATATTTGACAATTGTATATGCATACATATTTAAGCTTATTTAATTTCACTGTTCTTTTATTTCATAGAACATTTCATGAGCTTCATATTTAATAAAACATTTAATGGAAAAATTTGTTTGCTATAAGAAGTACATAATTATGAAATAGCCTAGAGACCTACTAGTAAGAGAGTCAAGAGAGTCCCTTCTCAGGAACTGATTGCCTCTCAAATGCATATTTCCAGTGAGCACTGGAAGTTATGGATTTAACACCAGCAATTTAGTAAAAATACGGAGTTCATAAATTATTTATAGTAGGATCATTTCTTAATTTGAAAAACTTTGCATATACCATGTTTGAGACAATACTGGGAACTCAAAGAGACAGAAAGGAGTATTTAAAACAAAACAAAACAAAACAAAACAAAACAAAACAAAAAAATGGGTAGAACTAACTGTTATATATAGGTCCCAGAAAACTTTATTAAACAATCATTGACAGAAAATACATGTATATATTTTAATTTTATTTTATTTATTATAATGTGTGTCTGCATGGTATTATGTATGTGTGTATGCATGTATGAATGCATTTATGTATGTGTGGGTATGCCATTGTGTACTTACAGAAGACGGAATCTGATTTTGGTGGAGTCAGTTGTATCTTCCACTTTTGTGTGTGTTTCAGTGGTCAAGCTGAGTTGATCATGCATGGTTAGCAAACATTTTTAACACATCATGGAAACCTGCCGCCAGCAGTGTTCATACTGCACAGGCACAGAGAGAGAGTGTCTTGCCATCATTCCCTATGTAATATAGTACAGTAACTATTTACAAAGCACTCACCGTATGAGGGACCATGAGTAATCTAGAGATGATGCAAAGCATGGAGAAGCATGTATATTGGTTATATGAAAGTACTGATGCATTTATATAACATATGGGAGAGCCCACAGATTAAGCATTGTGGTGTCCTAGAAAGAGAGAGGTAAGAATGAGAGAAAGAGATCAGGGCCAGTGCCCTGGGGATGCCTCACATTTTGATTGTGGAAAGGGACAGAAAAAGAATATCCCTAGAAAGAGACATAAAACATCTCAACTAGTGAAAAATGACCCAGAGACATAGCGGGCGGTGTGATTGAGTAGCTTACACTCCTAATGAGTCACTGAATGGCCTAAGCCTTAGTTTATCTTTTTTCAAAAGATGTTGGGACTTCATTGCCTCTAGGCTTTTGAGCTATTCTCAACGTCTTAATATATTTTGTTGCATTTTATATTTTTAAAAAGCCAGGTTTAAGGAAGCCAGGCAGCCAAAGAATTAATAGCTGATCTGCTTCTTAGACATTGGTTTCACTTGTATTTATTTTATTATAAAATTTACATGAGAACAAATTTGGTTATTGTTTGAAACAAAACATGATTAAGCACAAACCGTCATTGCGGTGCTGTGATCAGGAAGCAGGTTTCAATCACATTGTTTTCATTCCTTTGTAATAAGAAAGAAAGAAAGGAATCTCTTTGTACAGGGTGAAGTATAAGATTAGATACTAATTTGTTTCCTTGCATTGTAGAGCAGTCTTTATAACAGTGCAGAGATATGGGCTTATCTGGTGAGACTGTTTGAAAGACATGTTGGTGTTCCAGGAGATAAGGACAGACCAGCTTTGTTTTTCGAAATTACTCTGAACAGAAATAACTAGCTGATTTTCTGATATGCAGATAATTATCAAATATTACTTAAACACCAACAACATGCCTGGTACCTAAATACTCCTCTTCCTTTCTGGAAGTATTGAATCTCATAAAACATAAGGAATCTTTCTCTGTACACATATTTGATAGCACCTCCAGGCAGTAAGAATATTAGATAAGCTGAATTGTTCTTCATAGAAAAGCCCTGCTCTCCTCAAACGCAGACAAAAAGTTCTGTGTTTGTCCACAGAGCTTCATCATGGAGGCACTGAGGAGCTGGGAAGTTGCCACCTAGTTACAACTAACTAAAAGGTATAAAATTAAAATTAATATAAAGATGTAAAAGACAGACCTTTAAGCCTTGCTGTTTCTCAGCTTTCTTTACCTGGTCTAAGTCTTATATTCTTTCATTTTCACTTTAGTTTTTTAAAATAACTCTTAAGTGTTTAAGTACCTTTCTTCACCCAGAATTCTCCTCTAGTGTTGTTATACTCAACCATCCCCCCTCCACTGCATTATTACTCCTGCAGTTAGCGCCTTCTAATTTCCTCAGTTACACAGTTGCACGCGTACTTAAAGTTGAACACACACAACGAAAGTTTAGAAGATAGGACTCGCGTATGAGTAAGAATGCGTGCCATCTGTCCTCCTGGGCTTGAAGGACTTGGCACAGCACATTTCCAGTTTCACACAATTACCTTCAGATTTCACTTTTCTGTACAAATTTCCGTTGTGCATATGCAGCACAATTTCTTTATCTGTTCATCAGTTGATGCACATCGATGTTTGTTCTCTTTCCTAGGCATTGCAAACTGAGCAGCAAAGAACATGGACGCACAAGTATCTTTGCATTTGGATACAACGTCCTTTAGGGATATTCTGAGGAGTTGTATGGTTGGGCATATGTTAGTTACACTTATAGATAACTAATTAGTTTGGAATACACATTTACCCTACTGGTTATTGGTGAACTGCATTGCCATATATTCATGCTAGCATTTGCTATCATTTATATTCCTGATCATGTCCTTTGTATTTGGGGTAACATGAAATCAAGCGATTTTAATCTGGGTTTCCTTAGTAGCTATTGGTACTGAACACTTCTGAAAGTGTTTGCTATCCATTTGCCTTTCTTCATTGAAGATTTTTTTTGTTCAGTTCCATAGTCTATATTTTACTTGAGGTTGAGGCTAAACAACGTGTGAGTTCTGTGCAGTAATTCTGCGTCAAATGTTTAGTTGGCCAAGATTTTTCCTTCCATTCTGTAGAATTCTTTTCACTTGATTGACAAACTTTCCTTTGTAGCACAATGTGCATTAGATCCCAATTATCCATTATTGTTCCTTTTTCAAGCATCACCAGAGTCTCATTCAGAAAGTCTATGTTTTTAACATGTGGATGAAAGTTGACATAAGCCCTACTTTCCCCCGCTAGAAGTTTCAGGTATCTGGTCTTACGTTGGAGTAATTTATCATTTGCCCATTTTTTTTTTATGTAGAAAAACAAATAAGGTTGACACTTTATCTTTCTAAGTGTTGAAAATTAGGTTTGTTAGTGCCATTTACATGTGATGTTTTCTTTTCTTCAATGTATTTGATGTATATATTTTTAAATGTCTTTGTAAAACTGTTCAGGTAGCTGTAGTAGTGTAGACATTTCTGTGTCTTCTTTCCTGTTCCACTGACCTTCTCTGTGCCCATTTTTTTTGTCAGTCTCATGCTGAGAGGAAGTTAACCAAAATGAAGGGTACACTTCAGGAAACTATGTAGAAACCTACTATCTTGCAACTCAATCTTGATCGGATCTGAAGTCTGATCTACAATAAGGAATTGGTATTTAGTACCATATTCTTGGTCAAAGGTCCAAAACTATGGAATTCAGAGACCTTAAGAAGGGACCATTGAAGTGGACAGTGGTAAATGTAGAAACTCATAATCATGAACTGTCTAAAAATAAGTGCTTGTGAGTGCTCAGTTCTAAATGGGGCATGAGCTATCTATAACAATATTTCTGTTCCATTCCCAAAGGCTCAGGTAACAGTGTGGAAAAGGAGCAGAAAGAACGTAAGTGCTAAAGGATAAGGAGTGCTGTGAAACGCTGTCTTCTAGACATGACATAGATGTGTTCAGGAACTAACAGAAACTTTGATTATCTCCATAAGATACACACAAGATCAAGCCAGTCAAGATCCCAGCATGGTTGCCTGAGAGGTGTTGAGGCTTCACTTCTTGCTGAGGAGCCATTGGTAGTTGATAGCTCCTTTGGAAAGTACTGTCGCTTTTCTTTGGAAGCATGGACATTAGTAGGTAATCAGTTCTACAGTAGATGGACACACAGCAATGCAGATATGGACACCACTCAATGAAATACAGGACTACAAAAAAGGATGATATGAACTTGGGATGTAGACACGTTACGGGCACCAAAGGAGTTAAAGTAGGGCCAAGGTGAATACAGTGAAAATCCATTGGATATATGTATAAAATATATTTAAAATGTTATGTTTTTAAATAAAAATTACAGGCATACACATCTGGATTATTTTGGAATATACTTTTCTCTGGTATCATTTTGGTTTCTCTGTTTCCTAGGGTAGTTACCTCTCTGCAGATAATTAAAGTATAAGGCCACAATTATGCTTTACTTTTTGTTACTAAACCAGTGGTTTAGTAACTGGTTCTGATTTTTACTGAAACTCAACAACAACAGAAAGAATAGAAATCTTACAAACTCACGGAAATGGTACTACTCCCTACTCAATGACCTTTGGGTCAGGGAGAAATTAAAAAAGAAATTAAAGACTTTATAGAATTCTATAAGAATGAAGGGACAATAATGTACCAAAACTTATGGGGCACCAACAAACAAAAAACAAAAAGCAAAACAAAACAACAACAACACAACCCTCGCCCTCCAAAAAAACAGTGCTAATAGGAAAGTTCCTAGCACTAAACCCATTTAGGTTTTGGAGATCAGGGATACAATGCATGTACCTAAAGATACTAAAGGCAGTATACAGTAGGTTTATAGGCAACATCAAACTAAATGGAGAGAAACTTAAATCAATTCTGCTGAAATCAGGGACAGGGCAAGTCTGTCCACTCTTCTGTTATCTCTTCGATAAAGTACTTGAAGTCCTAACTAGAGCAATAAGGCAACTAAGGGAGATCAAAGGGATACTAATTGGAAAGGAAGAAATCAAAGTATCACTATTTGAAGATGATATTATAGTATACATTAGTGACCCCCAAAATTCTACAAATGAACTCCTATAGATGATAAACACCTTCAGCAAAGTGGCTTGTATACAAAATCAATTTAAAAATCCATTATAATAAATACAAACAGGCTGAGAAAGAAATTAGGGAAATAGCAACCTTCACAATAGACACACACACACACACACACACACACACACACACACACACACACAAAAGTATCTTATTGTGACTCTAACCAAGCAATTGAAAGACCTATATGAAAAAAACTTCAGGTATCTGACGAAAGAAATTGAAGAAGATATCAGAAGATGGAAAGATGCCCCATGTTCATGGATGGGTAGGAACATAGTAAATATGGATCTTAATGGAAGCACTCTACAGACTCAGCAGTTTGCATCAAGATACCAACACAATTCTTTTCATACCTGGAAAGCAAAAAACATTGAATAGCTAAGAAATCCTATATGACAAAAGATCTTATGGAGTTATATCCATCCCTGATCTCAAACTGTACTAAAGAGCAACAGTAATAAAAAAAATAATCTATCACCCTGTACAATACTAAAGTCCAGTGGGTTAAAGATCTGAACATAAAACCAGACATGCTAAATCTGTTAGAAGAAAATATGGGGAAGAGCCTTGAACTCATTGGCACAGGAGAAAAGTTCCTGAATGGAACACTAACATCTCAGGCTCTAAGATTAACAATTTGGACCTCATGAAACTGAAAACCTTCTGTAAGGCAAAGGGCATTGTCAATAGAATAAAATGACAGCCTACAGATTGGGAAAATTTCCTCACCAACACTACATCTGACAAAGGGCTAATATCCAAAATATATAAAGAATTCAAGGAATTAAACACCACCAAACCGAATAATCCAACTAAGTAATGGGATATAGAACTAAACAGAATTCTCAACAGAGGCATATCAAATGGCCGAGAAACACTTAAAGAAATCCTCCATGTCCCTAGTTATCAGGAAAATCAAAATCAAAGGGACTTGGCTATTCCAGAATGGATAAGATCAAAAACTCAAGGGACAAGACATGCTGGCAAGGATGTGGAATAAGGAGGACACTCCTCCATTGCTGGTGGGAGTGCAAACTTGTACAACCACTTTGGAAATCAATCTGGCACTTTTTCAGAAAACTGGGAGTAATTCTACCTCAAGACCCTGCTATGACACTCCTGAGCCTATACTGAAAGATGCTCCACCATACAAGGATATTTGGTCAATTACGTTCATATCAGCTTTATTTGTAATAACCAGACTCTGGAAACAACCTAGATGTCCCTAAACTGAAGAATGGATAAAGAAACTGTTATATATTTGCACAATGGAATTCTATTCATCTATTAAAAACAAGGAAATCTTGAAAGTTTCAGGCAAATGGATGGAACTAGAAATGATAGTTCTGAGTGAAGTAACCCAGACCCAGAAAGACACGCATTGTATTACTCACTTATAAACAGATATTAGCCAGGTAATACAGGATAGCCACAAGGCAATACACAACCTAAAGAAACTAAGTTACAAGGAGGACCCTAGGGAGAATGCTTAACTCTCATTCAGAAGGAAATATAGAATAGTCACTGGAAACAATGGAAGAAAAGGAACAGGAAAACAACCTACCATAAAGATCCTCTGAAAGGAGACCTATGGGAAGGGCTGGGTTTGTCTGGATGCTTTCCACCACCACTGGAACTGTGACATGGAAAAGGGCAGGTGGCACCTCATGGCACCCACTTTGCCCATGGCCCATAGCAGGCTTGACAGCTGTTCACAGGGCATCCAGGGCCCAGAGCCAGGCAGTGGATGGAGCAGGCAGTATTAGGTCTTTGTAGGCGTAAGGTTATTATGTAATTTGAATACTGACTTCTGTACCCTGCCCCCATATATAGTTGCAATCTTTGTTCTGAGATCTTACTGTCTAAATGTTGTATAAACTCTGATCCCCAGTTTTGCCCCCTGTTATTTCAATAAAGCAGCTCACAGCCAATTGATGAGCTGGGAAAAGAATAGGGTTGGACTTCCTGATATCAGAGGAGGAGGAGGAGTTAGAGGGAAGAGTCAAGGCCATGTAGAGGTCCAAGGAAGATCAGGGGGAAAGAGCTGTAGCCATGAAAAGCTACAAAGGGCAAGTATTGCTGGAAGTAAGACCAAATAGCACAGAGGCTTAAGAACAGACTCAAAGTGCTCAAGATTGTGTTGTGAAGCCTTGTAGTATAAAAGAGTATCAATTATTTGTGTGATAGTTGGTCACAGCCTATCAAGTCTCATCTTGGTAGCCAGCCTATTCTTTCTCTGAGTGCCACCAGGCCTCCCCACCAAGGGGAGGTGGTCAAATATGGGGCACCAGAGTTCATGTCAGAGTCAGCCCCCGCTCTCCACATAACTGTGGAGAATGTCTTGTCCATTGGCTAGATCTGAGTAGGGGTTCAATGTTTACTGCATGTATTGTCCTTAGTTGGCTCAGTAGTTTGAGCAGACCCCTCTGGGTCCAGATCCACCCATCATGATGTTCTTCTTGTAGGTTTCTAGGACCCTCTGGATCCTTCTATTTCCCCATTCTCCCATACTTTTCTCACCTAGAGTTCCATTAAGAGGTCCCGGCATCTATCCCAATCTCCTGGTAAGTGAAGACTTTTGGGCTAGTGTTCAATTATAAGTGAGTATATACCATGTGAGTCTTTCTGAGTCTGGGTTAACTCACTCAGTATGATCATTTCTAGTTCCATCCATTTGCCTGCAAATTTCAGGATTTTCTTGTTTTTAATAGCTGAGTAGTATTCCAGAGTGTAAATGAACCACAGTTTCTTTATCCATTCTTCTACTGAGGGACTTTTAAAAAAGCCATATTCCCTTCTGCCTCTCTGCAGTTTCTTGTTCCTTTCTGGCATTTTGACTAGGAAAAACACTTTTCCAGGGCTCATTTCCAGCAGCTGTTCTGGGAAGCTTTTTTTTTTTTTCCCTCTTTAAGGCATGCCTGAGGGTCTGGTCTGCTTTCACTCTTTTTTAAGGATATCAGGCCTGTTTTCTTAAAGAGACAGAGTTTTGAAGCTGTTTTCTTTTCAGGGAGAAATTGTGACCTTACTCAGGTTAGTATGGATTTTATACCCCACCTTGTGCGCCTTTATGATGCAGGGATTTTTTTTCCTTCCTCCTGGTCCAAGCATCAGAAATAAAGACTCATGAGACTCAAAATTTTATTTATAAACATCTTGTCCATATAGTTAGACTCTTCTCTGACTAACCCATAACTTAAATACCCCACTTATTCTAATCTATATTCTATCTGGTTACCTATGCTCAGGTACCATTCGTCTGCTCCTTTTCATGTCTTCCAGGGCAAATCCTACATGTCTGGCTCTATCCCAGAGCCTTTCTGCTTGCTGGATGTCTCTCCTCCTATTTTTTGCCTGAGCTATAGGACACCAGGGTTTTTTGGGTTCAGTTTTTTTTTCCTGAAAGGTGTTGCAATCATAAAATACACAAGATATCCTCTCAATAGATAACTCCATGAGATCTGCACAAGTTCAAGCCAGACAAAAGTTCAGTATGGGGAATGGGAACTGGACACAAAGTCCTATAACTAGACAAGAATTTATTTGAAATTAATAGATGTTGTGAAAGGGAACATCATTTTTATACAATGAGATGCCACTGAGTACATCAGTCATACTCCAGGCTGTTTTCCATGCTCAGGAGTAATTGACAATACAGGCCAGACTTCATGCTTTGTAGAATTATTTTTTGTGCTATTTTGTTTTGTTTATATCAGAAGGGAAGAATATGAACTGGGTTGGGTGGGTGATTGTGTGGGAAGAAGTCTTGGGAAGAGTTGGAAGAGGAAAAAGATTAGGATATAAAAATGAAAAAAGGTACTTATTTCTTAAAATAATGAACTGAAATTAAAATAGTATCATCTGAAGCAACACAATTAGCTAATATTTCTGTTATAATACACTACACAATATATAAGTATGTGCAATATCATTTTATAGTTGAAATAATATTTTATGTATTTGTGAAACATCTATTTTACTTCTTCACTTATATGTTCCTATATTGCTTAGCTTCATTGAAGTAAAATTTATAATGAAAACTGGCTAATTTTAAGTTCATATTTTGATGATGATTGAATGAAAACAATAAAAAGGAAAATCATGACTGTTCCTTGATATAGTGGGGAAGAAAACTTATTGTACATAAAAGGGAGAGCATAGCCAGAGGCTGGGACGCCTGAGAGACTTCAGAGTCCAGACCCTGAGCCACGTGAGGAGAGGAGCGAGGATGAGAGAAAGAGGAGGGAGAGGAACCAAGTGTAGCAGTCAAGAGGACAAAAAATAAAAAGAAATGGTAACCGGGGTGGGAAAACTATATAGCGAAGAGCCTCTGGGGAAAGAGCAGTGTATCTCCTGGGCTGGAGAGTTCAAGATGGTGTTGGGAGGGAGGGTAGAGGGCAGGGTATGCCATCTAAAGCCTGTAACCGTTAGGTACAGAGGGATTCTGGGAGAATTTGGAGGCCAGATCTGCTTTGATATGTTACATGATACCTCAGGTATTTTTCCAAGGTTTGATATTTATTGACGATGATAATGAAGATGACGACGATGACGACGACGATGATGATGATGATGGTGGTGGTGGTGGTGTGTGTGTGTGTACAAAAGGAAATATCACAATCTGGGGTGTCATTTTTTTAGGGCTTCTCACTGGCCTTGCAGTTGACTATTGAATGAAAAAAAAAAAAGAAATACAAAGAAAAGACATAACTGCCTATCAGCATGGTGGAGGAGAAAGGTTTATTTTTATTTTTATTTTATAAATGTTAGGGAGACAGCCAGAGGTGACACATCTGGGAGAGTCAGAGTGGTCATGGTCCTGAACTATGTGGGGAGAGGTGGAGAAGAAGTAAAGAAAGAGACCATGTACAGCAGCCAGGAGGTCAAAGGTACAAAAATGAGCAAATGAGGATGGGGTAAGCAAAATGTCTCTTTATATAGGGAAGAGCCTCTGGAGGAAGCACAGATAGGGTATACCAGCCATACCTTGCAAAAAATGTGGGGACTGAGAGATGCTGGGAGAACCTGGAGCATAGGTCTGCTTTGATTGGTTAAATTGGCACCTCAGCCACTTGTCAACTTTAAAACTTAACAGCTACCAGGACAGGCTAATGAACTGCATTTCTCTATCTCTGAAATCACAGCAGCAGGAAGACATGCTTGGCTTCTTTGAAGCAGATTGTAGAAATCACATTCATATGCTTATGCATTTAGGGAACCACACTTCTTTTTCTCTATATCTCTCATATATATATGCATTTACTATAACTATTGGACTGTATTATTTTATCTTTCTATTTATTTTATTATTCTAGAATATTACATGAACAAAACCATAAAAGTGACATTTTTGGGTTTGATTTCTTTGAGGTTCAGTTGTACCGTAGCTTAATTACTACTTAGGTTTTGAGTTCTTTGTCTGTTTATAGATAAGCACTAGTCCACTCTATAGATATCATATTTTATTTACCTGTTTCTCAGATGAAGGGCATTTGAGCTATTTTCATCTTTTGGCTCCTGTATATACTGAGGCACAAACATTTGGATATAATTTATAACTGTAAAACTGTTTTTATTTTCCTTGAGTTAATACATACGTGTAGAAATACTGAGTCGTGTAGTAATCCTTTTTAACTTTGATGTTTAACATTTTTTAAATGTTTTTTAATTTATTCACTGTTGGGGGGGATGGTCCAATGTATTTTGATGCTAATTAATAAAAATCAATTTCACCTGGGCAGGGCAGATGAGATAGGTGTAGCAGAGAGTCCCAGGAAGAGGGGAGAGGAAAGGGAGGCCACCATGGGTTAGGTGGAGGAGAAGCACATGGCCAGCATGGATGGAGAATCCGGCCCAGATGAAGAACATTAGCAAGTATTTGGGATTATGGATGGAAGGTAGCTTGATAGAATTTAGTAGAAGCAGATGGCATGGGGTTGAGGCAGGGATCCCGTACCTGCCTCACTATGGGAAGAAGTTTAGAGGATTGATATCTGCCCTGTACCAGGTTAGCTAAGACTATTTTAAAATATAACAAGTGTCTGTGTCTTGATTGATCGCTAGCCGGGCCTACTGATAATACTAATAATTTAAAAACAATGCTTCACTTTTCATACCAGTTGTGTCCCTCTTGCTCATCACCTCCTAATCCCACCCTCCCTCCCTCATATCCCCTCCCTCCCTCCTCCAGTCCTCAGAAAGGGGAGCCCTCCTCCCCTAACATCTGACCTCAGCCTATCAACTCTCATCTGTACTACCTGTAACCTCTTCATCTGTGGCCTGGCAAGGCCATCCTGCCAGTGGGAAGTGATCAACTTGGGAGGGCTAGAGTCCATGTCAGAAGTAGTTCCTACTCCCCACACTGTGGGACACAATCTACTATGCACTACATCTGAGCAGAGAGTCTAGGCCTATACATATATGGTCCTTGGTTGGTGCATCAGCCTCCGTATTGTAGTGTGCTTTCCCTATATTATGTGGGTAATATCCATTTATGAGTGAGTATACACCGTGCATATCTTCCTTAGTCTGGGTTACCTCACTCAGAATGATCTTTTCTAGATCCATCTATTTGCCTGAAACTTTCAAGATATCTTTGTTTTTAATAGCTGAGTAGTATTCCATTGTGTAAATGTATCCCAGTTTCTTTATCCATTCTTCGGTTGAGGGACATCTAGGTTGTTTCCAGATTCTGGTGATTATGAATAAAGCTGCTATGAACATAGTTGAGCAAATGTCCTTGTTCTGTGGTGGAGCATCTTTTGGGTATATTCCCAGGAGTAGTATGGCTGGGTCTTGAGGTAGACTTATTCCCAATTTTCTGAGAAAGTGCTGGATTGATTTCCAAAGTATTTGTAGTAGTTTGCTTATCATCAGCCCTATATCTGAACGAGGGCTAATTTCAAAAATATTTAAAGAATTCAAGAAATTAAATACCAACAATCCAAATAGTCCAATTAAAAAATGGGGCTCAGAACTAAACAGAGAATTTTCAACAGAGGAACATTGAATGGCTGAGAAACACTTAAAGAAATGCTCAACATTCTTAGTCATCAGGGAAATGCAAATCAAAACAACTCTGAGATTCCATCTTACACCCATCAGCATGGCTAAGATCAAAAACTCTAGTGACAGCACATGCTGGCGAGGATGTGGGGAGAGAGGAACACTCCTTCATTGCTGGTGGGAATGCAAACTAGTACAACCACTTTGGAAATTGATGTTTAACTTTGATGGTGTCTTACACCATCAAACTTATTCCATAATATCTGAACCATTTTTGAAATCTCAGCTAAATGAGAACCCCAATTTCCTCAGACCCTTGTCATTTTTGTTTTTATTTTTGTTGTTGTTTTCTCTTGTTCTTATTTTGTTCCCGCTGCTGCTCCCTGCTGCTGAATTTCCTAGGAAGGCTGCGCTGTGGTCATGTCTCTGTGGATTTACCTTGGTTGTTTTGTTTGTTTGTTTGTTTGTTTTTCGAGAGAGGGTTTCTCTGTGTAGCCTGATTGTTAATTGGTATGGGTGGAGCAAGCCCAGGCTGGGTTGCCCTGTTTCCTTCTCTGGAACCTGAATTGTGAAGAAAGATACCATCAAACCAATCAGGCAAAATGATTGACATAGTTTCTTTGCCTTTGATTGTGCATGGTTTGTTACAAGCTGCTTAAACTCTTGCCTCCTGACTTCCCTGCAGTGATGGACTGTAACCCAGAATTGTAAGCCAAATCAACTTTTCATACCCTAAACTGTTTGCTCAGAATGTTTTATCACAGCTAAAAACAGTATAGTTGGACAATTGCATTTGTTTTCATTATTTCTTAATGTAGGTAGATGTTGAAGTAATTTTTAAAAAATGGTATGTGTTTGTCTTAGCTTATTTAATGCATCTACCACACAAATGATTGAGACTCTTATTTTTTTTTTTAGAGTCAGACTATTCTACTTTTATTTTTTATTTTTATTTTTATTTTTTAAAATTTTATTAATTTATTCTTGTTACATCTCAATGGTTATCCCATCCCTTGTATCCTCCCATTCTTCCCTCCCGGGTGCATAAACAAGACCCTATGATTGAGACTCTTATAATACAAGCACAATCTGAACAGTTTAAGTCTGTTCTTAACCCTCTATGCTATCCTGTCTTCCTCTCAGAAAACATCCCAGCAATACTTGCACTTTGTAGCTTTCTTCTTCTCAAGCCCTTCCTCCTGATTTTCCTTGATTTTACCCATGGCTGAATCCCCAGCTTCCTCTCCTGACTGCTCCTCCCCCTGCCTAGCAGGAAGTCCAGCCCTCTTCTGTCCCCTGATCATCGATTGGCTGTAAGCTGCTTTATTGACATAACAGGGGGAAAATTGGGGAATAGAGTTTACACAACATTTAGACAGGAAATCAGAATTCAAACTACACAATAACCTTATGCCTATAGGCCTGCTAGCTGAAGCAGTTTGAATTTGTGTAAGCACAAGAGCTTTTGCATTTTTTCCGTATGAATGCTAACCACCTGGTGCCTTTTTGAAATAAATATCTATTCAGATCATTTGCTGATTTTCAAATTGTGTTGTTTATATTGTTGGTGAGCTCAAATATACTTTATATATTCTCGGTACTAAACTTTTTTGGTTATGTGATTTAACATTTTCTTCTATTCTGAGGACTATATTATTATTCTTTCTATAAATATTATTCTTTCATTTAAAAAGTTTTACATTTTGGTAGGCTAGCATTTAATTAGTTATTATTTCTTTTGCATTTATTACCAAATGAAAATACTATCCATTAACTTTCCATTTTTCATTTCCTTCAAGGGCTTTTATAATTTTAGTTCTTATGTAAATTCACCGAGAGACAGAAAGATTGCTAAGCAGGATAAATGAACCAAATTCTATTTCTAGAATCCACAGTGGAATGATAGGTTTATAAATTGTCCTCTGGTCTCCACACATACACTGTGGAATATGTGTGCCTAGCCCCCTACACATACTCTCTCTCTCTCCTTTCTTTCTCTTATTAATATTGTATATTACACACATGTAATAAGTAAAATAAAAAATGTAAATCTTTGATATATTTTGAGTTAACATTTTGTTCATGGTTTAAATTCTGTGCAAGTACATTATGTGAATGTGGCTACATAATTATTAAATACTATATGATAAAGTTTGTTTTCCTATCACATAGTTATAGAACTCTTGTCAAAAATTAATTGCCAGCATAATGAGCAAATATATTTAGTCTGCTTCATATAGGCATATTTCTTGCATATGTCCATAGACTAGTTCCACACTGTTTTCCTTATATTAGCTTCCTTATACATTTTAAAAATCAAGTGTTTTCCACTCTGTCATTTTAATTTTTTAACTGTTTAGGTACCTTCCTAGTCAGGATGGATTATGAAATCAATTTGTCCATTTCTACGAAATGGCACACTGTACTTTTAGAGAGATTATATAGAGATTTTAAATCAATCCAAAAAGCACTTCTATCTTATTATTATTAAGTCTGTTTACTTATAAACACAGGGATGTCATTCCTCCCGTGTCTTACCATCAAGTTCATCTCTTTTTTTTTTTTTTTTTTTTTAGATTTTTCAAAACTTATTTAATTTAGGGTTCTTAAACATTTCTACCTCCCTTCTAACCCACCAACCAAAGGTTGCAAAGAAACTGATAAAAATAATCTACAGAAAGAGAAAAACATTCACAAATCATATATCTGATATCAAGAGTAGTAGGCTCAATAATCAAAGCACTCTCACAACCCAACAACAGAGAAAAGGGATCCAATTAACAGATAGGCAAAGGATTTAAATACGCAACAGCGATACATGAATGGCAGATAAGCACATCCAAGCACATACATGAATGGTGAAGATGCTCTGCCTGGCTAGAGGCCAAGGAGAGGAAGAAAATTAAAACCACAGTAACATACCACTTCGTAAACACCAAAATGCTGTAACTATTTTTTTTTTTAATCAGAAAATACAAAGTATTGATAAAGCAGAAGCAAGTAAGCACAAGTAACAGTTTAGCAACCTGGGATTCCACTTGGTCAAGTTCATCTCTTGCATATCCCTATTGGATACTTTTCTTCATTTTATTTCAAATACATTGTGGATAACCTGTAGAAGCCCATCTGGTTTTAATATATTGGTACTATATGCGGCAACACAATTATATTCAGTTAGCAGCTGTGATAACATTTCAGTGTTTGCTGTGAATCATTTTGGCATTGGTGAATAGAAATACAATCTGTATTTGCCCTCCTCATCTGACAAACTTCATTTTTCTCTACATCCATGTCGACAGTGATAAGTAATTTTAATGCTGAATGGAAGAGGTGATAGTGCATATCTGTTTTCTAAATTAATTTTTATTTATTTGCATGTTTGTGCCCAGGTGTGGGTCCAGGCAACAGTGCGTCTGCGGAGGCAGGAAGAGAGCAACAGGTGTCACTTCTCCTCTGTTAATCTCTGCCTATTTCATGAGCAGTATCTCTTCTTGAAGCTGGAGCTCACAGTGTCTCTGACAGGTTGTTAACTAGCAAGCTTCAGTGATTCTCTTTTCTCTGCCATCCTTATTGGCAGAGTTACAAGTGTTTACAGGGAAATGGAGCTTGTGATGCACGTATTTAAATTTGAACTCAGCTCCTCATGATTGTGTATTAACGGCTCTTAGCCATCAAGCTCTCTCTCAGCCCAACAGTAGATACTATAATCTAATTCCTTTTATTAAAGGAACAGTTTCAGTATCTCTCAAAGAAAAATGGTATTTGGATTTAAACTTTAAAGTGTCTTTTATCAAGCTGGGAATTTTTTCTTTTATTTATAGTAATTCTTCATAATTGCTTTTTAGAATTTTATCATGAAAGACTGTTGAAAATTTCAAAATGTTATTTCTTTGCCAACTTACATTTTCTCTTTTATTGCACAAATATAGTATTAAACTTTAAAAATATTTATTTTTTATTTTTTTAAAATTTTCTCTGTGTGTTTATGTGTCATACCTATATGTGTATATGTGTGATCACACATGCAATGATGTGCCCATGAAGGTCAGGGTGCAACATTCTTGAATTAGTTCTCATTTTCTAAATTTAAGTGAGTTGGAAAGATCAAGACAGAGTTTCTCTGTGTAGCCTTGGCTGTCCTAGAGTTGCTTTATAGACCAGGCCTGGCCTTGAACTCACAGCGATCCACTTGCCTCTGCCTCCTGAGTGCTGGGACTAAAGTCGTGCACCACCACACCCGGCAAGGAAAAAAAGTCTAAAGTAGTGTAGTAGCCTACAAGTTGGAATTGAGCAGCACCCCAGTGTTTGTGAATTGGCACCAGCACTGAAGCTAGATTTTTCGTGATGATGCTTTTGGAACCAACGATACTCTTTAATGTATTTCAGGTAAGGAAAAATGTAGGCTCAATTTTCTTAACCAATATATTTTATTAACAACTTAGTGACAGAGCATATGTCACTTATAACCCGACTAACCAAACCAATAGGAAAAGAGGATTAATGGACACAATAACAAAACCATAAAGATATCAGTTCCGAGGAACTATTCTCCTGGCGCAATCTGGAGGATTTCTTCTGCTGGAACCTGGAGCAACCAGAACCCAGAACCTCAGCAGGAGCTGGA
Source organism: Acomys percivali (assembly GCA_907169655.1). Lineage (NCBI taxonomy): Eukaryota > Metazoa > Chordata > Mammalia > Rodentia > Muridae > Acomys > Acomys percivali. The sequence continues at coordinate 79,277,895 of OU015756.1, forward strand.
GCCCCGAAGCCTTCCCTCTAGCGGGTCTCTCTAGGAGCATCTTGAAGTGCAGCGATAAATAGCCAAAACTATCCCAAGTCTCCAAAAAGCCTCGCCTTCAGTTTTTGGCCCATTTATTTATTTTTTATTTTTTAAATTTTATTTTATTAATTTATTCATATTACATCTCAATGGTTATCCCATCCCTTGTATCCTCCCATTCTTCCCTCCTTCCCATTTTTCCCCTTACTCCCCTCCCCTATGACTGTGACTGAGGGGGACTTCCTCCCCCTGTATATGCTCATAGGGTGTCAAGTCTCTTCTTTGTAGCCTGCTATCCTTCCTCTGAGTGCCACCAGGTCTCCCCATCCAGGGGTTGTGGTCAAATATGAGGCACCAGAGTATATGTGAAAGTCAGACCCAGAGTCTGTTAATGGGATCTTTTCAGCTGGCAACAATTAAGCTCTTGCACGAGGTGGTTGCTCTTCTAGTGAATTAACCTCACCTGTTCTCTCATGAGACCGTTCCGATCCCACACTTGGGATCCTAAAAAACAGGTTTATCTCTCCTTCAGAAAAATGCCCAAAATTCCTTACTGGTGTTCTTGTTTTTCATTGTCTTTCTTGTAATAGCTGTTTTCATTGTTGTTATAAGATTACAGTTAATGTCCATGGTTTCAAAACAGATGTGACAGAATTTGCTAGTTTGCTTCTGTGGCAGAGACAGCTCTGCCATTTTGCTGAGATTTCTGTTTGATGACTTTGTCAATTCTACACTTTTGTGCCCACCCCCTTAGCACATAACAGTTACATAGCCAAGGTCTCTAATGTCAATTATAGGACATCTATTTTGTCACCTGTAGGAAGCAGAGAACTTTCATTAAGTTCTGTTGTTTACAGATGCAGGAAGGATCAATAATGCTTTCTGTCAGATGTTTGTTTTCAATCATGTGTTCCAGAACCAATGAATTCATATTGATTTTCTTTCAATATTTTATAGGTAGAATTCCCCAATTAAAACTTATAAATGTAGTTACAAAGGGAGAGCCAGTGTCTCTTATCTTATTCTTAATCCTAACACTCATAAAATATGGAGTAGCTGAAAGTGCATAAATGATAGGTATTACATTTCTTTTTTTAAAGAGCAAACATTACAGTTTGGGAAACAGTGCCCATGAGAATTATATAAAGGTCATAGAATATGAATATACATTAATGTACTTCATGCAAAATTAGAAAAAATGTGCTGCTACACTGGAATGTTATTCAAAGACAAGCTTTGTAATTAAGGTTTGCCTTTTCCCTTGGTGGTGGTGGAGAAATGCACGTTCATTCTTAGCCTTTAACTGGTTCGTATTTGTCTGAAATTTTCATATGTAAGTCTTGTTGCATCAACACTTAAAGCCTAAATGGGTAGCTAGTTACTTGCTCAAAGTTAACATTCCCGTTGCTGCCTCAAATGTTCTGGAATGGTCTATGCTCCATCAGCTGGTTTAATCTCCAGAATCCTACAATTAGCTAAACTCTTTGCTGTCTCATCTCTTGCTATAGCAAATATATAGTTTCTGAGTTGTACATAGGTAACTAGCTTCTGATTTGGAACAGATAGCTTTTTATTTCTCCTTCCTGCAATATCCACTGTACCATTATAACCAAACAGGGTTGTTTCAGTCTACACTTCAGACCTAGAATCTATGTTAGCCCATGATAGCAGCTCCATTCCACAGCTACTATGCCACTTTTTTTTTCATGCCTCAAACCGCTGAAGTATGTAAATGTTTTAAAATATTTGAAGTTATACTTCAGCTATGTTCCCAAAGAGCCAAATAGCTCCCAAAGAGCTATGACTAGATTCACAAGTCACCTTGTTGACTCTGGTTCAATTTGCACTTAAGCTCTTGAATGTAGCAAAAGTAAAACGTGGCAGTAGTGCACTTAGATTTTAAGGAAAGAATAGTAGGAAAATAATTGTGTGGTTTTACATCCATGTTTTCCCTACCAAAAGACTCAAGGTTAAAAAGTAAGCTCTTCATTGGTTTAACAAAATAATTTAGTAAAGTAGTTTACGGGAGAAAATATTTTTAATGCTCATGGTTTTAAAACATTAAGTTGTTGCTGGAGGAACAAGACAGAGCACAGCAGCTTATATCACATGACATTAGTCTCAAAGCAGAGAAGATAATCGGGCCAAAGAGTGGAGCCCATTTCCCCAAGGTAATCTTCACTTATTCAAGTTTTCTAAACTACCTAAATTATCCAGGCCATGTGGAGGTTAAGCATGAACTATAGGGAGGTATACTTCATATCTCCCAGTATTCATGTTTTTTTTAATGCTTAAAATGTCAAGAACAAAAAGTCAAGAACAAATACAAGAGTATTAGGATTTTGTCAAAGCTTTTTCAGCATCTAGGGAGATGATCATGTGGTTTTTTTTCTTTCTGTTTGTTTATATGATGGGTTACATTGATGGATTTCTGTATATTGAACCTCCCCCACATGCCTGGCATGAAGCCTACTTGGTCATGGTGGATGAGATTTTTGATGTGTTATTGGATTTGGTTTACAAGTATTTTATTGAGTATTTATACATCTATGTTCATAAGGGAAATTGTTCTGAAATTCTCTTTCTTTGTTGTGTCCTTGTGTGGTTTTGACTGCGGTCTCATAAAATAAGCTTGGTAATATCCCTCTGTTTCTATTTTGTGGACCAGTTTGAAAAGAATTGGTAGTATCTCTTCTTTGAAGGTCTGATAGAATGCTCCACTGAATCCATCTGGCCCTGGGCTTTTTTTGGTTGTGACTTTTAATGACTGCTTGTCTTTCCTTAGGAGATTTAGGACTATTTAATTTGTTGACCCATTCTTAACTCAATTTTGGTAATTGTTAGTTATGAAGACAATTGTCCAATTCATTTAGATTTTCAAATTTTGTAGCATATAGGCCTTTGAAATAATCCCTAATGAGTCTTTGGATTTTCTTGCCTTCTACTCTTCCTGGGTGTGTCTGCTCCCTTTTTTTCTAGAGCTTTCAAGTGTGATGCTAAGTTGTTAGTATGGATTCGCTCCAATTTCTTAGTGCTATAATCTCATTGAATTCTATGAATTCTTTAATTTCTGTTTTTATTTTGTACTTTACCCAGGGGTCATTGATTAGGGAGATAATCAGTTTCCATGGTTTGTAGGCTTTCTGTTGTTGGAGTTCCAGTTTTAATCCACATTGGTCTGATAAGATTGAAGGTTTTTTTTTTTTTTTTTTTTTTTTCCGATCTTTTTGTATCTGTTGAGCTTTGAGCTTTGCTTTGTGGCCATGTATATGGTCAAATCTGGAGAAGGTTCCATGAGATTCTGAGAAGAGGGTATATTGTTTTGTGTTTAGGTGAAATGTGCTGTAGACATCTCTTAGGCCCATTTGATTCATGAACTCTGTTGGTTTCATTATTTCTCCAATTAGTTTCTGTCTCAGTGACCCCTCTATTGGTGAGTGTGCGGTGTTGAAGTTTCCCACAACTAATGTGTGGGGTTCAATGTGTGATTTAAGCTTTAGTAATGTCTCTTTGGTGAATGTGGGTGTTCCTGCATTTGGGGCATAGATGTTCAGGATTGAGACCTCTTCTTGGAGTATCTTTCCTTTGATTAGTATAAAGTGTCCTTCCGCATCTCTTTTGAGTAGTTTTTGTTAAACGTCTATTTTATTAGATACTAGACTGGCTACTCCAGCTGGCTTCTTGGGTCTATTTGCTTGGAATACCTTTTTAAAGCTCTTTATTCTGAGGTAATTTCTATCTTTATTGCTAAGGTGTGTTTCTTGTATGCATCAGATTAATAGGTCCTGTTTTCATATCTATTCTATTAGCCTGTGTCTTTTTATTGGGGAGTTGAGGCCACTGATATTGAGAGATATTAATGATCAGTGGTTGTTAGTTTGTGGTTTTTGATATTGGTGTTGGTGGAGTGTGTGTGTGTGTGTGTGTGTGTGTGTGTGTGTGTGTGT
>OU015756.1:79281872-79349202 GCA_907169655.1 Acomys percivali
TGTGTGTGTGTTTCCTTCCTTTTGGTTTTGTGGACATAGAGTTATTTTCTTCCTGTGTTTTCCTGGGTGTAGCCTCCTTGGGTTGGAGTTTTACTTCTAGTGTCTTCTGGATTTTTGGCTAGGTACTGATTAATCTTGGTTTTGTTGTGGAAAGTCTTGTTTTCTCCATCTATGGTGATTGACATTTTGCTGGGTATAGAAGTCGGGGTTGGTATCTGTGGTCTCTTAGTGTCTGCATGATATCCACCCAGGACCTTCGTGCTTTCATATCTCTGTTGAGAATTCAGGAGTAATTCTGATAGGTTTGCCTTTATATGTGACTAGGCCTTTTTCTCTTGCAGCTTTTAATATTCTTTCTTTGTTCTGCACACTTAATATTTTGATTACTATGTAGTGGGAGGGTTTTCTTTTCTGGTCCAATCTATTTGGATTTCTGTAGGCTTCTTGTATGTTTATGGACATATTGTTTTTTAGGTTGGGGAAGTTTTCTTCTATGATTTTGTTCAAAAGGTTTTCTTAGCCATGGAACTTGGAGTCTTCTCCTTCTATTCCTATCATTCTTATATTTGTTCTTTTTATACTGTCCCATATTTCCTGCATGTTTTGTGTCAGCAACTTTTTAGTTTTCACATTTTCTTTGACTGATGTATTGATAACTTCAACCGTACCGTCCATACTTGAGATTCTGTCTTCCATCTCTTGAATTTTGTTGATGTTGTTTGTGTATGCTGTTCCTGTTTTCTTCCCTAAGTTTTCCAACTCCAGAATCACCTCAGATACTGTTTTCTCTGTTGCTTCTAATTCCTTTTTTAGGTCTTGAATGATTTTATTCATTTCTTTCACTCTTTGATTGAGTTTACCTGTAATTCTTTATGGGATTTATTCAATTCCTTAACCTGTTTGAATGTATTTTCCTGCATTTCTTTTTGTGATTATTTTACTCCTTCAAGGATTCTATCACTTTCATCACCTCAGAATTAAAAATCTTCTTCTTGTGCTTCGTGGGTGCTAAGAAACCAGGTAGGATGCCAGGTTTCCAGTGGTGTCATATGGCTCTGAGGTTTTATTGCTTTTCTTCTTGCTCTGGAATCTATCTAGTTGTCTCCGGTTTTGAGGGCCTCGATGTTCCTCCAATGTGATAATTGTCTGTGTGTCTCACATGGCCTAGGCCAGTTGGGAGCCAGCAGAGAGAGCTCCAAGCTGAAAGGTAGTTGCTAGAGCTTTCCTGAGGCCTTCTCAGGATAGTGGAAAATGGGGGTTGGACCCAGCACCAAGCTAAGGTCTACTTGGTTTCTGCTGCTCCACTGTGTAGTGATCATGTGCATGATGGATGTTGATGAAACAACAGGTCAGTCCCTGCAAACCTCTACTACTGGTTCACTGTCTGTGATCCAGTTGGGTCAGGCAGGAGAGGAGCAGGCTGAGAGACTTTCAAGCCAAGAGTTTCTAGGGTGCCATTCAGGTCTTCTTGGTGGATAATGTGTGTTGTGCCTGAACCTCTTGTTGGTTCACTTTTGGTGACCCACATGGGCCAGGGTGGTGAGCAGAACGTGGATGGAGAGAGATCCAAGTCCAAAACTGCTCAGTTGTCCCATGAGCCTTATGCAGATAGCAGCTACTGGGCGTGCCCAACTCAGTTCTGTGGATTCCTTTAATATTATTATTTTTAAAACATTAGGATAGCAATGGTCAGGGTTACTGTTTGAGGAAAGAAACAAAGAACAGTTTTAAGTTTGAAATTAACTCTTAAATTCAGAATTAAATTCTAGATGGATTGAGGATGTAAATGTAAAAATAAAAATGTGGTGATAAATTGATTTTAAAAAATGGAATATTTTGACTCTAAGAAATCTAGGACTTTTAATTGTGAAATAAATCTTTGAGGTTGCCTAAACAAATGATTTATTCAATTAACAATAGAAATAATTCCTTTATCACTCATGAAAAATGCCAATTTGAGGATGCATAAGAGCAATTTAGGCAATATTGAAAGAGTTGTACTTTTATACAGAAATGTTTCTAGAGAACCAAAGACAAGTCCCATAATATGAATCAAAAATTAGAAAATATGGAAAAAATTTTTTTTAAAGAAAAATAGCTTAACTAATTAAAATTACTGGTTCGAACTGTGAATCTGTTTTTCATCCACTGAGTTGGAAAAGACTCAACTGTGCAGTGCCAGAGCACAGAGATGTGTTTTGCTGGCAAGAGTACAGGAGAAGAGTTCACTTCCAGTGCCTGCTAACATAGACTGCCACAGCCCACTGTAGGGATCCATTTGGCACACAAACTGAAAAAGAACGATTGTATTTCTTGAAATGTTCTCACTGAAATATCACAGCTGTGTAACCTGCGTGTGAGACATCAGGGCCTAGGAATCATTGGCAACAATTTAGCTGCATAATTTGTTTGAGGATTTTAAAATAAAAACGTTAACAACTCATATCTGAGGAAAATATTTAGTAAGTTTAGAAAGAAGGAGTGTTTTATAATCTGAGGAGAAAACAAGGAGCAAAAAAAAAAAAAAAAAAAAAAAAAAGGCAAGATAAAAAAAAAAAAAGACCCAAGAAAGTAAACAATGTACTTGTTAGCTAAAATGTATATTCTGTGAGGGAATGCATGCGTGCTGTGTTGATTCACATGAAATAATTCAGACAATGTTCTCTGATGCAAGTACGGTCACCAGAGAGAAAGCTGAAGGCAGAAACAGTGAAAGTGAAAGTCTTTCTTTTCACTAGACACTCTTTATATTTTCAAATATTGTACCATAGAAGTTCTTTTGTTTTTCAAACAACAAAACAAAGCAGAATGGAGTGAGCAGAGGAATATAGAGATGACAAAGAGAAAGGAGTCAAGGTCACTGCCCAGTGGCCAGGGCTCAGCTACTTCTGGTTTGTCACACCGTGAGCAAAGTACTGAGCTCTGTGGCATTTTCCCCCCTCATATTTATAATGGAACTAATACTACTTCATAAGGCTGCCATGAAGAGAAAGGAAATTAACATTGTAGGGTGTAAGCATAAGGTTATTGTATAATTCAAACGCTGATTACCATACCCTCTCCCCAATATCTGGTTGCAATCCTTGTTTTGAGAATTTCCTGTCTCAGTGCTGTATAAACACTGCACCCCAGGTGTCCCCTGATATGTGTCCCCCAATAACACAGTTTATGGCTAATTGCTGAGCAGGGGAGAGAATAGGGCTGGGTCCTGCCATCCATGGGTAGAGGAATCAGAAGAGAACTTAAAGGGACTTAGCCATGTGGGATGTCCTGGAGGCAGAGTCTAGAAAGGAAGCTCTGTATAAGAAAGTAAAGTCCTTAGGGAGAGGTTTAGGGGATAAATATTATTTTCTTCACTGAAAATGGAGGAAGACACAGTGACAATGTTTCTGGATTCCCTTTGAGTTTGTTTCTCTTAGAATACAAATAATTTTTTCAATGACGAATTTAGTTTTCTATGTGTTCTTTGTGAGAGATCAAAATAAAAGACTTGGAAAAAGAAGAGACTGAGAAATTAGATGCTAAATTAGAGGCCATAGAATAGAGAGGTTGGAGGAATCTTTGAATCAAAATGAGGGCGCTTCAGAGATATCCAACCTGGAACTTACAATAACATCAAAAGGGTAGTTCTAGAAGAGGAAATGCCATAAAGATTTGAAGAAATTGCAGAATGGCAGCTCGTTGAGGTACTGTGTACTAAGGCTACTACTATATGCCAACATGGTCAGACTGAATATTGTATATGCGTTGTCAAAGTTTGATTACTAGATAAAGGTCTATATGATAAAGTAGAAATGCAGATCCTATTTGGTGTCTCCTTGGAATAAGGACATATAATGACTTTTGGGCTCCATTTTGCAGAGTTTGGCAAACTGAAACATGGTTTCTATTTAGAATTCCAATGGGCTTTTGCTTCAAACTCTGGAGAATGTTATTTCACACTTGCTAGAGATGGTGACTATCTTGGAGATGAACTTACAAATTGGGGCTCATGGTGCTTCAGCATGTATATCCATTGGAATACTGCAATATTTTAGACACTATGACGTGAAACCTGTTATAGATACAACTTATAATCTTATAGGTCAAACAATTAAGAAAAGATCGAACAAGTATTTGGAAAAGATGGTCATAAAATAGAAGGGGAATATATCATCGCCCAAAAATAGATTAAAGGATGATTTATTGATTTTTATAGTCTTTAAATGAGACAAGTAACACACCTGCTGAGATACGCAGGATTTTAGAAATGACTGCTGAATTAGATCAGCATAGAAAGGTGCTAATTCTAAAATGGAGACAGAAAATACATTGTCCCCAACAGGAAAAAAAAAAAACTATGTCACTGAGAAGGGAAAGAACAGGGCTGGACTTTCTGCCAGTTACGGGAGGAGGAGTTAGAAGAGAAAGTAGGGTATTCAGCTATCAGTCCCAACCAGAGGAGATGCCCAGGAGGGACCAGGGGAGGGAGAGTTCTGAAAGGGAAAATATTTCTGGGATGTTTGCTGGGAGGAAACCAAATTAGCTTAGAAGGTTAAGAATGGATTAATAAATGCTCAGTTCTTATGCTGTGAAGCTTGTTAACACGTTATAATAGAGTCTCAGTTATTTGTGTGATAGGCTGGTTAAAAGAAACCAAGAAAGATGCATTGCTTTTATAAACATAACATTAACTGTAGCGAAACTAGAAAATGCCTAATATAGAAAAGCATTTTATTAATTTTCATTTAAATATGAAAACCCATATTAACATACAAATACCATGTACACATAAAAGAGCAAAAACAACTGGATTGATTGTCCTTATCTTAGAACAACAGACCTCTGCTTATGTTCACCAAAGAGCAGATCTAACCAGCTAACACAGTGGCTGTTGAACTTCTTTTTTTTTCTGACATTTTTTTATTAATTTATTCATATTACATCTCAATTGTTAGCCCAGCCCTTGTATCCTTCCTTTCTTTCCTCCCTCCCGCTTCCTCCTCTACTCCCTTCCCCTATGTCTGTGACTGAGGGGGACCTCCTCCCCCTGTATATGCTCCTAGGGTATCGAGTCTCTTCTTGGTGACTTATTATCTTTCCTCTGAGTGCCACCAGGCCTCCTCATCCATGGGACGTGGTCCGATATGGGGCACCAGAGTTTGTGTGAAAGTCAGATCCCCTTCTCCACTTAACGGTGGAAAATGTCCTGTCCATCGGCTAGACTGGGTAGGGGTTTGAAGTTTACTGCCTATATTTTCCTTGGCATGAAAAACTTTACCTACCAGGAAAGTGGGTCAGAGGGGAGAAAATCCTATTGAGACTTTAGGGGTGAGAAGCCTGGGAGAATGAGGAAATAGAAGGATTCAGAGGGTCCTGGAAAACTACAGGCGTGTCTGGGCTCTGGGGTCCTCCTCAAGCTGTTGAGCTTCTGAGGAAAGGGGAGTTAATTACCACCATTGCCAGCTTTTTTTGTTTGTAGTTGCTATTTCAAAGGTCACTAGACACGTGCAAGTGTGCTCCACCCCCCCTCTCCCTACACAAGGTGTACATAAACTATAGAACTTGGAGGAGTGAATTTACTGAGAAGTTGATAGGCATATGAAGGAGCTAGTCTAATGGTCACAGTGCAGTGAATCTGGAGAAGATGTCCCATTGTTAGACTCCAGGAGGGTCACCTGGCTTTCAGAATTGCAGGGGATGTTCCTTTCACTTCATCACATCCCCTGGGCCAGTTTCTGGCTTAGCTACTGATAAGTAAGAAAGTGACCCCCTGGAGACTAAAATCTGTGGCTGCCTATTAGGGAATGTTTTATAGTGTTTTTTTGTATCCCTTCATCAAAGAAGCGACAGTTTTCTGATGAGAGTGAGGGTAAAAGGCTCTCTAGACACAGTCTGCTGTAATTTATTACTATATTTTCCTATATGGTAAGTTGCTGTGGAAAGTCATGCTAAAAATGTAGAGTTTCTAATATTTCTAGGCACCTGCAAGGAAGAACACCGACCCTGTGATGTTAAATGCAATATAATCTATTTCTTTGTATGTTACACTGTCTCACCAGAAGCAGGTTTTCACCCATAGGCAAGAATTTTAAAAGACAAAGCCTTCTGATTGTCTGATATATATATATATATCCAAGCATGATACGTTAGATAACTACTGGGCCAGACATTCTACAAAAGCAGTTTTTCACCATATGTTCCAGAAAAGTTAATGCAGATGGTGGAGCATAAATTCAGCTCCCAGGGGCTCGCTTTGAGTTGTGACTTGGGCTACCCACAGAATTATACTAGTGGCTTCCACTGAAGGACAGGTTACCAACTCCTGCTCCATATGATACCTATTGTGATGCTCAGTGCATTCTTTAAACAAGAAGTCTCCTCTCTGTCCCATTTTCTGTTTTCCATCTATCTCTTAACTATCTCTTAGCAGTCATTGCTATTGGGTTTTTGGCTTTTGAAATATGAAAAGAAATATTTGTCTCATTTCTATACTAATTAGCATGTTTGATTGTCTATCATACATTACTCCAATGATTGTCCTTTGGGAAACACAGACAAGGAGCAAAAATATCTGTGACCAAAAGGAAGTAGAATCACTAGTAAGAATAAAAGGAGTTCCTCAGATGCACTTAGTATAGAATAATAAGAAGGTAATGTTCCGTATTTTACCTTCTAGCCATCTATAGTCTTCAGCTCCCTCATATCCTTATAATGTTACCTGATTTATCTAGTAAGTAAATCTCTGAGCTATCAAATTGTGATTCTTGGTCTCTAACCAATGCTGAGGGATTGCTATGTTTATAGTGGCATGTTTTTTTTTTTTTCAAGATGTTGCTTATTTTGGAGGTCTTGAAATGATCCTCTAGGATTACCAAAGGAACTGCTGCTTGTAGTTTTGTAATTGGAAAATAAGTGGTTATGATTAATGATGTAATCATTAGTACCTTTTTTCTCTCAAGCTGGTCTGTTCTGCTTATCCTTTTGCCAAGTGTAACGCCACACACTGCAACCAGGAAAGTAGAGGTGAAATTCATCAGGGTCAAATCCAAAGCATAGCTCACCAAGTTGAGGAAAAACATCCTCTATTATGTGGGTCATCTCTCATATTTTTCAAAACTAAATTTGAGGGACTAATTCAGTTGTCCCATAAGCTAAACTCTGTGATAATCTGCTGCAAGCATATAAGGGCTCCTGATACCACATAAGTTGAAGAGGATACATTTATCAAGTGCCCTAAATTAGTCTTTTGTTAAGAAGACATGAAGAACTGAAGTAAGTACTGGTCCAGGGTGTGATATTACATAAGAAGATGCACACCTACCCACTGGGGGTAAAAACAGAGAGAACCTAGTACTCCTGTTGCCCTAAGGCCTCTTTATAGCACAATTCTTAGGGTGGAGATGCTGAAAGACTGCTTTGTTTTCCTCTTTGTTTTCCATTTTTGTCTTTACCAATAGTATTAATAATGCACAATATTTGTCAGTAGATAATCTAACATAGTCACCTAAAGAGGCAGCCAGCAAAACATAGTGACCTAACCATATGAAATTACCCCATAGAATGTTCTGATTAGTGGCAACTTGGCTTTACTCAGATTCTTAGCTAGTGCTTATTTTCATGGCTGTGAAGAATTATACGGCAGTCTAAAATTCATTCTCTGTTTCAACATATTTTCTGCAGAGATTTCATGGATTGACTCAATTTAACGTGATGCTCGCCAAGAAACATGCTTGAAACTCCTCCATCGTGCCTTCCTTTGCTGAGGTCATAGAGCCAAGTGGAAAATGTTTTCTAAGGTACTGCTTTTCATGTTCTTAGTTTCAATCTTAGAGCTTTGTGTCAGGTTTTCTAACTGGATTGCATTACAGTAACATGGAATCCTCTTTCAGAAAACCAAACAAACACCTCCTCAAGTGTGATTCAACTCTCAGCTTCCCTATTCAGATGTCAAGTGCGCAGGAATTTTCCAGCAAAGGTATTGATCCTGTTCTCAGATGTGCTTATCTAATGTACACATCTGACTCTCCTTGGTCTTCAGAAGACCTTGGCATGCAAGTTCTCTTTGAACAGAGGAAATGCTACTCGTAATTTCTCTTTATGTCTAAAAATTCTGTGTCCTTGGTGGGAACCCTGAAAAGCCTATCCATAGTGAATGGAGCCATCTGTATCGACTCACAGGAAGAAACAAGTCTAACCTATCTGACATATTTGTGGTAGGTGTTGTGAAGGGACAGACTGAATACTCCTTGTAAAAGTTGGTGTCAGCAAAGTTTCTGATGGTGTATGGTAGTAGAGTGGGTGGTGGGACAGACTCTATTGATACTTTAGTAAACACACTAAAATATACTAAGATAAACAGTTATATAAAGGTGAAAGAGAGAAAGAACAAATTAAAAGTATCAGGAAGAAAATAAGTAAACTAGAGTTTGGAAAAATACACTTATATAACTCTGCCACCACCACCATATTGAAAAATATGGGGCATCTTCCTCTGCGCTTTTCTCCACAGATATCTTAACAAGCAGTATGCAGTTCTTAACCTCATTTCCTTTGGGAAAATTTATAAGATAAACTCATGAATATTGGAAAAAACGTTCATTCTTTCTGTTTCAATTGACATTTTAGCAAGTCTCTTTACTTTTCCTAAACATATCATGTAACTTTCTTTTTCTTGAACAATGTGTAAAATCATGTTTGGCCTCTACTTTCAGAAAATCTTAAGTCTTACGTACATTATATCAGTATAACACACAAATGACACTATTACCTCCAAATTAATTTCTTTTGTATAACATAGTAATTCCATTATTGTGATGAAAAATGTGTACTTTTAAAGTACTTACTTATGTGGCTCTGTTTGTTGCATAGGGAAAATGAATGTCATTTTATTTCTTGAATTGCACCTTTCAACAACAGCACAACTAATTTAATTCTACTTTTAATGAAATTGAGCTATTGAACAGAGGTGATCATTGCTACACACAGAAAGTAATGAAGCAACAAATTTTTCACATGTTGTTTTGTAGTGCACTCCATTAAATTATAAGAGGATTATAAACTAGTTCAACACTTAGACCTGGTATCAGTATCAATATAAAGTATTGAATTATGCTGAGTGAGGCATAGGATGCCTGTGACACCACATTTGAGAGAAGGGCAAAGAGTTGCAGGTCAATCTGGGATACACAGCAAGACACCATCTTGAAAACAATACAAAACAAAGAAAAATATAGCAAGCAATAAAAAAGAGTACTTAATGTTCACAATGAGCAATAGTCTCTGGTCCCGGATATCTGGAGGTTTAGTGGCTAGCCATGTATTTCACGTGAACAAATGTAAAACTTGGTATGTTGGCTCAGGCTTATAATCCCAGTATTTCGGGGGGGGGGTGAGTTAAAGCAAGAGCAATTCTCAAAGTTTGAGTCCACCATGTACTCAAAGTCACTACTCACAAAAACTACTTAGAGTACTTTATTTTATATATAACATTGCCCAATTAAGGGGAGATAAAAACAAACTTGATGCCTCTAAGCCTTGGAGCTTAGATTTCTTCCCTCATAAACACAAATCTGTTTTGTTTTCACATCTAATGCTGAATGATGCTATGGTTAATTACTAGCCTATTCTTATTTACAACAAAATTGTTACATTGCTTTTAGGGTTCTATAATATAAGATATCCCTTTGAGAAAAATAGTGTTACGAATTCACATTACCAAAATGTAATGCATTCATTTTTATTTTTTATTTTATTTTTTTTTTAATTTTTAATGATGGAAACGAAAACGTACCTAAAAGCGAAGCTTCTGGAAAAACCATTTGTTCTTCCCTGTCTTGTATCGTTCCTCAAACTTGACCTTGGCCTCCCGCCTGGCCTTGCGTTTCAGGGCTGGGTCTCTAAAGACATCCTTGTTGACAACAGTCTTGCCCAAGGGGATGTCCACAGAGTACCTGGTGGGCATGAGGTGATTGTAGTTATAAACTTTCACAAAGGACTTGATCTTTGACCTCTTGGCAATTTTCTTCTTGCCCATGGCAGCTGTCACTTTTCGGGGATAGCGGTCAATTCCAGCCACCAGGGCATGGCTGTAAGGGCGGTCTGAGGTGCCATCATCGATGTTCTTCACGATGACGGCTTTGCGTCCGGAGTAGCGCCCAGCCAGGACCAGCACCACTTTCCCGGGTTTCATGAACTTGCCCATTTTGGCAGCAAGCAGCCGGAATCCAGCAGAAAGGAAAGAAGGACCGCATTCATTTTTAAATGTGTTCTTTAAATGAGTTGACCAATTGTATTAACTATAAAAGGGAAAAGGACTCCAAAATCAATCCACTGGGTATTATAAGAAATGCTACATGAAGAGAGATTTTTTCTTCAAAAATTTCTTGGCATTTAATATATATATATGGACAGCTAGCACAATTTAGTGGGTAACTGGAGGTATCAATTCTTTTGGGTCTAGTAGATGTCTTGACACTACTCACTTAAGCCCTAAATTTCAGAAGTCTCCCACTTTAACCAATTCAACAAGCTCTTACTTGTATTTATGCATCAGAAAATGGCAACTCATGCATTTCCTTAATGTGTCATGTAATAGATTTGACTGTTTTTTCAATTTTCATTTGTAAAGTATTTCATCTCAAAACTCCCTGAGAGTGAGGACTAAACTTACTTTCTTCACCACTATTTACGCAGTGGTTGGCTTGAAAAATAACCCATTTATAGTATATGAATATAAGTAGTGGTCATCTTATGTCAAGTGAATGATGATGATTGGTGATATTTTACAAGTACTTTGTAAACTTTCTTTTTTCCATTGGGTACTTTGGATTTATTTACTTACCTGCCTCAAACGATTCCACATTTTCTCCTACTAATTGTACTTGCAAGTGTATGCAAATATAATTTGAATAACCTTTTCTTTATCATGTAGGAGAAACATGGAACATTGGTTATTTCACCCAGTTATTACCTTTTAGCAATTTCAGAGGATCATTTCAGCCTTGCTTATTTAAAATATAAGTGACTGTCATGAGTCTCTCACTCCAACTAATAACTTGATGCTAAATGAAGCAGGGTCTAACATACTATATCAAAGTTTAATTTGAAACAATAATTTAATAGACATAGATAAAAAGGAAACTTTCAGGTAATTTTGACAACATTTTAATGTAGCCACAACAAAACTTGTCTGAGAACCAGACAAAATTAATCTGAAAAGTGAAGATAAAATACAGTTACAAAATCTTGGTTAACTAAAGAGTGAGCGTCTTTGGACCTCACAGTTTCTGATATATGCCACAAGGCTAATGTAGTCCACATTGCTAGGAAAAATAATGGATGGAGGTTTTGTAACTACTGTCAGCTATGTATGCTCTTATGCCTCTGTATCAAAGAAGTTACTCTCAAACATTCTATGTTAGCATGACATTTTCTATTAAAGATGTCTTGAATCTATGCATAAAACACTTATGTGGATGACATTCAACTGGATTTTGTATGGTCCTTCAAAGTCCAAGGTAAACAGAAAAGCATATTTTCTTTATTTTTTTTTTAACTACTGGACAGTTTTTAACTAGAACATGCTTATGTTCAAAATTCATTGTCACAATAGTCTTTTCATTTAAACAGCTGTTGACTTTGAGAATGAAGTTATTTTTCTCAGGTCATACAAATCTTAAAATTCAACATACACAGTAATGTTGAAGTAGGAAGGCACCCAAAACTAAGTGTTTATTTTTTCAAAGAAAAGTAAAAATAAGTCACTTTAAAATGATGGTTAAAAGAAACTGTTACAAATAATGACAGTACAGTATTAGAAATATTTATTCTAAAATACAAGAATAAAAGTAAAATTGTATTATAATAACAGTTATGTAAAAAATGTTTGGAGAAAAGTGGCCAGAAGAAAGTATAGTAAAATATAAGCTATTATTATTTAGTGAGGTAGAAGTTTTCTTCCTTTGGTCCAATTTTCTTTTTTTCCTTAAAATTTCTACAATTAGAAGTATCAATTTATAAAAATACAATATTGATTTTATTTTAAAATTATTCAAAATCATTTGTATTAATAGTTTTATCATATGACACTTTCATACATGAGTATGGTGTTTATATCATTGAGGCTCCCTCTCCCTCTCCAACTACCACCCAAATTTATGATCTCTTCCTTAATAATTATTATAAGTATATACATGAAATCTACTGAGTCTTTTAGTTGAACTCATATGTGCATATATGCAGAGCTAACCACTTGGGGTTCATCATTTCATCTTTTTCCTTCACTTTATTTATTATTTATTTTTCATCATTCATTCATTCATTCATTCATACACCTTGCATCTTGGTCATAACCCCATCTCCCCCTCCCTCCCGCAGCCCCCCTACCTCTCTCACCCCTATACCTCTTCCCCCACTCCTCAGAAAAGGGGAGGCCCCCTTTCCATCCACCCCTGCCCAGGAAGTCGCATCAGGAATGAGCACATCCTCTTCCCCTGTGACGTGGCAAGGCAGGCCCACCAGGGGGAGAGTGATCAAAAAGCAGGCAACAAAGTCCGTGTCCGCGACAGACTCCCACTCCATTTACATGAAGTTTGAGCTGCCCATCGACTACATATTTGTACAGGTCCTAGGTTCAGTCTCTTCATGGTCCTTGGTTGATGCTTCAGTCTCAGCAGCCTCGTCTGGGACCTGGCTACGTGTCTCTGGTGATCTTCTTGTGACGCTCCAGGGGCCTCCAGGTCCTTTTCTACCCCAACTTTACCACAAGACTCCCCGTGCGTTGATCAGTGTTTTACTGTGGGTCTCAGCATCTGTTTTGAATCACTGCAGGGTGGAGCCTCTCAAAGGACAACTCAGCTAGGCTTTTATCTTCAAGCATAGCAAAGTATCATTAATAATATCAGGAGATGGCTTTCTCCCATGGTGTGGAACCAAGGCGCCTTAATGATTAAAATCTTAGAGAGAGATCAGGGATACAAGTGCCATATTTAAAAATAATAAAGACTGTATACAACAAGCCAATAGCCAAAGTCAAATTAAATGGAGAGAAACTCAATGCAACCCCACTAAAATCAGGTACAGGACAAGACTGCCTACTCTCTACATATTTCTTCAGTAATTTCTTCACTTTCAATTAAGTCTTAATATTTGTTTTCCTTTCTTTTGGTTTGTTTCTTTTTATGTCTTATTCTTTGTCAAGTGCATCTCAGAATTATTTATGCCTATGAACTCCTGTCATTACACTTGTGTCTTTCTTGCTGCCTTAGTATTGCCAGCATTGTCCCTTCTCTTCTGTACTTAATGATGGTTCCGTCAGTTGTACTCATAATCACCTTGCTATCTCTTGGCGTTCAGCCTTCTTATTTGCTAAGGATGGGGAGTTAAAGCAGTGACAAGCAAAGATCATGATTTTTTCCCCCTGAACTTCAAACCTGCTATCACAAAGATCTTTTGAACAATTAAAATTATGTTGGATTGCCAACCCCTTGTGAATTCCTATATTTCTATACGTCCAAAGGGAACAGCCGATGTATTCTTTGACCTCTATTGTGTCTGGAAGTCTGGTATATCATTCTCCTCCTTTCCTTCCACTTTCTATTTTACTCAGTCTTTCTCCACTTGCACCTTTGTTTTCTTTCACATTATCATTAGGCTGAACATGGTATCTTTCTGTCTTCTAATGCTCTGAAAGTTCTCTCAAATAGATGAACACAGTATCACTCTGATTCCAAGCATTGTGGCTCTCAATAATTGCCAAAGACTCTCAAGATTTATCCTTGCTGAGTTTTGAGCAGAGCAATCCTGTTTCTACACATGTTGTAAATATTATGTTGGAGATACATGTATTTAAGTTCTTTAGTTACTGCTCCTACAGCTTTGGCCTCTAATCCATCCCTATGGCTTTGTCTGTCTACACTTCTGTACTCAGGATGGTCATCTCCTGTGTTTCAGATGCAGGGAAGAGTGTACGATTGCCTGAATATCGTCCTGACCTTCTGAGTTCCTGGTATATTATCAGTCTTCTCTCAACCTTCCTAAGTTTTCTTTATTTTCAAAATTTCAATGGTAATGGCACGTTCTCCAACGTGCTTTCCCAACAGTTCTACTAATTGTATTCCACCAACAGCTAAATTAAGGGTTTCTTCTGTTCTGGGTCCTAATCTGTGTATTGTCTCTGTAATTCTCCACTTAATCTCTTACATTTCTCTGGCATACTCATATCCTAGAGTCATTTCAGGTATCCAGGAAGCTTTGGACAATCTGCTCACAATTGAATTAATGAATAAAAACCAAGTAGAGTTTTCTGGCAAAGGATTACTTAATATTACTTCAAAATAAACACATTAAAATAAAATATAAATAATGATTAATAAATCGCCTCTTGTATGAGCCTGATGCATTTGCACCCAGGCTAATGCCATAGTCAATGTAAAGTCCATTATAAGTACATGTCCCAACCTATTTTGAAATGTCATCCCTATATCACCCTAGGAGAAAAGATTATGAATCTCATCATTAGAAGATACACAAAGAGAAAAAAGATAGCCATTGAACATTTAAAAATTAATAGGAATTGTATTTAATTTCAAAAAGAGTAATTTGATTATAAAGCTATAAACCTATATAAAGGAAAGCCAAATAAATTCTGTTCACTTGCAAGACAGCTCCTTGAATTGGACTCACATCTAGCTAGAGCTATCTGAATTAGAGACAGCTGTTCAATCCAAACATCGTGCAGCATACAGAATCAGATTGAGTGCTTGAGTGTCTGCACCCCAGGAAATTGATTTGACGACTATGTCAATTACTTCTGGCACCAAGCTTTCTGTGGGTTGCATTACAACTGCTCTTTTGGTCAGCTGTGACTGCTTCCCCATCCATGCGTATTGTTTTAGATTTATTTACTGCACCAGCAGTCATAAATTATAGACTTTTTCCTATACCATCTGGAAACTCTGGTGTCATGGTTTGGGTCACTTTTGATTACATGGTCTTATTCTCAGCTACTGCCAGGCATGTTGTATCTTGAATTATAAAAAAAAAAAACAAAACTTTTTCTGTAAGCTCACTTATTTGTGAGCATCCATTTCATGTCACATGTGTTTATTTCACCAACACATAGCTACATAAAAATTTGGAAGTGTTTTTTTCTGAAACCACTGGTAATTACTCTTGTTTCTATGATGCTGTCTTAATATTTCACAATTCCCTTCACAATTTTCTTGTTAGCCTATTGTATATTTCCATGACAGTCAGTAGCCAGGCTTTACAGAATGAGTATCCTCTTGTACTTGTTATTGGAATTGAAATTTCCCAATATTATCATCTGGTTTCCATTTCTACCTAGAGTTTCCACAATGAACCTAAAATTAGGATTCAAGGGTTTCCTCTCCTCAAGTAGTCATTAAACAGTGAGGCAGGCACCCTTCAACCTTTCTTTAGTCTAGTATCCAGTGCTCTAACACTGAGGGTTAATTACTCTAAGGTTTCTCTTACACTGGCTAAAATTGCCTCAGCACTGTTTTTCTCCAGTCAGAGAGACACTGATGCCTACCTGTATGGACAGCATCACCAAACTGCTTTCATTTTGTGCAGATGGCTCACTGGCATCTCAGATAAAATCTGAAACTGCTACCAAGCAGTTACTATCCAGAGAAGCAATTTGAATATTGGAAATTTGTTGAATTTCCCTAGCCACAGCTGCTTGCATCTGACATCTGCTGCAGCGTTTTGGAGCAGCCAGTGACTTTATTTTTCCCTGGCAAACTCAAGATTGAGTTCTGTGTGGCTTTGCTCATTATGACTGAGTCCTCCAAAGTATCCTTCTCTATCTAGAAAATGGGATAATCCCCATATCTGATTATTTATAGTAAAAGACTCCTTACCCTCTATTTGCTTTTAAAACATCAAATATCATCTTACTTACAAAAATAATAGACCCATCTTCCTTACAATATTTTCTTATACAAGATATTTCACTGTCATTATTGGAAAATACCTTAAGATTGAAAGTTATTTAAAAGAAAAACAAAGAACAAAAACTAATTCACTCATAGGTCTTCAGTAGATAGAGTTAAAAGATATGATTGTTGCCTTAGGCAGGTGACCTGTTAGAAAGGCTGTTTGTCTATGGCAAAGACATAATGCATATGGTCTCCCTCGCTCTGAATCTTGCTTGATATACCAAATTTCATATTTTTGACCACAGTACAGAGTTGCTTACTATGACTTCTAGTCTTGTCTTATCATCTTCTGTTACATCACATGCACAATGCCCCAGTAAGACCTAAACAAGATGCCCTGGAAGATATTTGAAAATGGGGAAACCTGTTTGTTTTCTCACCATTGCCCTTTCACAATGCACAACCAGCACTATGCTGAACACTATAGCTCACATTTGAGGTTGGTGGACATTTCACAAACTGCTTGATTTTAAATTACTTTGAATCCCCTTTTATATCCAAAACTGTAGTGTCAGTTGTTAGCATATTGTCAGATTTCTAGGTCATGCAGCAAACTGGCCTTGCAAGAAAGCAAAGAATAGTATTTCCAAAGCAGAATGATTTGCTCCCTAAAAGCAACATGAAAAGCACACCACTTTACCTTTGTATTAAATGAATGAATATAAGCACAGTTGTACTTCTGCTTTTAAAGAAAAAATATCCTTAAGGATGTTGTTGGCACAGTGTAATATGCCACTTTCAATGTGTCCCTGTGTTCACATTTTCCTTTTCTTTCCTGCCTGTTACAGAACCTGTTCACGCAGATGAGTGATGAAAACTTGAACTGATTGGTGTTGTTTTGGTCAGAAATAGAAGCTTCCTTGATTGCGTTCTAGATGCATTTGCAGTTCCTTTCATTGGGATGTTTTGAGAAAAATAATCATAGTATCTACATCCAGCACTCCCATACTTACCAGGTCCTTAGATTTTGCTGAGTTAAAAAGAAAATACACTGTAGTGCTGTTATTGAGAGACTTTCAACAATAAGCTTATGTTTTCTATTTTCACTACTGGAAACTATGTGGAAAAACCAAGAAGATAAACGTATCATAGTGTAATCCGAATATAAAATGAGTGTTTGGGTCAGAGAACTTGCAGCAGTATAATTTTTGAACAATGATGATTTCTGTCAAACAGAAACCAATTCTAAGTGCAAGAAAAATAGTTTTCTCACATGGAGAATACTGAAAGCATAACTTCTTTTTATTTGTTCATCTTGTATTGTTCTATGTTCACCCAAATCAAGGACTGACAACATTTTAAAACAAAACAAAAACATTGTTTGCTGGTGAACCTCAAAAGAGCAACAGTTAACAACAACAACAACAACAAAAACCAACCAAACAAAAACCAACCAAACAAAAAAACTCAGTTGGCTCAGTTGGTCAGAGATACATCGCGGGAACTAAGATTCCAATTTAGTTAAATGTTTTATTGAGATTCCTATTGTATGGTATACACTGCATCTGTATTATCTTGGTACCTTTAGAAGTCATACAAGTCATCTTTTATTCATGATGTCACTGGTAATGAAAGTTATGTTAATAGATCTGTATCGGTCACACCGAGACATAAGGAGAGGTGGGACATAAATCCCAGATCACAAACCCATCTACAATCCCAACTGGCAAGATGAAGCTGCACCAAACAAGGACAGACAGCCACTGCTAAAGCTTTGTTCTCTGTCCCTCAGACGGCCAAATGGCAGTCAAATCTCAAAGGACCTATTCATTCACCTTCCCGTTCATTCATTCACTCAC
Source organism: Acomys percivali (assembly GCA_907169655.1). Lineage (NCBI taxonomy): Eukaryota > Metazoa > Chordata > Mammalia > Rodentia > Muridae > Acomys > Acomys percivali. The sequence continues at coordinate 79,299,616 of OU015756.1, forward strand.
TCACGTCCATTAACAAAACACAAATGCTAAAGGGGAGTTCTCATATTGACCTCTTCCATCCTAAGGCACTTTACACCATTACAGAGCTTTACAAACCATATTTTTGTCCAGATTTGAGTTTAGAAAAGTGTGAAAAACATTTAAAATAGATTTTTTAGAACAGTTAAACATTAGCTCATCATAAAATTTAACATTATTTTTTCTCACTTCAGCAGCTTAGCAATTTTACTATCTCTGCTGAATAAAGCTTGAATTATCCTGCCTCTGGTCTTTCTTCATCACATTTTGTTGTGAGATATTAAAAATGAGATGTTTCAATGCATCTCATTAAAATATTGTTATTTTCCTTTAGAGTACTACATATACTTGAAAGAGCATTTCTATGATAAATAATTTTAAATTATTTATTTGCAGTGAATTGTGTAAAAATCTTTAAATAATTTACAGAATGAAACAATTATACTTCAAAATAGCGTGCATGATTGACTAATATTTCAAAGATATAGAAACTATAATTTTAGGTGCTGCTAAGCAGAGACAGTATTATGTCACTACATCTATTTATAACATGTGACTGTATTTACTTGAAGTAAAGCACAGCTTTTTAAATGGAAAGATTATAATGCATCTACAAAACATAGAAATCTATTTCAATTTTTTCACCCAAAGACTTGAAATTCTAGCTTAAAAGATATTTTATGCAGAATTATTAAGCCTTTAAAACTTTCCTTAGGCCACTGTATATGAGTAGTTTGGTACCTGAATTCAATTCACAGCTGACAAACCTGTGTGTACATACTGTTATTCATTTACAATGACTCTAAATAGAAATCAGTAGGTATGGAAGGCAGATACTGAGAATGATATAACCATGCTTGTCAACAACAGTTTTAGAACCAATGTGCTTAATTAAAAATGTGAAGTCAATTAAAATCAAAATAACAGTGCACCATGTACAAATGGTGGAATAATCATTAGGCCTTGCTGAATAATGGAAGAGTATAGAATTTTTTAATGGAACAGCAGGGGTGATACATTACACAAAGCAACAATCCACAACAATATGACAATTGAATTACTTCAACCCCATTAGGCAGGTGCAGAGGAATAATTAACATGAACTTTTCCAATGAAAACAGAAAAATAAAACTTTTTTTTTCTTCTTTAATAACATTGAAGTTTACTCCCTTAACCAACTTTGTGCTAAATATGGTCTATGATAGCCAAACTTATGATTTTTAAGTGTCTAATAGACAATAGGAATTTTTTTCCTTAAACATTCTCCACAGTTGAGTGGAGAGTGGGATATGACTTTCTCATGTACTCTGGTGCCTCACATTTGACCATGTCCCTTGAAGGGGGAGGCCTGGTGGCACTCAGAGGAAGGATAGCAGGCTACCAAGAAGAGACTTGATACCCTATGAGCATATACAGGGGGGGAATCCCTCTCAGGAACAGTCATAGGGGAGGGGGATAAGGGGAAAATGGGAGGGAGGGAAGAATGGGAGGATACAAGGGATGGGATAACCATTGAGATGTAACAAGAATAAATTAATTAAAAAATAAACTGAATAATATAGGATTCTGTATAGTAAAAAGTTAACTTTTTAAATGTGCTATGTCTGTGTGGGTTGCTTTTGATTCTTAAAGCTTACAAAAACAAAAAACAAAACAAAACAAAAAAGCAAAGGTTTTCAATAGTTTCTAATGGCTTCATCTAATTCAGGTATAAAAGGTATCCCTCAAAGCCCTAGGCAATATTTCTACCATATTTCCAGCTGAAATTCAAAAACAAATTGAGTCCTCCAGTTTAGAGGAAAAGTTCCTACTCCTTTAAGTGGCAACCAATGGAAATTAAAGCAACCTCATGCTTTTTCCTAGATGGTAAGGAATTTAATACTGCTTTGGTACTTTTCATGGCAAAAATATCATCCTGTTTTAAAATACATGAAATGGAAATATTACTTTTTTTCTTCAATCCTCTGATATCCATTTGATTTATACAGAGATAAATTGGTATGTAGGTAAAAAATACACTTCTCATTTATTTCATTACCATCAAGGAATCAAACCAGATGCTCTTCGTCCTTGCTGGTCCGTTCAGGTGAAATAGATCTGAATCACTGACTTTTTAAAATGGCATTCAGAAGATTGGGGTTTGGATTTGGGAAAGGTAATTGTTTGCCCGTGTGTTAGGTCTCTTGTTTTTAGCCTGAACAAATTTTACTAATGAGGTCTCAATCCCTCCGCAGTTTCTAACAAAAGTTCTGCCTCCTGATTATTAAAACCAGAAGGTGTTTACAAGCTTGATTGTGAAAATAGGTAGAAAAAGTTCTCCTGAATTCAGTTGTAGGAAGGGACCAGCCACACACAAACAAATAATAAATAAATAAGTGAATGAATAACTTCATACCAGTGAGTCAGGGCACATAGTCAACATTTGAAAGTACGTATGTTAATACCTGAAAAAAAAATATGATTAGGTGACTGTGCCAAGCGAATTATGGAGCAGAATCATGGAAAAGACATGGTTGTAATTAAATGTTATAAAAAGCAGCTTAGTTATTACTTAGTAAAGGTGAAAATGCCCCCATTGTCAGAGCGAACCTTCCCTTTATTATTTACATTTATCTTCAGATTATAGCGTAAGATTTAATTTTTAATTAATTTATTTATTCACTTTTCGTTCCAATTGTAGCTCCTCCTTCCTCTCCTTCCAGTCCCTCCCTCCTTCCCTCTACCTCCCCCACTTATCAGAAAAGGGGAGCAGCCACCACCGGTCTACCCCAGCACATCCTCTTCTATGGCAGGCTGACAAGGGGGAAATGATAAAAAGGCAGACAACAGATTCCATGTGGGAGACAGCCCCTGTTCTCCTTATTAAGTGACTCACGTAAAGACCAAGATGCCCATCAGGTACATACGTGTAAGGGCCCTAGGTCTCGTTGTTGTATGGTCCTTGGCTGGTGCTTCAGTCTCCGAAAAAGCCCCCCCCGTGGATCCCAGGTTAGTTGGCTTTGTTGGTCTTCTCGTGGAGCCCCGAGTCCTTCTATCCTTCCTTCCACTCTTCTACAAGGCTCCTTGCACTCTGCCCTTAGGTTTGGCGGTGAGTCTCAGATTCTGTTTTGATCGGCTGCTGGGTGTAGCCTCTCAGAGGGGCTCCTGTCTGCAAGCATAGCAAAATACTGTTAATAGTGTCAGGGGTTTGTCTCCCTCCCATGGGGGTGGGTCTCAGGTTGGGCCAGGCACTGGCTGGACATTTGCTCAACTTCTTCTCTCTCTGTACCCCTGCACATCTTGTAGGCAGGGTAAATTTTTGGGTCAAAAGTGTTGTGGGTGTGTCCGTGTTCCCCTCAGTCCACAATTAATTTCTCCACCATTGATGAATCATCAGGGCATAGTTAGATTTGTGTTTTGACATTTAAAAATGTTCTATTTGGGCTTGGGTAGGGTATTGAACTCGTGTTGCACCAATATTGAGAAATGAAGCTGTATTTAAGTGAGCAACACAGTGTTTTGAAAAGTGTATGCAATACTTAGGAATGGACAAAAGCAAGATTGCTAACATGCCTTATCTCACTTATCAACTTTGTGCTTAGTAGAAACTCTTAAAATCAAATTTCTAGCAATTTCTAGATGCAGGATACACTGGCACAGACTATAGCTACAACGTTTTACAGTGCTTCTCTTAAATTTACACCTACTTCATAACCCAAATGTCACATAGTTTGACAAATATCCCCAGCTCCTACTTACATGCTCAGTATATACCTTTCACTTTTCTCCTTTCATGAGTTTGACTGACATAGATCTACTTGCCGGTTAGATTATGTTATGCTGTATAACTTTGAAATTCCTGGCATTGCATTTTAGACTTTACCTACTGAATTAATTCACTCTTATTTTTTTCCACAAGTTGTTTTTCTCTACAGCTCTATATTAATTGAGAAATTAAATGTATAATATTTTTTTCATTGTTCACCATAAGTAGGAAGAATTGTATACTTTGAAAAACATAAAAGTTTTATGGGTTCATTGGTTATGGTTTCTTAAACACACCCTATTTTCACCAACACATTCTTTTACAGTTGTATTCAAGATATAATAAGAAAAAATTCATATGATGATAAGAGACATGAAGAACATAGCCATATATTTTGATTTGTAATACTCTATTTTTGTTTTTCCTTCCGCTCTTATAGGGTGTAGAAAGAAAAGCCTTCTTTGTAGTGACAAGCTGACCAATGCACCCTTGGGGAAAAGATTTCATTTTCTTCAAGACTGAAAAAGGCAGATTTTGACACTTTAACTATAGGTGTAAAATTTATAATTAACCTCCAGAAATGAGCTTAAGTCTCTGATCGGTGATAGTGAAATACATCAGACAACACTGACTACAGCAGAGCTGTATTTAGCAACACATTCGTCCCCTTTTTAATTTGATATTTAAATCAAAAGGGATTCCAGCACTATGCAAGGGCTAATTACTTGGGGCTGCAAAACTGTAAGAGTCAATAATGACAATGAGTATCTTTAACTCTCAGCTCACATCTGCAAATAAATCCTTGTGCTAACCTAGGCATAAAAATTCCTTTGTGGAAAATTCCAAATATGTGTTTTGAAATTATAAAGTTTATTAGGAGCAAAAGTATCACAAATAATTCAAAGATTATAAAGTATTATGGAAAGACTGTTTTCATTCATTTTATATTTATTTAATCCCAGCTTGATATTTGTAATTTTTATCTGTCCTAAAGACAATCCAATGAATATTGAGTTCCATTCTTGATAATAATCTCTGTGAAATATTAACAACATTGATCCACTAGGTTCAATAAATTGTATTTGAAAATCCATTGTTAGGTAGGGATGTTTGTCTACTATTTGTCAGTCTCTGTCTAGCTGTTATCTATCTATCTGTCTATCTGTCTGTCTGTCTGTTTATCTATCTCATCTATTTCAAAAAAAACAAATTTTGTAATGTGTCCCAAAATTAATTTGTTAAGAGTCAAATGAAAATTCAAAGGTGTTTCATTTTTCAGATTTGTATCTAGAATATTTGTAGTACTTTTATAGTACTGGTTGTTATTTTTATATAACTCAGTCCATATTTTTGAGTTCTATTGTTCAAATGATTTGCTCTTATATATGAAGAAACTGTCACATAAGTACAAAATATAAAGCCTTAATAAACAATGAAAATGTGAAAACAGCCTAGCCATGACAAATCACTGCTTACCAGATAGCTTATAAGCTGACTAGGAAAGGATATCAATTGCTCATATTGAGGTGAGGAGGCAACTCCACCGTGCCTCAATAATGAAATGGAAATATTTACATTTCCAGGAAGTCATATAAGATATATTAAAATATGAAACACACATTTAAATATAATAGCAATACTTTAAATATGTTTAAACAATACCCCACAGAGCAGAGAAACCTGAATTTCAAGCAAACTTGTAGGAAAGTGTTAAGAATTCAAAGTTGTATCATCATAGAAAGAAACTTGGAATTATTCTAGTGAAGCTATGAGTATATGTAATATTTCCATCTGAGGTATATCCTAAAGGATAACAGCAAGCTCAGGGACATACACAGAGTTTTATTGTAATATTGCTCTTAACAGCAAAAGTTGAAAGTGAAAATGGATAAACTGTTAAATAAAAGTTCCCAAGGGAATATTCAACACCAATGAAGAATTAAAGAACATGCATAAAAACAACATAGGGTTCTAGAGAGCAAAACCGTATGGCATCCCTATAATTTTCATACGGAATTTTAAAATATGTATTTTGTTCATCTGTTGTGGAAAGGCACCCTTAATAATACAAAGGTTGGAAAACTCATGGAAATTGAAAACTATATATTCAAAATGGAAATTATCTCTGTGACAGATGGTATGTAATGATATCTTGTATATTTCAGTATATCCTTAGCTGAGCTTATGTGTGATGTCGTTGGATTTCATTGTTGAATTACTCCATGTTTTACTGGCTGAAGGATATTATAACAAAGCAAATAGGATTTGTATTTCTGACAATGTGCGAAATCAAGTGTTTAGATTAATAACACCTTTACATTATTACAAGGAAAATGATAGTTACTGTTGAAAATTAAAGTTAGGGCTGAACTAGTATAGAGTAAAATTCCTCTGAGGTCAAGAATGGAATAAAAGCACAATCCCCTTATCAAATATGGAGTGCGAGGCTCAGGTTGAATCTGTGGATCCTGTAGTTAACCCAGGACCTATGTTTAGGAAGTCACTAACAGGACGTAGGACACAGGTCCTGACACTTGAGCAGGGTAAGAGTGCAGTGTTCATCACACTCAGAAATGAAATTATCACCACTTCATTTAGTCCTGGTTAAGGAGAGTCCAAAAATGGTGAAACATATGTTCTGATGGAGGTTTGTAGCAGGATTAATAATTGTGTCCTAATAACTGCTTCCATCTCGCTGCTGTAATCAAGGGGCTGGGGGTCTACGAGACATTTCCTGAATGGGGTGGACACATTTTAAATAAAGGCCTACAAAATTCCGGCAAAGAAAATTGCAATCAAGGATAGTCCTTAATTTAAAAAAAAAATCATTAATGAGATGAAGAAATGAAATCTCAATGAACAATGTCAACCTCGTTTTCACTCACAGGTTCAAGTGAGGGCTCCTCTGGATTACCAACTCTCATCACTCTCAGGAACATCACACCTGTTTTCCCCAGGAGACATCAAGTAAAGGGAAAAACAAAGTCCTTTAGCTGCATTTAGAGCACCGCCACTGTGGTCTTAAAGAGACAGACCTGTTCTGTGTCTACTGTCCTGAGACGTCAGTCTCAGGTGACCGAGTTTTCATGCTTCATGCTTCCTACTGTCTCTGCCACAGATGTTGGGCAGTTGAGCACTGTTTTGGTCACATCCAGCTTCAATTGTGTCTTTTTGGACCTCATGAACTATCACTAGAAAGTTTTTGCTCTGTCAGAGACCTTTTTTTTTGGGGGGGGGGGTCTTTTTCTACAACATATTGCTCCAGTGTCAACAGTGAGAATATTTCTTCCCCATAGCAATCTCATTAGCTGGTTGCTTACATTTTCTTTTTTAAATTTAAATTAATTTTTTGAGAATTTTATGTGTGTGCACTATATATAAATAATTTCCATTTTATTTCTCTCCCTTTATATGCCCCTCTCACTTCTTCTCAAATTCATATACCTTCAGTTATTAGTTATATACATAAACATATGCATATTTATATACATATATAAGTGTTTATATATATACATATACATGCTCTTAATTATAATAGTAGGTTGTTACAGACATATATGTCAATTAATTTGGAAATCTAGAAGAAATAACCACTTTCCTAGAAAAAATGAAAAGTTAACCAAAATAAAAAGTGATACATAAAAATCACTTAACATATTTTCACGAAGATAGTATCAGTATCAGATATGTTTGTTTATTACAAATGTTAATAATGGATGAGCAGGTAAAATACTGAAATACTTTCAAATAGAAGAAAACAAAAAGCAAATCTGCCTATTTAACTGTTCAAGTGAACTACTCAAGCTCCTAACCAAAGCCAATGAAACAACAACAAAAATAAGTAAACAATGCCATCAGTAGTATGACGTAGTTAAAATTTCATAGTATAATAAAATTAAAGCAACAAATTAAGAGTATTGCATGCCATTTCAAAATGGGTTTAATCTGAAATAGATGACTAGAAGGACATCAGAAAATTTGAAGTATAGATTCATTTATTAATGAAATTAATTCTTAGAGGTTCAAGATGAAAAACTGTATGATCCATTGAAAAGAACTAGGCCAGAATGTTGTGGATTTTTAAAAAAAATTTGTTTTACAAAGCTCCTATAAAAGGACCTCTTCCTTTAATGGGAGTCATGTGTTCTCAAGAAGTAACTATAAAACATGAATAAAAATAACAACCAGATTTTATGTATCAGATTGAACTGTTGATAGTACATAATTTAATCTGAAAATATGAGTTTAAGAGGAAGCCGCACTCTGCCAATGAAATTCTACATTGTTCCTACTGGGTTTGTCTGTTTAATCAGTATGCATTTTCTGTCTGCATGTAAGTGTGTACACCACATTCCTTCTGGGTGCAAGTGGCGACCAGATGAGGGTATCAAATTTATCTACTGGGACTAGAGTTATGGATGATTGTGAGTACTAGCAACCAAACGGCAAAAGCATCAAATGTTCCATTCACTTAGCCATCTCTCCAGCACCAGTAGTTTTAATAACAATAAATCAAAGCCAAAACACATACAATATTCAATTTTTAGAAACTTTTAAGAAATATATAGCCAAGGACAATACAGGCGGTAAAATTTAAACCCCTACCCTGATCTAGCCCATGGTCAGGACAGTCTCCACACTTGACTGGAGAGAGGGATTTGACTTTCTCAAGTACTCTGGTGCCTCACATTTGACTATGTCCCCTGGCGGGGGAGACCTAGTGGCACTCAGAGGAAGGATAGCAGGTCACTGAGAAGAGACTTGATACCCTATGAGCATATACAGAGGGAGGTAATCCCTCTGAGGAACAGTCATAGGGGAGGGGAATAAGGGGAAAATGGGAGGGAGGGGAGAATGGGAGGATACAAGGGATGGGATAACCATAGAGATGTAACAAGAATAAATTAATTAAAAATAAATAAAAAAGAAAAAAAAGAAATATATAGAATTTGTCAATAATCTACACATGAGATCAATGATACCTAGATTCATGTAAGCCAACAACAAATGTTAAAATTAGTTTTATAGTTTATATATTATAACAATATAAGGCATTTATAAGTAAAATAAAAAGATTAAGTATACCGTCTTTTGATTCAATAGTGACTTGCTTATTTTCTATGAGTTCCACTCTTGCTTCAGTGAAAGATACAGAGATATAAAAAGGAAATTACACGATTGCTCCTAGGTATGGTAGAGGAGAAAATATGTCACAGTCATCTGGGAGAGTCAAGACTGGACAAGACTGTGAGGAGAGGCAGGAGGGGACAGGGAGAACCATGTGCATCAGCCAGGAGGCCTAATGGTAGAAATGGGGTGGATAACCAAATGATTATATCGGGAAGATGAGTTTAGGATAGGGAGAGGGTATGCAAACCTGGAGAACCCTGTAACAGGTAGGGACTGGAGGACGTAGGAGGAATGTGGTATACAGTGTCTGCTTTGATATTAAGTAGGCACCTTAACTATTTGTTTCAGGGTTTGAGATTTAGTACTGCTGTCCTTGATATACAGCTTTGAACCGTGGTGGTCACATAAGATGCGGGGTGTTATTTTAATTTTCTTGTTTCTGTTGAAACTTACTTTCTGTCCAAGGCTGTGTGTGGTCAGTTTTGGAGGGATTTCCAGCATTTCAGTTTCAGCATTTCTCTGAATGATTTGGCCTGTATCGCGAAGAGTGGGGGTATTGAGCTTACTCACTATCGTTGGGTGAGGGGCAAAATAGCTACATAAATATGTTTTGGGTCCATTTGCTTGGAATATCTTTGTATCCTTTCACCCCAAAGTGATGTCTGTGCTTGATGTTAAGGTTTGCATTTTGGATACAACAGAAGGATGGATCCTGTTTTTTTAAATCTAATCTGTTAGTCTGTGTCAATTTATTGGGTAATTGAGACCATTAATGTTGGAAGTTGTCAATGACGAGTGGTTGTTGGTTCTGTTTGTTTTAGTTTCTTTGTCTTTGTATGTTTTCCTCCTTTTTTTGATTTGCTTGTCTGAAGTTATTCCTTGTTTTGTAAGGGGGGGGTGTTAACCTTTACAAGTTGAACTCTTCTGCTTCGTTCTGTAAAGCTGGATTTATAGGTAGATATTCCTAATTAACGAATTCATTTTAGGGTGTTCTTAACCTCCTTTGGTTAGATTTTTACTTCTTTTCTCTAGGGCTAGATATTGTTTAAATTTTTTTCTTAGACTATCTTGTTGTTTCCCTGTATGGTGATTGAGAGTTTGGCTGGAGATAATCTTCTTGGTTGGCATGTATGGTCTCTTAGGGGTTGCAAGGCATCTGTCCATGACCTACTAGCTTTTAGAGTCTTTGTTAAGATGTTGAGTCTGCCTTTGTATGTTTTCTTGGCCTTTTTCCTTGCAGCTTTTAATATTCTTTCTTTGTTCTGTGGATTTAGTGTTTTGAATTTATGTGGTGGGAGAATGAATTAACAGGACTTATAACTTTAAAATTCTGACCAGTGAATTCAAAATTACCAGGGAATATTTTTATTCCCACACTTCTACAAATCGCTGTTTTTAAAACAGGGTATTAACACTGTAAGGTCCAATTTAGGGTTAGAAAACTGCATACTATTTAAAAAAAAACCATGGTATGAAAGACACTGATTTTAAAAGAAGGCTAGTATTGCTACTTTGTCCTTCATGTGGAGAACATGAGATTATATATGTTCATTGTCTATGCAGAACAGTACACATAACAATTAATGCATGCGTTAATACATAAATACATGAATACAAAGATTCTTCATACACCCCGTTAGACCACACTTTAGAGTTATGGGCTTCCAAATCAGCAAAATAATGCAGATGATATTTAAATCCCTCTACTCTGGATTATCTTCCTCTATGACCTTGACTTTTGCAACACAAGACTTTTCTTTCAAAGTCATTCTAAGGATGAGAGACCTGGACTTATATTCTAAGGCCACCAGGATATCCTGGGATCATTTCTTCCTTCCAAACTCTATTGAGTGCCTTTGTGATATTTTGAAATAATGTTCACCCAAACACATGATAATTCATGTGAAATGGAATTACTTTGCTCATATTTGAAGTGCAGGAATAGATACAGAATGACTACCAACTTATCTAGAGTCCTATCAACTCCACTGACAATTAGAGAAATAATACCAATATGCTGATTCTTCTTGTAGGTCTTTAACACTTGCACAAATAACTGAAATGGAAAAGTATATATTAGTGAAATAATTTAAATTTTGACTAATGTGGTTGTAAGCATTACTACCCACAAATTTAAATATCTAAAGGAGAACACACAGTCCTGAGCACAGAAATAACTATAAGGCAGAGGCTGTGGGTTTTGGAAAAGCTGGGAGAGGGTCTGAAGCAAGTATGACTCTCTTTCCCTATTTATTATATTATATAAAGAATTTCTCTGTTGCCAGTACTTCAAGTCTTGTGGAAAAAATCTTGAAAAATACAAATATTTGAATTCTTTCTTCATGGGAACTTCTTATAAGCCATGCTTTCTAATTCTTAAATTATAAAAATATAATTTTCCAGAATTAAGTTTTAGACATAATAACTCAGTAAAATATATGGTCCTCTGATATGGTCAGACTAGCTCTTGAGGAGTCTAATAAATCTGAATGTGAATCTTAGCTTCTATCACTTATGTGCTGTATGTCATCAACTACAGTAAAGAAAAGATTCTTCTGAGCTCCAAATACCCACAAATAAGGTGAAATAATAAGACTTCATGAAGTATTTAATGTGGCAAACACATATCAGAAGGGTGACCCCAGTGAGACCCTCACCATGAAAGTGCTTTCTTGATGGTGGCCATTACATTCTATAATGCTTTTTTTTAGTGTCCTTAAGTTTACACAACAATGTGAAACAGATACAATTGAGCACAATCAGGTAAATATTTTACTACTATCAAGTCATCAATGCTGTCTTATTAAATGGAAAAGTTCATATATTTGCAAAGAGGCTATCAACTAAGTGGACTGGAGGGGGGTACAAATTGGGGGAAAACAGACTGTGCAATATAAGGCTGAAGAAACTTGAACCCTTTCTGCATAACATTAGAAACTATACTTGGATGCTCACAGTCAAATTTGGCCTAGTAGCCAAAACAGGTGCTAGATTAAATTGGCTGGTGAATTTAAAGAAACCCAAGAACTCATTCCAATCATATGAATAAGCCAGCAGCCTGGAGTGCATATGTGGAAAATTTCCTTGTTTTCCTCTTACTACAGTCAATTTTTTTTTTTAATGTTTCAAGTTTCTTTGGTTCTTTTTGACCAGAAGCAACCATCTTATCTCACTTCTCGTGGTAACCACAAAGTGTCTCCCTGCAACTTGTGAGAAAAGGTGACAACAGTGAGGAGGCCAAGGTGCCTCAGTCTTTACCTTGATGCAGCTACCTGAGGTCTGATTCAGAGCTACCCTTCCTCTACTTACAATCCCTCCTATGAGAAAGTTCCTTAGACAATTACCCAATCTGTTGCAGGGACTTGAAGTCAAGATCCCTCAGCTAAGCACTAATTTTCACTTTTACTAAACTTCTCCCTTGCTTTGATTCCCTGCAACTACCCACAGGATATGTTTTTGGCCTTTAAAAAGCTTTTTTGCTGGAATCAGTTCAGGCTTCCCTGTAAGAACTGTTTCTCTCCAGGCAGTTGCTGGCTATCTTAGTAAAGCCTCTCAAATTTGGAATCTACTTTTGTCCATTGGTCCTTGGGGTCTTTGCCCCATCATAATAACAAAAGTCAGCTGATGTTTAAATTGATATCCCTGATCCCCTGAAATCCTTCAACTTGACTCAAGGTCTGGCAGTTCCTATCACATTCTCCCCAGTTCCACTTACAGCATACTTTCATTTCTCAACCAGTGACTTGTATAATTGGAAATTTCAGAACCCCCTTTTTCTGAAAACTCAAGACATTCATCTCTCAAGACTGTTTTCTAAACCCACCATCTGTTATGGGACAATTGACAATAGCCACTGGCCAACCTGTTTACTTTGGAAGAGCTGGATTACATAAAATTAGAAGTTAACAAAGTGGTCTTCGGCCCAGATGGGAGATCACTATATTATGCTTTTCATATAAAGAATTTATTCCCCTACAATTGACCCAATTGATATCCTAACACTGACAAAGATAAGGAAGCTTTGTATACCTGTCATCAGAATTTTGTGTTTGGAGTCCAAGCCAAGGCTTTCAATCCTACAAATTTGTCAAAGGTAAGTGAGGTCATACACAGAAGCTCACAGCACCACAGTGTTTCTAGAATGCCTACTAAAGGCCTATTGTGCCAATACATCCTACTGTGCTTATAAAGAGACATGAGAGAATCAGCAATAAACACACAGTACTGATATTTAACATTGACTTTGTGACTGGGTCAGCCCCAGAGATTAGGAAGAATTAGAGAAATTAGGTTTTGAAGGTGTGAATATATTTCAGTTACTATAGGTAGTTCAGAAGGTGTTTCACACTTAGGACCATGGGGATAACCAAAAGGAAAAAGGTTGAGCAGAGCTATAAATGGACACCCTATGAGAGAGTATGAAGAATGGACTGTTCCTAGGTGAAAAGCAAGAATAAGGCTTGGAGACCAGGCTACAGTCCCTTTAAAAGGACCAATTGCCTCGTATAAGGTAAAAGGACTTTGGAAAAATGAATGAATAATCAGAAAGAAAAAGACTCCACTGGTATGCCATTTTGGAAAAATGAAGTTGCACATCTCAGACACTTTGGACCCCCAGGAGGCTAGGGTGACACTCAAAGTAGGGATTAAAACAATTGGCTTTTTCATTGACAAAGGGGTGAAATGTTTGATTCCTTAAAAGCTGACTGACCAAAATCTTGCCATCTAGGAGGTGACAGGGAAAAAGATTGGCTTATTATACTGGTTCTAAGCTCACTCCCTTGATCTTGGAAAAGGCATTAGAAACCCATCTGCTTTTGGTCCTGCCATATGGTCTCCATCCTATAGTAAGGCGGGGCCTCATGCATAAACTCACAGTCACCATCTTTTTTTTCTAATAAAGATGCACAATTGGGCTTATAGCCACCTAACCAAGTTTTATTGTCCTGCCCCTATTCAGAAAAGTACCTCCTAATAGAAAACACCCACTTCTTCCTGGAAAAACAACAATCTGTCTTTCAGACCAACAGCAGAGATTCCCTGTAGTATGAGCAGAGAGCAACTTCCCAGGGCAGGCTAAGCATCCGGTACCAGTAGTTGGATAACAAGTTCAGCTGCATCTGTTAGAGTTAATCAATACCCCATGGCTCTAGAATCAAAGAAAGGGATTGCTACTCATATCACCCAATTCACGGAAGCAAGCCTTCTTGTCATTCTGTCAGTTATCCTGAAACACACTTCTGTTGCCCATCAGGAAACCTGGAAGCCACAACGATAGGCTGGTCCAGAATCAAAGGACTGCAAACAAAGATGACCAGGACCATTCATTCCAAGGTCCCAAACCCACACACACTTATGCATTTGATTCCTCCAGAGAAACAGTTTTTTTCATACAGTCTTAGGTTAGAAAGATGTATTCTTCAGTCTTCTCATGGCACAGGTCAATGAACCCATATTTGCTTACAAACGAACAGATCCAGAGGGATACTATAATGAACAGTTTACTTGCTCATTATGTTTAAATTCCTAGCCCAGCTTTGTACATAGGGATAGGAAATAACCAGCTCAATGACTGACAAAGCTCATTGGGAGTGGGGAAGCCCAGACTAATGTTAGAAGACTTTCAAGTGACAGGAAATTGTCCACTATCTAAGATGTTTAAATTTGATACATCCCTTTACTCCGATGCCTGCTATACTGCTTTTATAAGGACAATGGCAGTAACAGCAGGCCCCTGAAACTACCTGGTGGGTGTGTACTACTGGTCTGACTAAATGTACCTCTTTTGGTACTTTCCAAATTGAAAAACCAAGTCTATGTGTCTCAGTACACATCCTGCCTTAGGTATACCTATATAATGAAGAGGGGGTTAATTCATTTGAGTTAATGGTCCTAAAGACACACTTAGAGCAGGATGAGTCAATTATTTGATTCTGATTTTCTTAAGTCTAGTGGGAATTATAATGGGTCCAAGGTTCCTCCACCTTGTCCCTGAGGTGGGTATCTAAAGTCTAATTCAGAGCTACCTCACCTCTACTCACACCTCCTCCTATGGGAACGTTCCTCAGACAATTACCCAACCCTGTCCTAGGAACGTGAGGTCAAGAAGCCCAAGCTACCTGCTGATTTTTGCTTCTGTTAAGCTTCACTGTAATCAAGATGTAAAGTGAATACATAGATGTGAAAAATAAATATATAAATATGAATCTTAAAATAAAACAAAAAAACCAAAACCAAAATTAAACCTAACCCTTCTCCCTTGCTCTCCTTTGCTTTCATTTCACTATTACTACAACCAGGATATGGTTTTTGCCCTCACGAGCTTCTTGCAGAAAGCACTTGGGGATACTCTGTGAGAACTGTTTCTCTAGGCAATCTCTAGGTGGTAATGATAAGACTCTCAAATTCAGAATCTGTTTTTATTGAGTGGTCCTTAGGGTCTTGCCCCATAATAATAACAAAATTCAGCCCTAATTTCTTTATTATTATATGATTTGACCACTTTGAAAAGCTGCATAAAAGATACTATTTGGAGAGGAAGCAATTTTTTTCCTACAGATTCTTCACAAATTTTTATTCACATTGATCTATTAGAAAAAATTGTCAATATATTTTAAACCTGGATATTCTAGCATTTGATATTTAAATAATTTACTAGTAGTTACCTCAAAGTCTTCACTGTAGTCATAGTTCCATATTCCTACAGATTCTATTTTGGGGATGGAGGAGGTGGAGGATCTCTAAAAGTGATTTTAAGGACATGTTTGTTATCCTAGTGTAGGTTTTATGTTCAATTTATGAGCCCTCCTCTCTCAGTACTTTAAACCTGAAACTCAATTCTTACTCAAAGCTGTGGCTAAATTTGTGGAATAAGAGCTACTAACCTTTGATGGCTGCTGGGGCATGGAGAGTCAGTTCTCGTCAAGGAAATGGCCCTTGGTAGGTTGCTCATGCTCAAGTGACCAGCCATTCACCCACTGCTCGCAATTGGACTCAGTGGACTATACAAAATAAAATAAGAGGTTAGGAAGTTGTACGGAGCTGCAGCAAATGGGTTCCAAAAGGACTAAGAAGGGGGTAGTGAGAAAACAACGCGACCAAAACATAATGAAACATTCGAAAATAAATTAAAAAGGACACATGTGAAAATGAAATATCCTCTAACAGACAGCAGAAGCAAAGATACATTTTCCAGCCCATGTTCCTAAAAGAAATATTCCATCCATCTTATCTATTAATACGCCGTACAACATGATCGGCTCAGAGGCGAGGACAACCACCAGGATATCTTCAAACTCACGGTCAAACTAATGGTACAGTTTAAATTCAGTGGGTCAGGAGTTAATATGAGTAGACACATTTAAGAAAGGTGTGTATGGAAGACAGTGAGTGCACATGGACACAAGGGAGAATGGATGGGGTCGAAGTGAAAAAAGAAACTTAACTGAGAAAATTAAATAAATACCCACAATCTTAAGTATGCAAATGCGTTAAACATAGACTTCACACCAAAGGATCTATAAATAGTGAGTATGTAACACACGAAGCTCAATATCATAAGCGACCATCAGTCATACACCTCAGTGGCTTTTACCACTCAAGACCGACAGAGTTAGAGACCAATGGTAACCAGCGTTGGTAACAAAGAGACGCCTCCTTGGAACATTGGTTGGCGGTTGCTTAGAAAACCAAACCCAGCAATGTATTTCCTTATATATATGGAAGAAATGAAATGGAAAACCCCCTCACTGTAGTCATTGCCATTACATTTATGACTTCCAAAAGCCATAATTCCAAACACTATTCCACCGAAAGTAAAATACTCTGGATGCACAGAAATAAAAGAAACAAGCTATAGATAAGGAAAATGACATGGCTGAGCTTAAGAACCATGATGTTGTATGGAGGATTCAGAAAACAGCTCTCTCTCTCTCTCTCTCTCTCTCTCTCTCTCTCTCTCTCTCTCTCTGTCTCTCTCTGTCTCTCTCTCTCCTTTTACACACACACACACACACACACACACACACACACACACACATATATAAACCAACAGACAAAATCTACAAAGGTATGTTGCTTTGATAAGCACAAATACAATTGAATTTAAATAAACATTGGCTGAAGTTGTGTCCCAAAAATATTCCATATATCAGTCGTCAAAGTGTTACCAACACAAATGCATGAGTGCTAAAATTATCTCATATCTTAAGTCACACTGTGCTAAATTTGATATAAATTATAAAATATATGTATATGTAAAACAATACATTACTATCTAAACAGCTAAATATTGCATCATGTCATTCACACTAACATATAGACTCCTTATTAGGAAGTCTGAGGAGTTTAGTACTTTTACATTATGTAGGATGGAATTTCTTCCTTGCTCTGCTGAAATAATTTATCTTTAACAAGTACTGTGCTTTCTTATAAGGAAAACAATGTAGTTATTAATGCTACAGAATGATTGTCCTGAATTCACATATTCTTTTAGATAATACAATTTATATCCCCTTGAATTGTATATAGATTATTGGTAAAAGTAATTAAAGATTAGAGTAAAGGTAATTATAATTTCTGATGTATTTACTGATAGGGAAGAAAGTAAGAATTGACCTGAGCCCTCATTTAGAAAAAAAATTAAGAAAAATCCTAAAAATTCCACAGGGTTAGTAATTGATTTTCACAAACTTTCACTGACAACCGTAAGTAGGAGATTACCCAGAGAAAGACATTTGGTGTTCAGGACAGCAAGAAGTCTTCTAGAAATTTATTTCAGTATATATAATATACTAAGATTTCTTTCCCAAGTTCTAAAAATCCTTGAGTAAATTTATGACCAAATGATATTCCTAATTCTCCTTCCCTCTTTTCCTGCACCCTTCAAAAATATATGGTTTTATTGTTACATTGTCTTATTTTTGATTATCAGCTACTGTCCTGTTGTGGAGATTGCTTCCTGATTATTATGTATATTTTTGCATCACTGATGCTTTATGCAATTTTATGATGAAACATATTTCTGGGGTTTTGTAGGTAAGTGATATGTTGTCACATATATTTTCACATCACAAATCTCACAAGTACTGTGCTTATTTAGCAATGCTACAGAATTTGAACTATAATGACAAAGTTTGTATTTTCAGACATTTCATATGCAGTTTTAGACTTTACAGCTTTGTGTAGTTCCATATTCCTACTAAATTCTGTTTTCTTCCTTTGGGAAGGATATCTTTTGAAGAAACATACATTACTAATTAATTTTAAGTTTAATTTTGAAACTACATTTATTTAAAAATTATCTTCAAACATTTCTTTCTCTGAAAAGTTTTATGTTGAAATATAAACAACATAGGAAAATTAGATAAATCAAACTTTATAAAATGAAAATAATTTGCAGTTCAATGTACTCAGCCACATGACTAAGAAGATATCAAAATAGAATACATTTAAAATCAAATGGCTGATAAAAGATTAGTACTCTGGATCCATAAAGAGTTTTTACACATTTCTACAATGAAACGAAGTGGAGAAATTCACTTTAAAACAGGAAAAAGACATTCCTCCTTACACAAATATAAAAACGGTCATCAAACATAAGAAATGACACTACTTGGTAAAAAATATAAAAACTGACAGTACAACTTTAGGTCTACAAGTATGGACATAAAAATAGTCATTAGAGAATATTGTCAAAGTTATTTATAATTTAAAATCCTCATTCATTACTGAGAAAATTGCAAAGTGGTGTAGCTTCTGCAGAAATTTTCTGTTAAATAATATATCTATTTGTCCTTTGGCCATCAATTCCATTCTTACACTTATATATAAGATGACTAAAATATGATACACATATATGATCATAGTGACATTACTCATGATATTTCTAAAATGAAAGACACACAATTGATAAATAAGCAAACAAAGCAGTATCCATGCAATGACACATTGCTCAGCCACGTGAAGAATCAAATGCTGATGAATGCTAGAGCACGGCCGTACCGGGAAACATCACAGTAAGGGAGTGAAAACTTATGGGCGAGGATGTAGTGCATAGTTGCATTTAAACAAACTGTTGACAATCTGCGGGAGATGACATAGGTCAGCTAATTCTGGGAGAGAAGTGAGGAACTGGAAAGATCGTTGTGTCTTTGGAGGAAATGAAACCTGGTATCTGCACACCTGTATAATGTGTGTGTGTGTTTATAATATCTAGTATGGCAGCGTAAGTCTGATTCTTTTATTACTTTGAAAATTTTGTTCCAGGGAAATGATTGATTTCACAGGAAATTTAATATTATCCTTATCTCTGTTTTTTCTATATATGTTATTTATATGGCTCTGGCTGCTTTTCACATTTTCTGTTTGTCAGTCTTTGAGAAATCTGATTATGATGAGCTGTAACACAATTTCTGTTATGTTTTTCTTTTAGGTGCATTAAGCTTTGAGGGACAGACTAGGTTTATAGTACTCATTAGTCTTGGAAAACTCTAAGCTGTGTTTCCTTTAATAACTTCTTCATTTTTCCCTTCAGAACTTCATAGTCCTTTCCCAAACACATCAGTCTTCTAGACACAGTCTTTCATTGGCTGAGGTTCACTTCCTTCCTAAATACCAATTGGTTGTCTTATTAGAGTATTTCTTTTATTTTTGTCTATTCAACTTCAGTAAGTTCTTCTGAAAGGTCCAATCTGCAGTTAAATCCTCTTCTCTGACACTATGATTCTCATCTCTGAGAGGCTTTCTCATCTTTTGAATATATTCCATATCCTCCTACTTAACTTTAGGACATATGGAATAAAGTTGTAGTATCTCTTTTATTGTAATTGTCTGCTAATTTGAACATCTGTTCTATCTATGTGGCAGATTTGATTCATTGAACATGCTTATGATTTTTTTTATGCTTATGATTTTTAAGTGGTTGCCAGACATTCTTAGTCTTATACTGTTGGATGTGTGTTTTTGCATCTATGTAAATTTTATGGAGTTTTGTTCTTTTTAAAGATTTACTTTATTTCTTATTTATGTGTATGTGTGATTGTATGTTGCATGTGTATCAGTGCCTACATAGATCAAAGGTAGATACCTGTCTGGAGATAGGTGGTTTTAAGCCTCCTGTTTGAATTGCTGGGAACTGAATTTGGCCAGCTCTGCTGTGAGTACATAGAGGCACTCTTAACTGTTAAGCCATCCCAGTATCCATAAAGTTTTGTAGCGAGAAACTAAAAATTGCTTTATTTTAGGTTACTGCTTGCCCACTGTAGCTACATAGAGAACCATGAATAGCCTGTGGTTAATTACCACTAAGGCGAAAGATTTTAGAATATTCCATCTTGATTTTGGGAATTGATTTCTTTTTTAAAATTTTATTAACTTTTTCAGATTACAACTAAATTGTTATCCCCTCCCTTGTATCCTCCCATTCCTCCCTCCCTCCCGCTTTCACTCTATTCCCCTCCCCTAGGTCTAGGACCGAAGGGGACCTCCTCTCCCACTATATCGTCACAAGCTATCAAGTCTCTTCGCTTATTCTTTCTTTGAATGGCATCAGGCCTCCCCATCCAGAGGGAATTGGTTTCTTTAGTGTGGGCCAACAGGCTCACTTGTTGACCCTATGTTGGTTGTGAAAATCATTTTTTTAATCCTATGAGATGATTTTTTCCTAGCTATGGGAAATGACTTCTTTGGATCACATATAAAATTAATATTGCAGTCAGCTATAATTTACATCTTCTGAGAGATAGCATTTGCTCCCAAATGGAACTTGTCACTGTGCAGGCCCCATTGCTAATGAAACTCTTGCTATTGTGGGGCCCTTATTGCTGGTGGACTCCTTATTGCTACAAATCCCCTGTTGTTGATGCTGCTCTGGTTGTTGTGTGATAGATTTCTAATGCTGTAATAAAGCACTATGATGAAAAGAAGTTAGGAGAGGAAAGGGGTTTGTTGCAGGTTACAGTTTACATTACACTTCCATCATTGAAAGAAGTCAGGGCAGAAACTCCACGCAAGACCAGGAAGCAAAAACTTATACAGAAACCAATGGAAGAACGCGTCTTAGTTGCTTATTTCTCATGGATAGTTCAGCATGGACCATGAGAACAGTGTGTTCACTCACAGTGAGCTAGACCCTCTTCTAACAGTCATCAATCAAGAAAATGCCCCAGAGATTTGCCTATAGGCCAGTCTGATGTAACTATTTTCTTAATTGAGGCTTTCTCTTCTGAAATTCTTCAGCTTCTATCATGTGAACATACACTATCCAGGATAATTGACCCCTTGTCAACTTAACACACAAACACATAATTGTTCAACCTTGGAGCTTGCCTTTCTCATTTGCCCCCAAGATGACGTTAATACTAGTTTCACACTATAAACATTCCAACATTTGAAAGTCCCACAGTCCTTAAAGTTCAAGTACTTTAAATAGTTTCTGCCTTACAATTATGTCTGTCAGATATATTGGGCCAGAAGTCTGAAGATGATGTTCCAACATTATAGAGAGTTTTGGGTGGCTACTCAGATAGCAAACTGTCTCTGTCATCTTTTAGTTTGAAAAGCTACTAACCTGTACTCCAGGTAGAGTCAGGTAATCAATTTTATTCCTTCTCAAGTCTCTGATGGGGTTGAAACTAGACAGTTTAGTTTTACAATTAAGCTTAGTTGTTTAGGGCTTAAGATGTTTTTAGTCTAGATAGATGGTTTAAGTTGATAGTGATGATAATGATGATAGATATTGACTTACCTTCAGCATTTTAGACACACCAAGATAGGAAAGATGTCTTCTTCAAGACTGCCAAACACAAATAGCCAAAACACTGAGAATGTAACATTTATATAAATCCTGATTGTGTCATGGTGATTCTTGCTGAAGGAAGTTTATTGTATATATATATATATATATATATATATGTAATAATATAAATATATGTAAAAAATTTTAAAATTTTATACAGAGGGAAGTAATCCCTCTGAGGAACAGTCATAGGGGAGGGGAATAAGGGGAAAATGGGAGGGAGGGGAGAATGGGAGGATACAAGGGATGGGATAACCATAGAGATGTAACAAGAATAAATTAATAAAAAAAATAAATGATAACACAGTTGCTATGCCAAAAAAAACAAAAAACAAAAAACAAACAAAACAAAAAACAAAAAAAAAACACTGAAAAGGAGGATAAATATGATATGTTTGAAAAATTATCTCATTAAGTTTAAAAGTTAATATAAATGATAACTTGAAAACTTTAAAAAAATGTCCAGTGTTTATAAATAGAACACTATGTAAAATTCCAAAGTCTCTTAACTCTGGGATCCTGCTACTGAGGATGTCACAATGCTAGGCCTCACTTAGTCTCTATGATGCCTTCAAATGAGTAACACCTTCTATTACAGCACAGTGTAGGGCCTCGGCCCCTTCTGAACCTCAGCTTCTTTGTACTGAACTGAAAAAAAAAAACACCTTTTAGAAGATTTCACCCCAGTGATGATAGTCTCTTACTCACAGTAAATTTCTCAGCTCCAGTTAACAAGCATGAATTGTCCCTGAAAGAAATGTTTTTGATTTAGTGGTACTGGGATTTTGTTAATCACAGCTGATTCTTCAGTATAAGCTGACCAGAACTACAGGTTCTTAACTCAAAGTATCACACAAATGGCTGTGATAGTCTTTACTTGACTCTAAAACTTGACACATCAAATGAAGTGAAGTTTGCATGACTCAGTAGCCTCATCTTCCAAGTATGCACAATAGCATATTAAGCTCTGTATACTCAACAGCTTTTGTGGCTCAAGTTTCTAAAGTCCTCCCACAATCTTCTGAAAAACGATATGAACAGGTCTGCCACCGTAATATCCTACACCTGGTACCAATTTATGTCTTAATTCGAGGTTCTATTGATGTTGTAAAGTATGACCAACATCAATGTGGAAAGGAAGATTTTTATTTTCATAGTATTTGTCATCCTAAATTGTTAGTTTCCTTAGCTACTATGTTTGAAAACTTTTAATATACTCCCTTGGCCATTAGAAAACTTCTTTGGTTAAGGATCAGATAGTAAGTATTTTGAAAATTATTCTACAGTGTGATTTTTTTCTCATTAATAAGACAGAGTGATGTTCTTTACCTTTCAAAGTACTAGACATAGAATACATTGTGTATGCTACTTTTATCACTGAGCTACATACCAGCCTTTTAAAAATAGTATACTGAGACAAGATGTCAGTCCTTTTACTACAGTGGTCTCAGACTCACGATCTTGCCTCACCGTCTGAATCATCTCATGGTTCATATATAAACCACTAAATCTGGATTCAAGATTTCTTTTTACTTTTGAGCTTACTTAATGGTTTATTCTTGAGACCTTTATACATAATGATAAAAATATGATATAGGCTCCATTTTTTCCTCCTCTGCTCCCTCTACCCTTACAACATTAGTACTTGGGTTATTCTTCTCACCTGGTGAGCTTTTTTTTTTTCTTCTTCTTATCTCTCTAGTGACTACTACCCACTACCAAAAGAAGCTTCTATGACTAAGGTTAAGATCAATCCAAATCTAGAGTTAAAACAGTAAAATGTAGAAGGCATTTTGATGCATAATCCTTTAGCAGAATAACATCAGATTCTACCTAAGGGCCTATGATCTGCCAGGCATGAACTTCTGACCAGCATTATAATATAAGGCACAACAACTTCCTCCTGTGATATAGACTTTAAAACTAATCAGAAAGTGGTAAGTTACTGCATAATAGTCATGCTACTATTGCAGTGGTGGGTACAACTTGCCTGCAAAGTTGATATTATGGCATACAGAGTTCAGCTCTGGTGTACCCTTTGATGTCCATTCTCCCACAGCCGACTGCATAATATATTCCGATACTATCAAAGCTAGCCAGTAGAATAGATGTTCCCTGGTCAGTTTGAAACTGGTTCCTCTGCGTCCTATGACCAGAGTGTACAGTCATCAAGAGCGACTAAACATGTAGTTGTGATGAGTGATCAATCAATGACAACAATAGTCTTTGTTGCTTTGGACACTTTTGTGGCCCCTGTCACCAATAAAGTGTCCGTGGGGGCATGTACCGTGCTTTGCAGTATGATTTTCTTTTGTTTTCCCTTGTGTTCTAGGAACAGCATCGTCTACAAATGCAAGATAACTTTATTTGAACTCCTTTTGTTTGTTTGCTTTAAGCCTATATTTGGAAATCAGCTTGCTAATTATTGGGTTTTCTTAAGGCATTTTCACACATTCTTAGTTTTTTGCTGACTTGGTCCCAACTGCAGCCCATTCCCTTGTCTCCTCCTGGCCCTATCCTCCCTCAGTCCTTTCCTTAGAGAAGGAGACCCCTTCCACACCAACCCACCCAGCTCCTCCAGCAGCATCAGGACTGAGCACTTCCTTTTCCCCTGTGTCCTGGCAAGACAGACCCACCAGGGGGAAGTGAGCAAAATCAGGCAACAGAGTCCATGTGTGATATAGGCCCTGCTCTCCTTTCTAGGGCACCCACAGGAAGCCTGGGCTACCTATCTGCTACATTTGTGCAGGGGGCCTAGGTCCGGTCTATGCTTGGTTCTTGGTTGGTGCTTTTCACTTTCATGGATCATTTAAAATGCCACTCTGTGTATGTTTTCAAAAAGAGACCAAAATTAAAACTTGATTGATACAGACATTTACGTGAGGACAATTTTCCCATTTCCATTGCATTGCAGCACAAACTTGACCCTGGCATTAGCTGAGTTTTTATATCATTTGTCTCATCTTATTTTCTATAGTGTCGGACATGCTTTTTTTTTGCATCAACATCATCATTTGATATTTGTTGTTTGGCATAGTTTCTGTCATTTTGTAAAACAAGCTATCTTACCTAGGCATCTATATCACAAATAAGCCAATCAAATTTTGTGTTTGGTTTTATCTATTAATTTTAGAATTGGTTTATTAAATTTTATTCAGCTGTGCTTGAAATTTTCCTGAAAGTGAAAATTTACTGAAAATTGATCAATAGACGTAATTGGCGTAACTTATCTTTATGCTATTCCTCACTCCAGGGCGCGCACACACAGTACATTCCTCTGTTAATTTAAGTATCAAATTATGTCTCATTTGCCATGTGACAGTCGGCCATTACATTTATTTGTGTGTATTGAAAATATTGATACTATCTAAAAGACATTTTTCTTAAATTTTGTTTCTTAATTATATGTTGAAGTATTTCAAAATGGCACTTAAAAAGAAAATCCAAACCACATAGGAAGTCTGGCTACTTTTGATGGTTCTATCAATTTTGGAAATGTTTTACTGATTGGTTGTTTTACTCAGTATAATATATATCTTCATTCCTTGAGAACCCACCAAACGAATAGTTAGGGAAACATCCCCAACTCCAACAGGCCCCGCTTGCTGTCACACAGGTCATTCCTGCCAGGAAACTAGGTAGGCTGACCAAAAATCTTTGTTTCTTCTTCATTGATTTGCTTATTTGTCCGTATTACATCTGAATTACAGGCTCCTCATTCGTCTCCTCCCAGGCTCACAATCCCACCCATTTCCCCCACACTCCTTTTCCTCCTAAACCCCTAACTCCTGGCTAAAAACCCACCTTGGCACATCAAGTCACATCAGGACAAAGTGCTTGCTCTTTCACTGAGGCAAGACATGGCAGCCTGGCCAGGGAAATTGGATCCAGAGAGAGACAACAGAATCCAAGTCAGAGACAAACCTCACTCCAATTGCTGGAGGACCCAGTTAAGGACCAAGCACCCAATTAGCTTCATATGTATAGGAGGACTAGCACCAGTCCATGCATGTTCTTTGGTTGGTGGTTCAGTCTCTGTGAGGCCTCTTGGGCTCAGGTTAGTTGGCTATGTAGGTCTTCTCTTGGTGTCATTGACCCCTCCAGCTCCCTCAATCCTTCCCCTAACTCTTTCACAAGACTCCCTTCACTCATGGTGTCTATAATGTCCATTTTATTTCCCTGTCTTAGTGGGATTCAAGCATCCTCCCTTAAACCCTCTTTGTTATTTAGCTTCTTTGTATCTGTGGGTTATAGCATGGTTATCTTGTAGTATATGGCTAAAATCAATTTATGAGTGAATGTATACTATGAGTGTCATTCGGGGTCTGGGTTACCTCACCCAGGAAGATATTTTCTAGTTAGATCCATTTGGGTGCAAATTTCATGATGTCTTTGTTTTTAGTAGCTAAGTAGTATTCAATTGTGTAAATGTGCCACAGTTTCTTTATCCATTCTTCAGTTCATGGGCATCTGGGTTGTTTCCCATTTCTGACTATTATGAATAAAGCTGCTATGAAATAGTTTAAAAAATGTCCTTGTGGTTTGGTGACACCTATAGTAATAAAAACTGAATGGTACTCCTATAGAAATAGACTAGTTGATCAATAGAATTGAATTGAAGACCCAGAAATAAACCCACACACCTATGGTCACTTGATTTTTGAAAAGAAGACAAAAGCATACAATTAAAAAATGAAAGTATCTTCAAGAGATGGTGCTGGTCTAACTGGATGTGAGCATGTAGAAGAATGCAAATAGATTCATATTTACTACCCTGTGCAAAACTCAAGTCCACATGAATCAAAGATCTCAACATAAAACTACATATACAAAATCTAATAGAAAAGAAACTGAGGAAGAGCCTTGAACAAATTGGTACAGAAAACAATTTTCTGAACAAAACACAAACAGCTCAGGCACTAGGAGCAACAATTAATAAATGGGGCCTCTTAAAACTAAAAATCTTCTGTAAGACAAAAGACATCGTAATTGGACAAAGAGGCAGCCAACAGATTAGGAAAATATTTCACCAATCACATATTCAATAGAAGACTAATATCTAAAATATATAAAGGGCTCAAGAAATTAAATACCAACAAAACAGATAACCCAATTAGAAAAGGTGGTACAGAGCTAAACCAAGAATTTCAACAGAGGAACGTCTAATGGCTAAGAAGCATTTAAATGCTCAACATCCTTAATCATCAGGGAAATGCAAATCAAAACAGTGACGAGATTCCACCTTGCACCCATCAGAATGGCTAAGATTACAAATGTAAGTGACAGGATATGCTGGTGAGGATGTGGAGCAAAGGGAACAACTTTCCATTGCTCTACATGCTGTAGAGGATATGGAGCAAAGAGAACTTTTCTCCATTGCTGTTGGGAGTGCAAATCTGTATAACCACTTTGGAAATCAGTCTGGTGGTTTCTCAGAAAATCAAGAATAGTTCTACGTCAAGACCTAGCTATACCACTCCTGAGCATATACCAATAGCATGACTGAAAATCTTCATGTCTTCCTCTATTCCTCCGGAACCAATCCCTCAGTCTCAGCATCAGCTCTTCAGTGGAACACCTGTTGCAGCATTCCCTGCCCTCCAGTTCCTATTTTCTGTAAATCCCTCAGGTCTTCCTCTCCAAATTCATTGCTAAGCCACTAACCCTAATTCCTGAACTACACACCATTGGTTTTTCTCAGCTCACAACTCCACGAGGCATTCTCTGTTCATCCAAAGCCGCTCTAGTCATTGAATCACACAGAGTTACTACAGATCTTCAGCTCTACTTTGGCTTCTTTTGCTCCAATGGCCCCACTCTCTTTCCTATCTCTATGGTAGAACACATGCTATTCTCTCGCTTTCCTCTGTGAGTCCATCCTTGATGGATCACAAATCTCTTTTCCTCCAACCTTCTTTCTCACAACTTAACTCATTATGCCAGACTCCATCACTAGTAAGCATTCCCTGAAAACACACTAGATGACGAGGCCACTGAAACAGATAAATGAACTGAAGACATTCCTCTCTCGTCAAATCCAATGCCCCACTATCATGCCTAAGTCTTCTTTCATTCTCACCTTTCCCAAATATCCTGTGTATCCCACAGATCATCCCTTGCTAACCTCCATCCCCCAACTTGTTTTATCCTAGCCCCAACACTGGAAGTCTACTAACCAACAGGCCACTCTTGCCAGGGAAGCAGGGATGCTAACTGTAGATCTTTCCCAGCCCATTTTTTCCCCTCCAGATCCAGTCCTCTAGTCTCATCTACAGTGCTATAGTAGACCTTTTGGGGTGATCTCTATTCACTGTTTACCCCCATTCCAAGGGGACTAAATAAACATTTCCTGTTGAACACAGTTTTCCTCACTCTTATGAACCTCTTCAGAACCATAGCCTATTCCCATCTGTGTCAACTCTCAATACCCAGAAACTCTTTTTCCTGGAACTGCCAAGGACCATATCTATTAAGTCCACAGAAAAATTCTGAGATGCTGGGCAACCATAATACTCTTCTAAAATACACAGAGAAGACAGAAACCAAGGACTAAAACACCCCACCAACAAAGATAAAACCAGAAATGATCACCTAGACCTATAATTCATTCAAATCCCCAATGTCTAGACACGAGTGTAAAAAACAATCAATAATACTCAGGGCAATATGTCTCCACATGAGCTCAGCAAGCCTACACAGAAGGTCCTGAATAGTCTAGTGTAGCAAAAGCACAAGAAAACTGCCTTAAAACTGCCTTAGGAAGATGATTGAAGTTCTTGCAGAGGAAATAAATAAGTTCCTTATAGAAATCCAGGAAAACACGAACAGTTGGTTGAAATGAACAAATAACTTTTAAAAATACAGGAAAATACAAAAATGGAAAGAAATGAGGAAAAATTTTCAAGAACAGAAAAACAAAGTAGAAACAATATTTTAAAAAGCCAATCTAAGGGAATTCTGGAAATGAAAGATTTACGAATTTGAACAGGCACTACAAGAGGCAAGCTTAACCAACAAAATACAAGAGCTAGGAGAATCTCAGGTGTTGAAATTATAGTAGAAGAAATGAATACATCAGTCTTAGAAAATTGTCTATCTAAAAATCTCTTGACATAAAACATGCAGGAAATCAGAGACACCAGGAAAATATAAATATCTAAAAATAGGAATAGGGGAAGAAGAAGAAACCCAATGCAAAGGTCCAGGAGATCTTTTCAACAAAATTATAAAAGAGAATGGGATCAGAATGACCTACATGGGATGGCATGGTAAGCTGTGGTTGAGGGAGGAAATATGAGGAGAAACAGCTATAACTCAGAGTCATGTGAGGCATAGTAATGAAACCTAGTGCAGTGGAAACTTTCTAAAATATATGATGGTGACCCTAATAAAGTATGGAGATAATGAGGGGGACAGAGTCCCAACTCGCCATCTCTTGTTGTCAAATGAAGCTTCCAGTACCAGGACTAAGTTGTTGGCCAAATGGTTCCCATAGAAATTCCAAACAACTGTGCTGCTGCCAAACAATAAGTTGCTCTCCACAAACTGACAGCAAGACACCATCGCTGAAGGCAACACCCACAGCACTCATTGAACATGGAGAAGGTGAGCTGGTCCCTACATAGAACCTTTACTCCCACATTCCAGTGTCTTTTGTAAGTGAAGGTACTCTGTAGGCTACCAAAAGAGAAACATAAATACCAACCCAGTCATAAATCTTTTGATTATAATCTGTCCTGTCTGCAAAATATTACAGGGCGATGATAACACAAACCTTGTGGGAGTAACGATTAATGTCTAATCGCCTTATGGCACGTAAGATGGGATCCAGACAAGAGATTGCTTGGGTGACTGAGAACCAGAGACTAGTATCCAAGAGACATAAAGTAAACCAAATTCTACTAGTCTAAAAAAAACGTAACAACAACATGACACTTAATAATATTCTGTTATTCTCATTGATTGGTGCTTTATTTAGCCAACATCTCCTGTAGCACCTAAGAACAAACACAGAGACCCACAGGCAGACATTACACACACACACACACACACACACACACACGTGTGTGTGTGTGTTGTCTTCAGCAATGAGTTCTTTTGTGTATATGTGTATGTATCCTAGCAAATATATATATATATATATATATATATATATATGTAAAACTCAGACACACACACACATACACACACAAAACACACACACATGTGGGTGTTTTTCTTCAGCAATGAGGTCTTACTGTCAGTTTGTGGATATGTGTGTGTGTGTGTGTGCACGTGTGTGTGTGTGCACGCACCTGTGTAAATGTGTGTCTCTGAGTTATAGACATATGAATACAATGTTCATAATCTTTCAAATATTTCTGAATTGAATAATTCTCCATTATTTTATAGGTAAGAAAACACAGTGTTTAAAACCTCTCTGTGCAGTAATTGCCAAGCTTTCCCTGTAAGAAAGAAAAGAAGAGTTATCATTCAGAGCTGCTTAGCATAAGGTTATGCTCTTCGTGACATCCACTGCTCACTTTTGTCAAATGCACTCTATGTTATGAATGTTGACATTTTTAAGTTTTCAACTGGATCATAAGCTTGTTGTTTTATTTCTTTTATGTTCTTTATATCCTTTAAGGAGAAATTACCTGAGTAGACAATAAATATTGATCATTGGCTGAATGTTTGTGTCATCACTCCTTCAGAAAAGAAAAGACAGGTAGCAGGGTTGTATTCAACATGAGTAGGCAGGAAGCTTTGCATGCTCCAAATTATACTTGCTGGACAATGGTCTGCTGATGAGAGAAAATAGCTGTAGAAAAGTGAACTAGCAACAATGAGATCATTTTCTTCTTCAAAATATCTCACTTCAAAAAATACAAAGACATTATATTTTTACTTCTATCCTCTGAAAAGTCAGGAAATAGTGGGACATTTCTAATGTTGTTTCAAAATGAATTCAGTAAGTCTTCCATCTTAACTTCAGTCAAGACTGCCATCAAAAAATTGAAACATCAATCAAATTATTGAACAATTCAAGTTGAAAGGAGCCTTTAAAAATCTTGTAAACTGTGCCTTCTAAAGGGAAAAATATCAAGAAAAGAACTTTGATTAAAGAAAAAGATTCATGATGTGGCTCCTTCTGTCCACGGTGTGTGTTTCACTCTATCCCCTCTGTGGCTGCTCAAATGCTTATCTTTAGTTAGGAACATTTGCTATTGTGATCCTGGAGTGGACACTTTTCCATCCCTAGTAGGACTAGAATACAAGAATAGATTGAATACAACTGAAATAGATGTAAATCCATGGAATGAATAGCTATCCTAAGAAAATTTCTATTTCTGCTTTTCTTTGAAGAAGTCATAGTTATTCACGGATAATTGTCATAGAATTCTAGTAACAGAGGTGATTTTGTTCCAGTATGCAGTTGCTTGCAATACATGAACAATGACTTTTAAATATATTCAGGTAATTTAGTCCAGACAGTCAACAAATGGCTAAACTTGCCATAGAATACTTTTTTCTGAACAACTATCTTATAGCGAACATAGAATTGTTTGATAGGTTATGCTTAAGTACTTTATTTCTTGCACTTAATTGTATGTGATATATTCAAGCAAGAAAAATTTAAATGCAACTGATTGATCAGAATAATCTCTTTATATTGACTGTGGTTTTGACTGAATCATTTCCATATCTGTTCCTTAAATATCTTATAATTTTCTTTTCCCATTTGCCTTTGTGTATATATCCAAAAAATTAGAACAAATAGATTTTTGCTACATAATCTTAAAATTAGATCACTATATGTGTTCTGTCATTAAAATTTAAATAATAGTACAATATAAATAAACACATATTCCTGATTAATATAAATCAATGAGAATTTCATTTGCAGAATAAAATTGTATTACTGTCTACTACAGGATATTTTTCTTTTCCATGCAGACAGAAATTGCCCCCAGATTTCTTGGCTCTTTGATATTGTCTTCAGAAATTGTGTGTAGCTCAGAGGACAGCTGAAACTGATAGCATTCATTTTATCAATTTCCAGAGAATTAGAAAATATCCATCAATTTGTAAATAATGAAGTTCACAACTAAAGAACATATGTGTAGAAAATCAAGACCACTTCCAGTTCTTAAACACTATAGAAAGATCTTACAGTAAGTCTCTCACTTCCTGCATTTTAAGCTATACTATAAAGACTGATATTTTAAATCCTATGGTAATTCTACTTACATTTGTATAGAATGTGAATCATATTTTTAATTTAAAAATGTGTTTAGATTATCATACAAAGTATTGGATATTATTATGGTGTTTTCAAGGAAATGTGTTTTAAAACATTAAATATATATATTTAAAGATTTTATTATCTTGGTTGATTCTGATCACTCACCAATAATACTAACTCTCTCCTAATTTATTGTGTTTTCTAATACATAAATGCCAGGGGAGTTTTTTTTCCTCTGTGCCTTTATTCTTGTGGGAACATGAAGTTATACTCTTTGGATCAAACCAGGTGTGATAAGAGACTGATTTCTCTACCAGAATGGCTTATTAGATCTGTTTCCATGTTTGTTTTCTGGATTCAGTGGTTAATTTGGTTTCTAATCATGCTTTTGACCCCATTTCCAGACAGTTTGTGGTAGCGGGAGAAGAAAGGCCCTGCAGTAGGTAATTAAGTCTGCAAAGGCAGTGCTGCTTACTTTTCATTGCAGCAGATAATCAGAGTGCTGTTGCTCAAGTGTAAAATGCAGAAATTAATGATCCTATATAATACAGATTAAGGCTTTCATTTTAAAAACTATCAGTGCAGAAGAACAAAGGTAGGGAAAGCAGCATGATATTTGGATTTTCAATATCTAGTAAGGATTGAATATTTTGAAAGAGGTTTCTGAGCAAAAGACTAATCAAAATTCTCCTTCTGTTCCACAGTGATTGATTAGTTCAGAACTCAAATGTATTATTGCCCCATTGAATCTTTGAAAAGACACAATTAGACACATTTGTCCATGTCTTTTCACTTATAAACATGTCCTTTTGTTCATTCAGATCAAATGGAGGTAGTAAAAGCCTTGAGCACAATGTCACACAGTAGGTGCTCATAAATAGCTCCAATGTTTGAATTAAATGTGTATTTTCCCTGTAAAGGGATTATAAAGCAATGTGCAATAATAAAAAAATTAGAATGCATTCTTATTTTATTTAAATTTATTTATTTATTCAGTTCATATCCTCCCTTCTTTCCTTCAGTTTCCATCCTCCCATTCTCTTCCCCTTTTCCTGACTCCTCCTCAGAAAAGAGAGTCCCCTCACCCCCATACCATCACATCCTGGTAGAGCTGCATCAGGACTAAGCACATCCTCTTCCACTGAGGCCAGACAAGAAAACCCAGCAAGTGGAAAGGAACCAAAAAGCAGGCTACAGACTCCATTTCAGAGACATCCCCAGCTCCATTTGCTGGGGGACCCACATGAAGAGCAAGCTGTCCATCAGCTCCACATATGTAGGGGGCCCAAGTCCACTTGATGCTTGCCTTTTGGTTAGTACTTCAGTCTCTGGAAGCCCCCATGGATCTGGGTTAGTTGACTCTGTTGGTCTTCTTGTGAAGTTCTTGTCCCCTCTGGGTCCTTCTGTCTCCCCCTAACCCTTCCACAATAGCTAGTAAAGTATATACTCAGCAATAGGTTAATCAATAGTGAAAAGCTCTTATGATCAAATCAGTCCCTCAAAATTTTACCTTTGAGCTGTGCTACATAGAAGACACTCAAGCCTGGAAAGGATATTGCCAATCCAATCCATAATATTTTTTTCATGAGAACACCACTGAATTCTTCACAATAGTCATTTAGATACTATATTAGTATAGGGTAGCCATACTATATATGTGTAAGGCCATGGGATTATACTACATATGAAGAACCATAGTCTGAAGTTGGCAACATCATTCTGTTATTTAGAATCTGTACAAATTAATAAACATTTATTGCATGATTCTTTAATTGACATTCAATGAGTCTGAATCTTGAATTGAAAAAATTGGGGATCTGTTATCTGCTCCCTCTGGCTGTCCCTCTTCTCTCAGTGCCATGAAGAAGCCTGTTTTTCTCTAGTGCCCAGAGCCCATGAAATGAACTGATCACGAGCTCTGGCTCTCTGGTCTGTCTGACTCCACATGTCTGATCTTTGAAACCATCATGTCTCAGCATCAGTTTCTGTTAGAGCCAATCACCTACTGATAAAGGCCGGAACAGGGATCATGCCCAGATCTCCCTTAGCCCCAATAATGATGAAGTACGCAACTACATGAAGTATGAGAGCCAGTGGGTGAAAGCGTGTGAGCTGAGCTAACATAAGGGACACATCACAAGTTTTGACTGGGGTCCTAACAACATCTGCATCTCACTTGCAAGGTGGACTTCTTATGTCTGGAGTCAGAAAGATTGCATCCAGACACCCATCCTGATGTTCCCGAGAATTATCTTCACAGCCACCTTTGGGAAGTGGTCCCCACTAAAGAACAAGCATGTTGTGGGGAGCAGAGAACAGCTCATATCTGTTACCTTGAGTCTGAAAATGACTGGTAGATGAGCAAGCATATTAAGAGTCTGATTTGATCCAGGGTCCTCAGCTATGACTGGTACCCCAACAACATTTTCCTAGATGCAGAATCATGTGACTGCAAATGCAGAGTGTTTTCTGCGTACATCCAAGGTGGATGAGAAGCCAGCCAGCGCACATTAGGTCAGCAAGATGCCGTTTGGTCAGCTGATGTTTGGGTTTGGTGGCAGTGGCACCAGTGTATGGAGTCAGCTTCTCTGCCAGTTGGAGATGCTTGGCTAAGCCATGACAGCACCACGTGTATTTCTGATGCCTTGAAAACCATGCAGGTTTCAACTAAGAAAAGAGACTTCCTGCCATTGCTGAGTGTGTCCTTTATCTCAAAGGACAGAATTATGGCTGCTGGCCACTACTGCTCACCATTGCTTTTTAACTATAATGACCATGGCTGTTTGAGTTTTATGTACAAACTAGACACCACGCCCCCCCCCAAAAAAAAACCACAGAGCATCCAGAACAACATGCCCACCATGGCAAACCTCCACAACGTGGACAAGAGGGTGAGACTGAGGACTACAACTCAGCCTTAGATGCACTATACCAGAACAGCATCACATGTCTATTTATGAGGGGACAGGCAAGATTGTCACAAAATTTTCACTACTGTCATCGATGGAGCAATGACAACTTGGGATTTCAAAACACTACTGTAGCCCCACGGCCTCCAGATAATGTGAAGTCAGGTGAGCCTCTGCCACCCGGCATAAGAAATACTGCTGAGCACACTCTGCAGTTCTCATGGTGAGGATCCTCAGCCCACGGAAACACTGTCACACTGATCAAACAACTAGCATGTGTTCCCGAGGATATTGTGTGTGAAGTGGGGGAGGGGTTTAAAGATAGTGGTGGTTTCTTTTGTTGTTGTTGTTGTTTTGTTTTGAATCCATTTTGTTTTGAAGCTGTTATCTAATTGCATTTTTTGACAAAAGCTTCTCTTAAAGTAGTTTATTATGGAAGGGTGTCATCCTAACTTAAAAAGTAAGGGAAGTATGTAATTCATCGTCTGCTAAAAAAAAAAATTCCCAAGCATGTAAAGAAAGTAGTTACAATACCACACCCCATTACATAACTTTAAAAGTAAAATTAGACATCGGTCCCCAAAATCCGATGCAGAACGAAAGGCATTCCTCTCCTTTGGCAGTCGGGAAAGCATCTGGCATGTTGCTCTGCCACAATCACGAGGCTGTATTAATAAAATTGCTAACACAAGAAGAGCAGCATTTGGCGCATGTTGGTAACCATTCTAATCTATTTGTAAAATATGCTATGCAGTATTGTTTTCTAAACAGAGGAAAATGGAGCTTTGGCATGCGTCCTCCATCAGAGTATGGTAATCAAAAGAACTTGTTTTAAAGTGAGCCCTGGAGTTACAATAATGGACTCTATGGCCAAGCACCTGCGCTTTGCAGTTCAATTTCCACTTTGGCCAAGGCTCACTGAAGAATTTAGTGTTTATTCATTGTAACAAATATATTAGATTCAAATAACATCTTGCCTTTCAAGGTGCGTTCAGCAACTACAGTGCCACCCTCACTAACAAAGCACTATACGTAGCGCTATACGTAGTGTCACATCGCATTAACACTGTGCCTCAATTCTGCGCTGCTCAGCACAATCGATCGATCTCTTCCTATTCTTATAAATAATGCAGACGGGTTTTGCTTTCTATAGCATTTCAGAGAGCCAACTTAAAATATTTTCCAGTTATTTTTAACCAACATAATGCAGGTAAAAGCAGGATGCTGCAGCCATTAGGCAACCTGGGCTCTTAGTCTTCGCCATGCTTCTAAGAAGGGAGCATCCCAGCCCATCACCGTAGGATATGGTCAGCATCTGAAATTCAGAGGTTGAAACCCCAACATCAAAGAAAATCATCTAGGACTCCTGATTAAGGCAACTGCAAATATTTCTTGGGTGAGTTGCACGGTTTTAACATCCCTCCCCCAAAATGCTTCAATCAAAATCATCCAGAGGTCTAAGGATATCGTTTAGTTAGTAAATGACAGCCCACACCTGTAATGCCAGTGCTGAAGAAGTAGAGATGGGAGAATCCGTGGGGCTTGCTAATCAGCCATCTCAGCCAAATTAGTGAGATCCAAGTTCTGTGAACCTTCAACGAATAGGGAGGTCAGTGGCAGAAAAAGGAATCTGATATATGCAGTTGTACACACACTAGCACGCAAACACACTAGTTATGCACTAGTATTTCCTTGCATGTGAAATAATCACTCCCACTAGGGCTCCCAGTGAGGGCAGCAGAGGGACCTGGGTTTACCCACTAATCTCTGTAATGCAGACTAGCATCAGAGACTGTAGGGGTCGATAATACCAATGAGGAAGGATGTATAAAGAAAAAAATTTTCACTTCTCTCTAACATCTTTTTATTTGAACTTCAGGCACATTTACCTGGTTACAACATATTAATAATTTAACTGAAAATGTGTACTGCTATAATGGGCAAAGTAACTTGTGTTTCAGTATCTACAGCTGAAGATTTGTGCTTTTGTTTTGAAGGATTTCAAGATATACACCTGACTGTTTCTGTTCTGCAGATGAGAACAAAGAGTTAACGATATGCAGTAGACATGCTACCCAATCAGCTAAGAGGAAACTCGAGGATTCTAATTTTCAATTAGAAACTGAATAGCTACAAATAAAAAGAAACATAAAGAAAAGAAAAGAAAAGAAACAACAGGGTACAAAGTCAATGCCAGGTGTTGGTTCTTTAGAGTGCTCATTAACTCTACTGAAAACCGGAAGTTAAGCTTCTCTCTCTGACACTTGCCATTTATCCCGAATAAACTTGGAATTTTCATATTCTCTCTCTCTCTCTCTCTCTCTCTCTCTCTCTCTCTCTCTCTCTCTCTCTCTTTCTTTCTCTCTGCTTTCATTCATCTATCCCAAAGGGTTGATGTCACAAACTTACTTAGCCTTTCTTTCCTTTTCCTTTATTTTCTATTCCAACCTTCCATACAGGATGTGATTTTTGTACTTTTTCTGAGCTAAATGACATCATGGCCAGAACTCAGAATCTATGCATTCATTTCTATGAGTCTGACAGAATGAAACTGCTTTTATTGCATAATCAAACATATTATTAACTGGCAATAAATAAAAGACTTTGATGGAATTATGAACCTACATTCTAACAGCTCTGAATAATTAAATTATATTAGTGTAAGAATTATCTCAGTAATAAAATCACCATAATATATCACTATAGAAGAAATTATGTACAAGAAAGTATTTAAAAATTATTAGAAGTACCCAGAATATTTAAGATTATATCTTTATTCTATAAAAAGAAACTTGACATATGGTGAATAAACAAAAATTATTCATAATGTAAAATGTGTGACAAAATCTGTGGTATACTTACAAAAACACCTGAAGCTTATTTTGAAACAGTAAGAAAAGAAAGAAATTAGGAGTAAAACGAGAAATAGTAAGATTGACACTAGTGTTTAGTGAATCTTTTTTTTTTTGTCCACATGTTGATTCATTTAAGAGCCATATACCTTACTTCTCGATGAATGAATTACACATTATTATTCTGATTTTACAAATAAGGTGACAATGCTAAGAAAGATCGAATAATTTTTCTAAGACTCCGCAGATGATTTTAGAGTCCGTATTGATCCTGCTGATTCTAATCTCTTTGTGCTGAGCTACTATATTGTTTGCAAACACATGACACCTTAAGTATTAAGAAAATAAAGCTTATGACACAACAAAGATAAAGAAACACAATGAAGAACAAATACATACAGCATAGAAATGAGGAATAACCAAGTGGTTAAAGTCATGAAAAGCCTAAGTTAATAAGAAATATGCAAAGACTTGAGCTGACACACGGTGTACCTTAAAAGGAGAGGTAATTAGAAGCATGGAAAGTGCAAAAGGAAAATATTGTGATCATTGCCTTAATAGATTAAATAGATGCATTCTTTAGTTATGACTATTAAGAAGCAAAGTTCGCTGTCCCTTCACTTATGAAACCCACAGGTTATGTACAAAAGTCAACAGCGTTTCATAGGTATGTTCTGGAAAACATACTAGAGATAAGAAAGGTGCATATGGTTCAATTTCCCACTGTTTATACAGGTAATACATGGGTGGTGGTGGTGGGGGAAGAAACAGTAATGAATACCCTAAAAACAGACCAAGATCTGCTAACTACTAAAGATGGTCATTTGTCAACAATTTTATTAACCACCAATTATATGCTTCTACTATTTCACAAAGGATGGTTTATTTCTTTTTTTAATTTAATTTTATTAATTTATTCATATTACATCTCAATGGTTATCCCATCCCTTGTATCCTCCCATTCTCCCCTCCCTCCCATTTTCCCCTTACTCCCCTCCCCTATGACTGTTCCTCAGAGGGATTACCTCCCCCTGTATATGCTCATAGAGTATCAAGTCTCTTCTTGGTGACCTGCTATCCTTCCTCTGAGTGCCACCAGGTCTCCCCATCCAGGGGATGTGGGCAAATATAATGGCTTATTTCTTAAATATTCCACACTATACATATAAATGTGCCCTGGTTCTATGGTGGTGATGCAATCTCTCTTTCCCTTTGGCCTCTTGTCATCCCACTACGTCCAAATGAGGCCGAGTCATGCCTTTAATGCCTGTGAGATCAGTGAATTGTTTCTTTCTTTTCCCTTTTCACAATTTCTTAGCACCTGGGTTTGGAAACCTCACTTCCTAGACAATAATAGTGCGGAGATCAATGGCCTGAACGTTGAGAGCAGCACTCATCCGAAGTCAGTACGCCTCTGTGTGAAGAATGACAATGAGAGGAGCCAGCAGATGTGGAGCCATTTTTGGAATTCTGAGTTTGCTTAAACTTCACTGCAACAGCTTAAGAGAACTCAAACAAGAGGAATGGGAGAAGTTTATACCTAAGCACCACAGAAGACGCAGGATAAACACTTACCGATTCTGCGTATTGGTCCAGGAGGAGACTGTGTCAAGGTACCAGCTAGCTTGTGTCATGGCAAGGAGACTTAATGAGACCTTAAAGAAAAGGGAAAGCATCCACATGGGACACAGAATTGAGGCGGGGAACCTCTCCCCATTTATGAAAGAAAGATCATCAGATAGCAAGCAAAAGAATACTAGATTTTATCCTAAAAAGCAATTCTTCAGAATCAGGAAAAGGCAGACTGTCCGGAAATCTTGTAGAATGTCAGAATTCTGGGTAGCAGAGACAGTAATCTGTGAGACAGGGCGGGCAGTGTAAGACAGCAGGGTAATTTTCTCTTCTTGTTTTCTGAAATTCAGAATGGCTGTAACAGTGTATACACTTGAAATGTACATCATGGAAAAAGTAAAAATA
Source organism: Acomys percivali (assembly GCA_907169655.1). Taxonomy (NCBI): domain Eukaryota; kingdom Metazoa; phylum Chordata; class Mammalia; order Rodentia; family Muridae; genus Acomys; species Acomys percivali. The sequence goes on from OU015756.1 coordinate 79,339,268, forward strand.
AATATGCCCAGGGACAGCTTGCCTGGATATGAGTTCTGATGTCCTAAAATAAGATGTCTTTGGCATAGCAACAGCCTGTTTACTATAAGCATCACACTGACATGAAGCAGACAGGAGACCCTGCCACAGACATACAGAAACACTCACCGAGACAAAGCTAATGAAAGTGAGGGACACTATCACACTTACCTACTCACTGCAAAGTGTGTGAATCCTCCAGCAAATTTTATGTTTATAATTAAATTACTTTTAAAAACGTGTACAGTCTCCAAATATCTTCAAAGGCTATTCAAAACTCTTATTTAACCCAATGAAAAGATGTGATAGAAGTGTAAAACTACCAGCCCGAAGCTGGCAGTATTTAACAAGAGAAATGCCAGCATGAATGTGCATACTACACATATATGAGACGCTTTGTTCACGTCAGCCTTTTATTGCACTTTGATCTAATGAAAGTCGCTTTTCTAACTCTTTGAATGTGTTTTGTCTTACTTGGTTATCATAATACTCACATGACCAAAAAGCCATATATACATTTTATAAATGACAGAAGTAATATTTTAAAACATTTTATTCACGTGAGCTGAATGAGGAATGTCACAGGTATACCTGGAGGTCATTGGACAATCTATAGGGTTGCTTTTCTTCTTCCACAATGGAAGTTATAGGGACTAAACTCACATCTTCAGACTTGGCAGACATACCCTTATCTTTTAGGCTATCTTACCAACGTGAGCAAAATAATCTAAAGAAAGATGACGTGATCTGTCTAACTACTGTATTTTATAAGTAGTCATATGGATATGAATTTAATGTACAGCCATGGTACATGCTTTGGACTCCTACAATAAGAAACAATGAAGGGAGGCAGAAGAAAACAAGCAGAAATAAATATCTATTTTAAAAGAAATATAAAAATGTCATTATAAAAAATTGAAACAGTAAATATAAAAGTATTCTTTGGAGAGGATGATGATGGACAATGCAGAAAGAGAAAGATAATTGGTTGAATATTTGAAATAGACTAGGTAACCATATTTCATAATTACTTAAAAGTATATAATATTTATAATCATATGTGAATGCATATGCATGTATATGCTTGTGTATATGTAACAATATTAATTAAAAGAAAATGAATCATGAATGTGAGAATGACTGAAGAAAAGAAGACAAAGGAAGAGATGAAACTAGGAGAGAAAGCAGGGAAAATATCATATTTTATGTAATTTTTTAAAAATAGCAGGGCTAAAGACATTGCTCAGTTTTAAAGAATGTTTATTGCTTTGCACAGGGTCTCATTTCAGTTCCCAGAACCCACATAGGGGCTCACAATCATCCATAACTCTAGGCCAAGATGGTTTGATGCCTTCCTCTGAACTCCTTAGGTATCAGGCACCTACAGAAAATAAAACAAATGTAAAACTGTTAAATAGATGGTAATCAGAAAGTAACGCATGGAGCAGCCACCAGGTTATCACCAGGATCCTGCTATAGTAAATACATTTAAAGATTTGTCCAGGCTGATAGTCCATGAAACAATGTTTCTAAAGTTGATATATTTGTGATTTAAAATATAAGATTCTGTATGAAATGGTTTGAGGATCATTACTATTAACTCTTCTTTGAGAGTCTGGTAGATTTGTACTAAAACTATGTGGCCCTGGGCTTTGTGTGTGTGTGTGTGTGTGTGTGTGTGTGTGTGTGTGGGTGTGTGTGTGGGTGTGTGTGTCGGGGGGAGACTTTTTAATGATTATTTAAATTTCCTTAGGGGTTATATGATGGCTTAAACTATGTGCCTGATCTTGATTTAATTGGGTAGGTGAAATTTATCAAGAAAATCATCCATTTCCTTTAAATTTTCCAATTTTGTGGAATACAGGCTGTTGAAGCAGGACTTGTTGGTTCTTTGCTCAGTGTCTGTTGTTATGTCTCCTTTCTCATTATGATTTTGTTAACTTGGACCTCTTAGTTAGTTTGGCTGAGAGATTGTCTATTTTGTTGATTTTCTTAAAGAACCAGCTCTTGCTTTCTTTGATTCTCTGCATTGTTCTCTTTGTTTCTAATTTCTTGATTTCAGCCCTGAGTTTGATTATTTCCAGCCCTCTACTTCTCTTGGGTGTGTTTGCTGCTTTCTTTTCTAGAGATTTCAGTTAAGGTGTTAAGTTCCTGTATGGGGTTTCTCCAATTTCTTTCTGAGGGCACTTAGTGCTGTGAACTTTCCTTTTGGAAGTGCTTTCATGGTCACCCACATGTTTGGGAATGTTCTGCCAGCAAGGATGTGGAGAAAGATGAGCACTCTTCCATTGCTGGTCGGAGTACAAATTTGTACAACCAGTTTGGAAATCAATCAGGAGTTTTCTCAGAAAACTTAGAATAGCTCTGCCTCAAGACCAAGGTGTACCGCTTCTGGGAATACAGTCAAAAGGTGCTCTACCATGAAACAATGACATTTGATCAACTAAGTTCATAGCAGCTCTGTTTGTAAAAGCCAGAATCTGGAAACAACCTATATGTCCCTCAAACAAAGAGTGGATAAAGAAACTATGATACATTTACACAGTGAAATACTATCCAGCCATTAAAAACAAGTAAGTCAGAAAATTTGCAGGCAAATGAATGGACCTAGAAAAGATCATCCTGAGTGAGGTAACCCAGACCCAGAAAGACACACATGTTATGTCCTCACTTATGAGCAGATTTTAACAATTTAGTACAGGATAAACATATTATAATATAGAGACCCGAAGAAGCTAAGTAACATGGAGGACCCAAGGGAGGATGCTCAAATCTCACGCAGAAGGGGAAATAGAAGTCACAGAAGTGGTGGTTGAAGAAAGAACAAGGTAGGGGAGGGAGAGAAGAGATAAATAAGGGTGGAGATCAGACCTGGAGAGAGCAGTCCCCTGGAGGGGGAGGCCTGGTGGCGCTCAGAGGAAGGATAGCAGGTCACAGAGAAGAGACTTGATACCTTATGAGCATATACAGGGGGAGGAGGTCCCCCTCAGTCATAGTCATAGGGGAGGAGAGTAAGGGGAAAATGGGAGGGAGGGAGGAATGGGAGGATACAAGGGATGGGATAACAATTGAGATGTAATATGAATAAATTAATAAAATATATTTTTAAAAAGACAGAAGGCCTGCAGATAAAAGAGAAACTGTGGGTGGGGCACCTCTGTGACAAGTTGGAGACCTAAGTCAGAATGGGAGGACATGAGGGGAACTATAGCTGAGACTCCTAGTAGCAGGGGCCGTGGAGACTGTAGAGGACACAATCTAACTGGACAAGACTCCTAGTGAAAGGAGGAGAACACCAAGCCATCCACACAAACCATGATTCAAAACTCACCCTTCCTATAAGACATAAAGAGAGAGCAGATTAGAGCAGAGATCAAGGGAATGCCCAGCCAATACCTGGTCCAAACCAAGACCCACCCGATGGAAGAGAGCCAGACTCTGACACTAGGAATGATACTTTCCTATGCTTGAGCCCAGCAGAGTTGCCTTCTGAGAGGCACCGCCCAGCAGTAGTTCAAACCAGATACTGAGACTGACAGCCACGCATACGGCGAAGTATCGAGAGTCTAGTGGAATAGCACAGTGAAGAATAAAAGCACCTGACGGTGACAAGAGATCCACAACAGATCCTACTAACCAGGGCGCAGAGGGGCCTGCCAAGTCTGATGCGCCAACCAAGGACCATGCATGGATTAGACCCAGGTCCTCTACATAGATGTGCCCAATGGGCAGCTCTTCATGTGAATCAACTAGTAAGGGAAGTTGGGGCTGTCTCTGACATGGACTCTGTTGCTGCTGTTCAGTCACCTCCTCCTGATGGGACAGCCTTGCCAGGCCACAGGGGAAGAGGATAAACTTAGTCCTGAAACAACTTGATGAGCCAGGGGGGTAGGCGGGTATGGGGATTCCCCTTTTCTGAAGAATAGGGGAGGGATGGTGAGGCTAGGAGAAGAGGAGGGGGGGGAAGCTATAACCAGGATATAAGGTGACTAAAATAAATTAACTAATTAATAAAGAATGTTTTCATGGCATCCATCTGCTAACATCAACTTACTCCCATATACTTAATTTGAACAGCACAGGAATGACAAGAAATTTATTGAGCATGTACTTCAATAAAATGAACAAATATATTATACATGCATCTATCTAGAAGTGGACACGGGATTGAAAACAAAGTGATGAGGAAGAGGGATAATAAATATAGGAGGAGAAAGGGGTGATAGAAGAGAAGACCGAAAAAGGGTGAAAGGAGGTGGGAGGAGCTTCAAGAGGCATGAGAGGAGCAGGCCCTCTGAGGATTGAACAGTTCTTAGACTATCCCCAGGGCAGCAGCTGATCAAGCTCTGAGGACGAGGAATGCCTTTCTCCAGAAGAACGTTTCTCAGGAAGAAAATGAAGTTTAGTTAAAGTATTTCTGAAAAAAATAGGGAATTCTAAAACATGTTCTCCAGGATGTATGACCAAAAAAAAAATCTACTACCAACTAAAAACAAAAATTTAGGATGGAGGGAAGATGGCTCGTTGGTGAAGCATTGGTATGCAAGCACCGATCTGCAGCAGCACCTTTGTGTAGCATCTGTAACCCAAGCACTCTCAGCAGCTCAGTGGAAAACTGGCCAGACTGAAACAGCAACCTCCAGAATCAGTAATATGCCTTGCATCAAAATAAATAAATAAATAAATAAATAAATAAATAAATAAATAAATAATGTGGAGAGCAACAAAGACTCTGGGTTTCAACCTCTGAACTTCTCAAACAAGTACACCAGCAAATACACTTGAATGTACCACACAGCTCCAGGCACATGGATGCACATATTTGTACATACCCCTTCACACAAATAAATAAATGACACTTAATTAGAAATGTCAGGGAATATAGTCACTTAACAAAACTTGGTCTGTATATGCAGTAAAATAGCATGTGGCACTGTGACCAACGTGATGTGTTCCCTCACTACATGATAGTACTTGATGCCCAAACATGCTTTTATACAAGCAATGAATATATAGAAGTAGAATTGTATACCTTCTATATAGGTCAAGCAGGCACTTTGTTCTGTGAAGAATAGTATTTATGTAATGACTGTAGTTATGAATGAATATAGAAGTACAACACTATTATGTGAATTAAATAATACCATAAACTCATAACATGTGTGGGATGGTTAGAGTGCTTAGAAAGAGCAGGCATTAAAATTGGAAGTACATGATATGGAGTCAGTGTGCTATTCTTAGTAATTATGGCAATGACCAGCAAAGGAACTACATGCAAAAAAAAAATCATGAGTGAGTGGTTCTGATGATTGTTTGGAGAATAAAGGTTTTAATCTTTACTTTCCATTTACAGCTTATGAAAAGATTAAGATAAACAAGCTGTGTGAAAGATTGACATTAACTAAAATATATAAATATTCTTAAAATGTGAAATGTCGGAAAATACTTTAGGAAGTTTCACTAATTCTATGTGATTATAAGTAAGTATATAATGTCAACACCATTTTGTAGAAAATGTTAAGAAGCACATTTAACTTCACTGATCCTCTCTTCAACCATTTTCCTGATTGCATCCGGGTCACCTCTCTGCAAACAGCACCCTGATGACCCAAAACTTTACACATCCCTAGTTTCCAGTCAGTTGGTCCAGATATTCCTTTAACCTGAAATGCCAGTGTCTCGAATTTTGGGAGCATTTACCTCAAAACCGTGTAAGTAGTAAATGTTCTTTATAAATTTCCTTTTTTAATGTAATATTTCATAAGTTTGATTTGCCAAGGTGATTAGCCATTTCTGATTTTCCTACCTGAAATCCCTTTTGCCTACTCTGGAATAGATCCTTGTGTCCCCTTCAGATTTCTATATGGGAATCTGAATCCATAGTATAGTAGTAGGATGTGAAACCTCAGACAAGCAAGAAGGATCCGAGGTCAGTGCTTTCTGGATGGGATCAGCGCCATTGCACCATGCATCCAGTGATCTATCTTACTCCCCACCAGTTGGAGATACAAGATATTTCATCAGTCTAAAACCAAAGAAGACCCTCACCAGAAGTGGTCATTTGAGTGCAATGTTAGAAGCTCAGCATGCAGACTGTGAAAACAAATTTCTCTTGTTTCTAAGTCATCAGCATACAGTGTTTTTGCTATAGAGGCTCAAATAGCACAGCAGTATATGGTTCCATGGTATTTTTAGTGTATACTTGTCTTTGAAATATTTCTACAGCTTGAGATTACAAATATAATTTTATTAATTTTTAAATTATGAGAGTAAAATAGTATGTAGTATTTTACTGGTATTTCTCTCTTAAGTATTTGAAATAAATAAATGACATGACAAGCAAAACATTATGCAACTAATAAATTATATTTTAATGAAATTATCATAATATATAAAATTTCAAATATAAATATCACAGATAACATCTGTATTATGCATACAATTCTGTGAATATATACACTTTAAATATAAACATGAGAGAATATATGAATGAATTATCTCAATTTGTTCACTTGGATGTTAAATGTTCAAGCAATACTTTCTTTGGTTTTTGCTATTTCCTCTCCTCTCTCACATTTCTCTTTCTTCCACAATTATCTCCCCAAGTGTCATGATAATTATTCAAATTTCATTTGAAACCATCTGTGTATGGTTACACACACACACACATGCACACACACGCGCACACACACACACACACACGCACACACACACACACACAGACACACACACACACACACACACACTTCTCTCTTTCTCTTTCCATGCTGTAGTAGAACATGCTAGAATGAGTAGTTTGTTGACAAAGTGACATTACTCAGCTTCCTGTTTGGAGTCAGGAATGTCCATGAGTATAGCACTAATATCTGGGAAGAGCTGTGGTTACAGATACATTTTTCCTAAAATTTTCATTGGAGCTGTTTTTCTCCTACAGTAAAGTATGTTCCTGGCTCCTCGGTGGTTCAGCTGGAAGGTAGAAACAAGAATGAATGCAATAGAAACACTGAGATTACAAAGAGTTCCAAGGCGTCAAGTGTCCATCAAGTCAATAGTCTTTCCATCAGAAGAGATAAACTCCACAAATGCTTCTGTATGAAGACCAAGGATTTCTTCGGTTTCCAGGATTCATCAAATCATAGACCAGAACACACAAACCAACTTTACTTCTTTTCTGCCTAGCATGTAGGATTCATTCAGTTAGCTCATCCTTAGTAAGTAATAACCGCTGAGAAGCTGTGGTACAGGAGAGTGAGGTGTGGCAGAATAGAACCCAGAGAGGGGGGCTGTGGCTACAGACAGAGTTATTGTTCTCTGCTTTAGTAATGCATTTTTTATGGAAATAAAAATAAAATCATAAAAAGTCAGTTGTAGATCAGTTTATAGTCACATATGACTTTTGTAAGGGTGTTTTATTTGTATATATTATGAGAAACATAGACACTGATATTAAACACCTGAACTTGAGTTCCTGCTCTGCTGCTGCTCAACTGTGAAGCTGTGCATCGCTCTATGTTGCCTCCGAATTTCTCCGCTGGATCAAGGAGTCATGGTAACAGGCTCACCTACTAGAATGCCTACATTAATGAGTAAACTTTAGTACAGAGTGGTTCATAGGAATAATTTCTGGGTTGTTAATTTATCATTACATCATCATTTCACGTCGGAGAAACTCTGAAACCTCACACAGAAAGTTATTAAGGTAAATTTCACAGTGAAGTTTCTGTTGCAGAGCTGTTTGGATCAGGCATGGCTCTCTAAGCCTCTTCCAAAACACAAAGAAACACTCACCCTTGAAACATGGCTGTTCAAATGCTTAACAATAGTCAGTTTTCCAGAAGCTGACGTCTATGGATGAGCAAATTGTAATAGCTGTGAGCACAATGTTCTCAGGATATAGTCTAACCCTGAAATAGAAAAAAATTGAGTTAATTCCTCTAAATTATATTTCTAAATATTTTAATATTAATTATTAACTTATTTAGTCATTGGCTGTATTTTAAAAAATTACACTTTTTGAGTATTTGCAATCTTAATGCTTTCTTCCTTTCAGCATATTAATGGCATCGTTAATTATAGTAATCAGTATGTGTGTGCACATGTGAATTATGTAAGTGGTGTGTGTGTGTGTGTGTGTGTGTGTGTGTGATGTGTTTCATGGCCTGACTGAATTTGCTTTCAACCTTGATGACTTAAGTCAACCTTGATGAGTTAAGTGTTTTGTGCTTTCAAAAAGTTATATATATATATAAAATCTACAATAGAGTGTATATATATCATCATTATTAATGGTTTACATCAATAAATATTGACTTATACAACACAGCTAACTTTGTTATTCCTATATTTTATGAATTTTATACAAAGTCTTGTATTGTCAATTCTCTTGCCATCCTATTTTGGTTTGTTCTTTCCTTTTCATGTTGGGTTTTTAATCCATTATTATTGGTTTCTTTTTCTCTGGAAGCTTAACTCTCCTCTTTTTCTTCTTGTTTCATTTTTCAATTTATGAATCCCCTCTTAGTTTAACTTCACTTAAGCTGTAAAAAGAAAAGAAAAGAAAGAAAGAAAGAAAGAAAGAAAACAGGTGTGTGACTATGTATTATTTATATCATTGCTGCTTTTAAAAGTATTCTTAATTATCCCTTTACCTGCATATTCTTTAGCATACAATTTCTAAAGCGACAAAGCCCTAGTGTCTGCCATATTCTTCTAACGTTTATCTCCTATGTGCAAGTCACATCCTCCATAACTTACACACTTCACCTTTTCTTGTGAAGACAAAGAAATATAGGAGGATACGATGAGGTTGAAATTCCCTGTGTATTTCATAAATGCTTTCAATTGACTATTTCTCAGACGTTTGACTAATTGTGAGTTGAAATACAAGGAAATATATTAGAAATTATTAATCTGAACGTCTCATTTTTCTGTTACTCATTTATTTATCTCTCACATATATCCTGACCACACTTTTCCATTCCTCCTCTCCGCCCACTCCCTCTTCACCCACTTCCCCTCCACCCCTGATCCATTCCTCCTCCATCTCTCTTCAGAAAAGGGCAGGCCTCCCAGGGATATCAACCAAACACGTCATATTATGTTGTAAAAATACTAGGCACATCCCCTCCTATTAAGGCTGGATGAGACAAACCAGTAGGATGAAAAGATTCCCAAAAGCACACAAAAGAATCAGAAACACTACCTGTTTCCACTGTTTGTAGTCCCAAAAGTACATCATAACCCTAGCATATATACAAATGACCTATGTAGAACCCGTACGGGCTCTCTGATAGTTTGGTTCAGTCTCTGTGAGTCCCTATGAGCCCTGGTTAGGTGATTCTGTGAGCTATTTTCTTGTGCTGTCCTTGAACTTTTTGGTTCCTACAATTCTTCCTCCCCCTATTTTGTAGGATTCCCCGAGCTCTTCCCAATATTTAGCTGTGGGTCTCTGCGTCCGTTCCCATCAGTTGCTGGATAAAGCCTCTCTGGTGACGATTATCCTGGGCTTTGGTCTACGAACATCTCATTTTCTAAACAAAAGCATTTAAGAATAGAGAAGTAAAAAGACTTGTCTAATGTCCTGAGTTGGTTACAGCAATCTGAGAACTGATATCTGATCATTTGATTTCAGTGCTGGAATAAAAGTGATCGTCCCCGACATTAAAGAACATTCTACTGCAGGTCTTTTATAGATGCTGTCTTTATATTTTTATTGTGTGTAAGGTATACTTAAGTGTATGTTCAGATATGCTTGCCTGTGTGTGCATGTGTGAACATCAAAAGTGTTTTCTACTACTGTCTGCCATTGTTTTTTTTTTTTTTTTTCAGTCATACCTTTTTGCTGAATTTGGAGTTCGTTATTTCAGGTAGAATGACTGGCCAGAAAAATCCCAGGCTCCTTCTGCCTCTTCCCTTTC
>OU015756.1:79349212-79362065 GCA_907169655.1 Acomys percivali
ATAAATAAAATAGGTAGAGACAAGAAATAGGAAACCATACAAGTGTAAATGTTAAATAGCAAAGTATAAATAAAATAGGTAGAGACAAGAAATAGGAAACCATACAAGTGTAAATGTTAAATAGCCAAAGTATAAATAAATAGGTAGAGACAAGAAATAGGAAACCATACAAGTGTAAGTGTTAAATAGCCAAAGTATAAATAAAATAGGCAGAGACAAGAAATAGGAAGGGCATCTGAAAGTCAGCGAGGCTTTGATACAAAATGCTCACTGTAAGTGCTCCTGATGCAGTCAGCCAGACAGATCCTGGTGTAAGAACCAGCAGGGCTTGGTATCTCTTTCACTTCAGGCGCGTCTTCCACAGACTTGACTGAAGATGGTAGCTGTTCTCTTCTCTGTACTCTCCTGTGTTTTTCCTCTGTTTTCTTCTGTCTGCCCCACATCTTCCTTTTTATCTCTAGCTCATTGTTAGATCAGTTTTTGTGAATCAAGATTAATAATGTTGGCAGCTGCCATAAAGACCCTCTTTATTACAAAAGATAGAAAGAAAAAAGTTTTCCAACAAAAGAAAGAAAAATGCCCAGGTCAACATTATAGTCTTTATAGCCTCATAAACCACAGTACCACCCAAGATGCTAACAAGCTGGCATGTTTTGAGCATCAAAGATAGAGAGGAAACTGTGTTTACATGTTTGGCACAAAAACTAATGAGGAAAGTCAATTGGCCCTTTGTCTTGAGGGTCTGGAGCGCCCAGCTCTAATGTTTGGTTTCTTCCTTGGCACTTGTTCAAGTAATCACTCGTGGCCTGACAAAGGCTCGCTTGTGTTTTATTAGTGGCCAAGCTGAACTCTGCTTGGGTTGCGTTGTCTCTCAATAGCGAGCGGTGACAGAGGGCACACTTATTTGAAAACACTAAATCAGACCATGGTGATCTTTCTCCACTAAAGTGACCCAGAGAACAACAAGAAATGTGCAGAGTGGCTCCAGTTTTGTGAGGAGCGGGGAGAAGGTGGGTCCAGTGTTTTTGAGGCAATGATTTGGAAAGGCAGTGACAAATGGGAGCTATCCAAGAACTCTTTTCCCTTCTACTATGGTTGTTACATTTACATTCGCCTGGGCACAATGTATCTATCCCATGGCTCAAGCAACAAGAAGGTCACAATGGCAAGAACCATGCAGGTGATGACCCCAGAGGTTCTCAGAAACCCTGCTGACAGTGCCTGTAGATACAGCTTGGGGAAAGGAAAAGTTTATAAACTGAGTCAAAGTAAGAAACATTGTAACTTCTTCCTCCCCACTGTTGTTCCTCGATTCTATTCTGTTTCTTAATATATATATATATATTCCATTTAGAGGAAGAAGTGCTTTGGGCCATACTGGCATTTTTATCTGTACAACTGAACAAGTGAGTATCCAAACATTTGGCTGCTAATTTCAAAGTTCTGAACCAGAAATGAGGACTCCAAAATCTGGTTGCATATAACATTTTTAAGTGACAGTTTTGGCAGTTTTACCTACAGATCCAGCAAAAATAAAACCGAGGACAGTTTGTTCTTAAACTATTTCAAGTACCAGTTCTGTGAAGAATGTACTGAACTACACATAATTAAAAAATTCTTTTTAGTTCCTGAAATTTTACATGTTCAAAATGAGAATTTGGGATAGGTTAAGATATGTCCTCGCCTTTGCCAATTCCTTAAAGCTCTCCCTGGCTGTCTGCCTCGCATCGGATCTTTTTGTGAAGGGTGTAAGCATACATTCTATGTGTTCAGTGCCTTGGGGTAAGACTATACTAAGAAAATGAGAGAATGCTAAGTGAGATTTCTTACTCAGGAAGTCAAAGAATACAAAGTTAAATTCCAAAATATATAGAATTTTTTTTTTCCGCTAAGGTGTTTAATTTATTTGACTAACACGTCAATATTCAGTATTTTCTTTCTTAACCAATTCCTAGCTAAATATTTCATTTTTAGAACGAAGAGAATGCCGACCTCAGGAAAGCCTCATTTCATATTTCTGTAACATTTTATATAGACTCCTCTTGCAATTCCATTATCCCGGCTGAAAGGAAAGCATTAATTTTGCATATGGGTAAGGCAGTTCCACGTTCTCATTCCTGTTGTGAATATTTATTTTGTGTAATGAACAGAGTATGCCCGGAGCACGAATGACCTGGAGACGATGGTAGGATAAGTAAATAAGTGGAAGCTTTCTGAAAAAAGCAATTCCATAAAAGCAAAGAGATTCCTCTCAAGGCACTAGGCCTTTGACAAGGGACGTCTTACAGGCGGGTGGTGCTCACGGACCTCGTTGCTTTAACGAATCAGCGTGCTTAAGTAAAATTGTCTTGTTTTTAAATAGGTGCGCCTGTTCTTGGCCTTAAGAGCTGGGGAGATGTGAAAAGATGTAGTCGTCAGCTATCCACGCACCTACTTCCTTGCCTTTCTTGGACATGGCAGCACTCTCCCACCCGCGCTCCCACCCGGCGTGGATCCTTCCAGTAGCCTCCTGCTGCAGAGAGTCAGGCACTGCAGCTGAGGCCCAAGAGCCCAGAGCGCTGATATGCAAGAGTAGATGGGGGCGGAGTGTGAAGGAACCGTGGCAATCCATTTCTCAGCACAGAAGCTGTCCACAGCTTAAGGTCAGAATGGATGTGCCTCTGCAGCAGAAAGGCCGGGCTCTCTCCATCAGCACCAGGTCCTTACACAGAGAACACGCCCCTCCTCCCACCTTACACTGGCTGCAGAGGAGGTTTCACTCAGAATCTTTCAAAGGGGAAGTTTAGAACTCACTGCCATTATGCTCTCCTGTAGAAACATTTTTTTTTCCATAGTGTAAAATGTGCTTTTTGACTACATGCCATGTGAGTTTTTAATTTGCACAGAACACAGTGAAATGAAATAAACCAATAAATTCATTTACCATCTACAGTGGTGTTAATGGGTTTAATGTACATATGTTAGTTCATTATCAATATATCCTAATATGTACCTGTGCTAATGGTCTCTGTACTACATTTTGCCATCTATTTATATGCAGCACAGTATAGCTTACAGGAACTGCAAGAACTGAGTATGTAAATGTATCGTAAATATATTGTCCTTCAGAATTAATTTAGTCACTAACTAGACCTCATGTATCCGATATTTTCAGATTACAGAGCTGGGGGTTTCATTTACCAAACATGAGGGAGGCGCGTTGAGGCAATCCAAATAGAAAAATGATGAAAGCCTATTAACTAGTGTGAATGTCAGTGTGTTTTCTTTGGTATAACTATGAGCTTAAGAATTTTTCCCAGGGGTAAAAACAAATTAAGCTTGAAACAATAACTAGATGCAGGCAGTGTGAGCAGTGAGCTACTTCTCAGTTTCTACCAGTGCACAAAGCTGGAGGCAGAACCTAGAGTGCATGGTGGGGAGGGAGGACGGGAGATGGGCAGTCTCAGCTGAGTTCTGTCTGCAGGTGGGGCGTCTGCAGAAAATCGTTCACATTACAAAACTCAAATTGTGTGTTATCAAGTACTTAATTTGAGCGACACTATAGACACTGCATCAAATAGGTAGTGAAAAAGAAAAAAAAATTCCTACTGCTGAATATATTTTGATAATGTCAAAATAATTTAAACAACTGTATTTACGTTAGACGTTTATCACACTTATAACAAAATGGAGCCAAATGCCACTTGCATAAGCTCCGGACAAACCAAAGAGTTTATATAGAAGAGGAAGGTGAGGACTTCATAAGGTAGTTTTCAAGCCTATTTTCTTTGAGAACCCTATTCTTTTGCCTCTTCATCGATTTATACATGATGATGGTAAGTAAGCAAACAAAATAGTAAATGCTAGTTAAACAAAGACTGCGGAGATCAATAACATTTTGACACATAAGTTATGCAAATTAATTTGAGAGTATGATTTTATAAGCAACTAATGACAGCCAAGGAATTTTATTTAAAACATAGTAGAACGCTAAACAATAGTATGTGTTACATAATTTGCAACAGTACTTAAACACAGATTTAGCTTTAGTCTAACTATGATGCAATGGAATATCACAATTAAATAAGTAGGATACATTGTTCTGTTAATATTGGCATCAACATCAACTATTTCATCAGGAAAACATATATCCTTAAAATTTTAATGGAGATCAGATTATAAAGTAAGCTCATATGTTTGAAAATAGTTGGAAATATAAGTTGTATTTTCATGAAAAAGTTAAGAATTAAAGTATGTCTCCAATAACTAAATTTGACATATTTATGAACTGTCAGATTTCTCAATAAAAACTGAGACTAATACTAGAGATTTTCATTAAAATTTAAAGTCTGTAATAACAAATAGCAATGTATTCTGCAGTTTAAAGTAAAAATTATAAATATACTTGTTATTTATTTTTGACAAGAGCTGCTTAAAATAATCCGTACTGCTTTACCTTGGCACACAAACAGTAGTAGTAAATTCCTTTCCACCATGTCTATCCCACTGGAAAGCCTCCAGTCATATTGTGAACTACTACATTTCTCAAGTTAAACTCTTTATTGTTCATAGGATATAAGACTATTTTATGTCTTTATGATACTCTTACCAATTAGCAATTACCCTGGAGGTGAAAGCCTGTGGTACACTGGCTGACATGTATGTGTGCTGCTCTTCTTTGTTGGATGCAGAGTTTGACTGCATGGTTGGGCATGCAGCAGAAAGTGTGCACTGAAAATGGTTAAGAGTTAAGCATTTCTGGTTTGATATTGTAAACAGACAAGCATAGCTACCCTATTAATCTATAAAAATATAAAATCACAAATATTTTTAAAGCTGTTCAGATCCTTCCTAAGGGCTTATATGTAGCCCTTAGAAAGTAACACTACAGCTTTAATGTGGCTGGATCCTTTTTTTAATTTTAGAGTCACTGTTTTACTACAGGTCCTGATGACCTGATACTGTCATCTCTACATGGCTCAATTGTTTGACCTTCAGAATTTCAGAATTATTCATAACTATCGTAGGCTTGTGTTTTGAGTAGTCTTAGAAGTCTTTGACTAGATTCAGTGTTTACTATGGCTTTCTCTGCATGAACTGGGTCACGATGCTACCATAGGCTCCTATCTCCAAATCAAAATAAAATATACACCTGCACCTACACAGGTGATTTACACCCTGTAAGCCCATGAATGTTTCTTTAGAAATATAAGGTCTTTACTAAAAATACAATAAGGCACTTGATTACTACAAGTATCCAGATAGAATCCAGCCTCCCTTAATAAGTTTCAACATTCCCAGAGGTTCTACAGAGAACTGAGATCCTGGAAACGGACCAGAGTTCCACAGGAGGCTTCTGCAGAGAAAATCTGAATTACTGAAAGTTCGATTAAGCTTGCTAATTTTCAGTCAAACCAGCTAATTTCCAGACAGATTCTTTTGATGTTTTCCCTCTGTTTGTAATTTGCATCATTAAATAGATTGGTGTTTCAAAGCATCCACTGTACTAAGGTCATGGGGCTTTGTGTTAAATAGCAACCATCTCTCTCTCTCTCTCTCTCTCTCTCTCTCTCTCTCTCTCTCTCTCTTCAAGGAAGGAACAGAGAGCAGCTGATCCTGCAGTGGCAAAGCTTTCTTTTTTCTTAATGGGAAGAGGCTGAACTGTCTTGTGGATCAGAGAAATTTGCTCTGGTTTGGAGCACAGCTTTTCCCCATGTCTTTGTGCTCCAGAAAGCAGCCCAGGATCACAGGTGGCCTTGATAATCAAGATGTTTTTAATGGTGTCCCCTCCCCTTCCTAGAACAGCAGGGCATCTTCCCGATGTGAATATCTCATTTTAAGTGGCAAAAAATCCAAAAATCTTAAAGCATTTTCCAAAATCTAAATTAAAAATAAATGTCATTAAACTTCAAAGGGCAAAATTGGCTCGCAATCATTACGAGTGCTACTAAGGGGCCACATAGATATGCATGGTTATAGCCTTTTGCAGCCATTTTTTCCTAGAAGGTTTTCAAAGGATGGCTTCTAAGGTAATATGTGTAATGCAGAGAAAAAAGCTACACCTCTCTACTCTTGCCAATATCTCTCCAGAATCAAATCATTTCCTTTTGTCTCGGGTTACAGGGAATAAGTTCTTGGGTTCTTTGGAGCGCTATTTCTGTCCTACAAGCTGACAATGGGCTATTATTTTAAAAAAATCTATTATGTAATGCTGAGCCATTCATATAAATGTGCCTGAATCAAATTAACCACTCTGTTCTTCAAGAGGGAGGAAGACCATGAAATCTCATCTGAATCCATATTGACAATCTCACTGCCATAGAGGCAAGTTTTTCTGTGATGTGAACCCACCTCAGTCCCAAGGCACCAACTTACTTTGACATTGTCCCTCCTCTGCCACATACCTCTGGGGCCACTCTGACTCAGTGTTCTCTGGGAGTTAAAGGTGCTTCAAAAGGAAAAATGTGATTGTTCGTAAACGCTCACAGATGTTTACCGTTAGGGAAGTCAAGATCCCATCTACAGTAGCAGTGCTTATCTCCTTTCATTGCAGATGTTTGCAGAACGTTATCTCTGTGTTACTTTAAGTTATAAAGCAATCTTTCCCAAAGCCACAGTTCCTTAGCCACCATTTAAAAAACACATTCTCTGATAAAAACGTGCTTGTGGATTTGTTGTCATGAAGACCACTGGGCTCAGAAGTGCGTCATTCAGGATAACTAAACATGTTTTACAATGACCTTAAACATTAAGAAGCTATGCTAGGTAATAGGGGGGACTTTAATATGTGAGTTCATACATGAAGGTGTTTCATTTCATAGACACAGCTCTTATTTTGACAAGATAAATTTGCAATTAGCTCTTGTGGAAATATTTAAGGGAAGAAAAAGCCACTTTAGTTTACCAGCATCCATCCTGTTTGGTAAAGGAACACACTGTTGCGTCTTCTTGGACACCTGAGCTTTAGTTTCAGGCTTGTGTGAGGTTTTCTTGTTCTATCAAGTTGTTCATTATGAGGAGAAGGGCTGGGCAAGCACTGCTTCATGGGCAGCCATTTTCTTGCCTTTGCAACATTTGTCAGGAAATGGCACATAGAATGAAAATATAATTTGTTGTTCAAGTCAGGAAAAAAGACATAGGATCAGATTACAACGTTTCATTTACTTTAAAATCTTTGATTTGGGGCTGGAGAGATGGCTCAGTTGTTGAAAGCTAGGCTCACAACAAAAAAGTATAAAATGTTTGATTTGTTAGAGAGAAGGCAGAAAAACAACAAAATGTCCTCCAATAGACGAGAAGTGAATATGATTCATTAGACCTGTGCCCTGAACAAACGACACAAAACTTATATTCTTTCTCAGACAATCTGTGCAAACATAGGAAGGATGTCGCAGCGTCCTATTTATGTGGATGAAGACTCACATAAACTTCCTGTTCACTGTACTCCAATGTTGAAAGAACAATGAAAACTACTCTAATTATGTCTTTAGTTTCACAGGTAGATGCCATGGAAGAGTACGGAACTGCCTTAAAAATGAGTCAAGAGTGGCTCTTTTGATAGTATTCTGCAGCGTGCAAACATGACCTATTTAATTAGTATTATATTCTGTCCTTCAAAAGCCACCAAAGACTTAAGACATGATAATTACCTTTTAACAGCTTACAGCTGCTAAACTTCTCAAGCAACCCTAACTTTCTGATTCTCAGAGCAGAGCACAGGTGACTATTTCTCAGGGCACAGAACGATGCCTACGCATGTGGGCCAGAGTATCTGAACTAAACCAGAAATACATTGTCTCCATTCTCAGCCATAGAGCAGGAGCAGTACGTGGATGACACTAGTTCATGTGACCAAAAGCGAATCAGAGAAGGCATCCGAAACCAGCTCTGAATTAACATGAAGTCGCTTGCTCTGGCTAACAGCTGTATTGCTAGTTCTTCATCCATTTCACTTAGGCTAAAGGAAATCATCAAGTTTTTAATTTCGATAAAGAAAAGTAGTTAGTGTTCAGAAAACATTTTTTTTAAACTTTTACTTTTTGGGCTGTGCAGAGTTTCCAAAGCAGCACAATGATTTAAAAAAAAAAAAAAAAAAAAAAAAAAAAAGCCCTTTTAATCAGATTACCCTTGGCGGACTTCCCAAACTCAGGCTGAAGTGCGGCGCTTGTGGTTTCTCAGCAGCTTACACTAAGCCTGCACCATGGAAATAATCTACTTTTAAAACCCAGGAAACAAATCGACTGTAGTGAGGACATAAGTCGCTGTCATTAGGGAGTGATTAGGCTAAACATTTTTATACACTCTACTAGCCCACTTTTAAATTATAGATCTCTGGCCAATAGGAAGAAGGCACTTCAGGTGAGCGATCAGAACAACCATGCAGAAAAAGGTGATATAAATCCAAACGAATAAAGAAAGAAAGGGAAGATACTGCTTTAACTTTAACCTGCTAATAACATCAGGTCTGGATTTTCAGATATTAAGCACTGCATTTTGTACATAATACATAAGGACAGGTTTTTCCTTTGTAGTATGTGTTCGGTTAGTTTATTTGTTTCAGGGCTATACGGATGACAAAGCCCTACCATTTATCATAGGCTAACGTGCTACTGTGGGTCATATACCTTACGAAGGGTATTGTGTGGGGACTTTTATAATTTGCATCACATGCTATCAGCTCTTCTCTAACAGGGAGGGTTAGATTGGGGAATTTTGCTTGCTATCCAAAGGTGGTTTTGTAGAGGATGATGCAAAGATAGGTTTGCTCTTAAATGTGGCTGGCTTTAATCTTACAAAACCTGCGTACCAGCAGCAAACACAGACAACATCCAACAAAGCACCCAAAAAGCTTAGGTTTATAATCTCGTGCTGTGCTTGCTTTTGCCATACCTTCTAAAGAGTTCTGCTCACTAATATACTAATGAAAGTCACTTCTGGCTTGATGTTATTTTTCCTTTTTTATTATTATTTTATCATTATCATTATTGTTCTTATTATTAAATTAAAACAAAATTGTCAATTTGCTTTACACATATTAAAACATTGATTAATTTAATGACAAGCCTAATATATGCTCTCAGTCAGCACACAAGGGAAGTGCATTTTTTCCAAGGACAGAGAAAATGCTGCTTTTGAGAATGGGTTACTTCACTGGCTGAATCTTCAGCTTAAGCCATGTCTGCTTCCTACTTTGGACATTCTGCTGAGGGTTTCATTTCTAATTTATGAAACGTTTCATTAATCCTCAATCTGTCAGCTCTTTTTGACAACAATCAAGGCTGACAGAGAGAGATGAATATTTATTAAATACTTTACATTTTAGAAGTTTTTGATACATACTGTTCATTGTGGTCCCCATTACCATTAATTTTAAACAAACTGTACTCTTCAAATCTCCCCCCAAAGCACAGATAGCATAGCAAAACAATTCTTGCATGCCAAAATATACAATACTGTATGTAAACACAAACCACAGGAATAAAATCCAAATTGCTGCTGTCCTTTTGCAGAATTGCTAGAATTCAGGTGAAAGGCCCCTCCCGAGTATTTCAAGCATATATATGTATTTGTGTGTGTTCTTCTTCTTCATCCTCCAAGCCCAGCCCGGTCCCCAGCATTTTCCAATCTCATGAATAATTCATGAACTGATAAATATGCAATTGCAAAAAGTGCCGACAAGGCAGCACTGCATTAAAAAAAAAAAAAAAAAAAAAAAAAAAAAGGAAAAGAAACGAGCGTGTGCTCTTTACACACGAGTATTATGCTGCAGTTTACGGGACAAATTTTGCAGAATTCAAACCCTGTGTTGTATATATAATGGGGATGTGATGAGATTTTTATCAGACATCTTGCTAGACATGATAGGAATTGTTTGCAGAACATTGTATTGCAGACAACAATAAACATTTAAAGAAATGATGTCAACTGTATTTTGTAATTTTATACTTTATCTTTGGAATTTTTGAGTAAGTAGCTTAAACGTTTACTCTCATCAGTAAGGCCAGGACTGTGCATGTCTTGCTCATATGGCAATTATTCAGTGATACCACATAAGAACTTTAAGCTCCTATGGTCTCTCCGAACTGAGCGCAACACTCTTCAGAAGCCAGTTTCACACAATCAGCAGCAACGTGTTCCCCCAGAGGTTTCACACAGGTAAAACCAGCCGTCTAAGAGGTGGTATACAGAGCTGATCGAGGCCCTCCATTTTGTGAGCTAATTGCTTGATTACCAGCCTGAAACAAAATGGAGGAGAGACCTTTTAAAAGCAGCTCAGGCGGCATATCAGACGGAAGTGGGAAATGTATAGAGGGACGAAAACATTTCTTAAAGAAAGTCTAACATCTGAAGAGAAAAAGATTATAAGTAATACAGTAATTGTGGATCACATTGCATTCATAAATCTGGAGCTAGATATGATAAAGAGGAATATTTTACATATTAAAAAAAGAACTATTCTAGGTTGGAAACAGTTAAACTAAAAGAAAAAAATGAATTTTAGGCTGAAAAGTTAACCTTTCAAATGAACACTTAAATTGGAAAACACCATGGGTAAGAAATAGACCACAGCATTTAATTTGACCCGGCTAGTTGGAAGCCTATATTTACTGTACTATAATTTCAAATTTAATTAAGTCACACTGCTGATGCCAGTAGCATCAACACAGTAAAGATGATTAATTGCATGCGTAAATGAAATATAAACAGCTCAGAAAGTAATATTAATGCAAAACCTTGCACACAGAAATGGTACGATCGATTTAAGTGTAAGTGCCTACCTGAGTCTTTGAGATACTTGCCAGAAATGGGATAAGGATCTGCAATTGAATATAATCACTGTACCAAAAATATAACCTTCTCTGGGTCACTATTTTTCTAAGACATGTGCCCAAACTCCCCTCTCCTCACTGCCCCTCAGACCCCAGCTTGATTTGTTATCTGCTGGGAGACTCCACACAATTTGCATTGTCATCATATGGACTGGCTCCTGGTACACAAACGTGAACTGACACACCGCTATGCAAGTACAGGGCTGTCACAACAGGGCAGCTGGACTGTTATATATTCACTTTGCTCCCATTGTACCTTCCACTCACAGCAGCGCTAGGACAAAGGGCCTGACAGAGATAACCACGGATTGTCACCTTGATTTGTCCAGCCTAGCGGATATGCAGAAATAAATTATATTTCCCTGCATTATGAACCTAATGCAGAAGCAAATAGGCTTGCAAACAGCATCTCCCAAGCAGTAACACTAAAGAAGCATCTCCTCCTTCGTGGCCACTGTGTGCTGCCTTGCTGAGGGGCGTGGGGAAAGGCTGGAAGAACCATCAGTTAGTGAGAACACAGAAAGGCTCTCCGACATTGTATTTCTAACACTGCAAAACAAACTCCCGGGGTGTGAGGTAGGTCGTTTTGTGTTTCACTTAGCTTTGATTGGTCATGAGTGTGAACACAATAGTGCAAAATATAAACTTACCCCATTTTTTAAAAAAAAAGTGTCACGTAAAGCCTAGCAAATAAAGCTGCTGTTTTCATATGAAATGCATATGGTATTGAAATCATTCTTTTACTAAATAAAATGAGTGGCATCGCTCAATGTCCAATTATTTCTCAATAAACTTAAATCTTATCTTAGTTAAAATTTACCAAATGTTAAAACCCTAATCCTGAGAGTGCAAAAATAGTCAACTGCTAATGAGAAAATTTACTGTGGTGTTTTATGCCAGCGTTTAATTTACTACTTTATTGACAAGGTGTTTGTGGGCCTTTGAGATGAGACAGTTTTAATATCCACATGTAGATAAATGAAGCTGACAAGGTTGGAAAATGGTTTCCTGCCAACTTTCTGACGGAAAACAGACCATTTCTCTGTGCAACAGGGATAAAAATATGTAACCTTATAAAACAGGAATCATTGCAAACCTGATAACGATCCCACATGCAGAAGCTTTATAAATTCTTTCCATTTTCACAGACAATGCCACTGGATTGCTGATTCTTCGAAGGACCTATTTTCACAGCCTCATATTTAAGAAGTTTTTTGACTGTTATGAGGTTAACTACATCTCATTTCATTATTGCTTCTAATGCAATAGATTTGCAAGGCACTTGCATGAAGAAACACCTAAAAAACATCCTACTTTATTTTACAAACAAAATAAATGATAAAATATGGCCAATCTGCAGAAGTTACATTTTAGATGAAAAAAATTGCATTCTGATTCTGAGCATGCAGTATTTAAACAATCATGCTAAAACTATGTTTCATTCAAAGGAGCTTGATTTATTTTTTAATTTTCATGTGGCCTTTTCTATTTTGTTCTGAGCAGTACATATGGATTCTATCCATAAAGCCACACTTGCCAACCAGTTTTCTAAATAGTGGCTATCACAAACCAAGGTGATGCATGTAGTTAGGTAGTGCCCACATGAAAAGAACACAAAATCCTTCTCCATAATGCAAATGTCCCTTGATCAAAGGACTGCACTCTCACAGCAAAAGACACACTAAAGTTAAACCTATGCTTTAAGAGGATAAGCAAGAAACCCCGCATAACATGCTTTAAATATGCACACGGAAAATCTGAATGTATTGAAAGTGTTTATTTATTACTGTCAAAGAAAAAAATGGTACAGATGTGGCTTTTCTCAGAATTTTATGCAGCCAACCATAAGAGCTCTGTGCTTGTGCACCTGACGGCAGCAGAACCCGGACTTGATGGTTACAGGGGATGACAGAAAGGGAGCGTTGAAAGTGCTATTATGCAGTTTGCTGTGGAAGATTTCAGCACATTTCAGCTTTCTCTAGTATCCTAGCTGGGTCTCTCTCTCTCTCTCTCTCTCTCTCTCTCTCTCTCTCTCTCTCTCTCTC
>OU015756.1:79362075-79385648 GCA_907169655.1 Acomys percivali
CTCTCTCTCTCTCTCATGTGTGTTCACTAGTTGTGCATACTTTTTAATTTTTGATTTGTGCTCTGTAACCACCATTTCCAACGCCATGCTTCTTTTAGGGTTTCCCATCACTTGACAGATTTTCAGGTTGCCTTCGTGTCCCAATCCTTTTTTATAGCTGTAAATAAAACTCACACATTAGTGCCCTCAGGCACATGGTCCTCTTTGGGGAAAAAGGTGGACATGATCACACTTTGTCTCTCTATTTTAGTCAGAAGTTCTCAGACCATAATTCACAATACTAAGATTTTTTTTTCATGATAAAAAGTAGGAATGCATGCCATTTAGGGCTTTTGTCATTTCAAGAACTAAAATGGTTTTGAAAACACATTGCTTGTGTTTTAAACTATATCATGTAAATATTCTTCACAACTGAGTGTGTCACATAAACATGATTCTGGAAATAGAAGTCATTTGCAATTATTTCATACTAAGTACTAATTAGAGTTCTATGTTCAAAATGCCTTTACTCATCAAAGGAGGGGGAAAAAAAGACACAATTAAAAATTCCCCAAACACAGCATATCACATCAAAACACAAACTTTAATAATTCCATTTAAGAAAATAGTGATATTTTAAGTACTTTATGGAGGACACAAAATATAAGATTTTTATCCCAGGGAGCAAAACCATACTTATTCATCTCCTTTCTGTGGTATGTTCCTGATCTGTATCTCTCAGAATGTTCCTATGAAGCATTTCTAGGCTCAGGGCTGCTGTTTGCCATTGCCCTAAACTCTCCTTGAATTTAAGAGCGGTGCAAGCCACGCTACCCTGCTCCTGATATATTGGTGAGTGGACCTTCGAAGATTCTATTTTGCACACAGGGTCAAGACTGCTGACAACGGATTAATCAGCTGCTCCTCCTAAGCCGTGAATCAGAACAATTGCTGGCAGTTTCCTGTGGTACAAATGCTTCGGGAGAGGGGAGTTGGGAAATTAAAGAATGTATCACAAACATAGAGTCAAAAATGCCAGAGAACAGGAGAAGCTAGATGTAACTACAATTTGGCTACTAGGGATTTGATCTGGTTCAGACATCAAATTAAAACAATGAAATATTTGCTGAACTACGTGCTTTCAAACACCCACCCCTCCCACATCCCCAGAGAGCATGCTCTTATATCAATTGTGACATTTTATTTAAAAAAAAAAAAAAAGCTTTGTGCCCATTTACTTTCCTTGGGTAGGCACTGTGTGTTCTCAGGTCCACACTGAAACATGTTTCTTGACTGAGGGTTAAATTCAAGGAAAGCGGGGCAAAATGTGGGCTGCTCTTTCGCACAGACCGTGCAGAGGCAACATTGCATTTAACCTCTCCGTGCATGTTTGCGTATTAGCGTTGGATGTTGCTGAGCAAAAATGTCTTGTGTGGAGGGGAAATGCGATCTCACGTTCTTCGAGTGTGACGAGAGCCTTTGTGTAGGAATGTCTACTTCCATTGGCATGGCCCTCCTGTAAGTGAGGTTGCCTGTAGTGTATGAGGACATGAAAACGCGCACAGACTAAGCACACATCTGTAGAAACAACTGTTTCTAGATTTCTAGATAGTATTGAGAAAACAAGGGTTCTTTTTCTCGGCGATGATATATCACATGCAGATAGAGATTTCTCATTTTGAGCTTCAAAATGTGGTATCTATAGAAAAGCAAGTATTAGGACTGTGATTCACAAATAATGAGGAATACAAAACGAAGGTGATTAGTAATTGTGTCATGAAAATGAAATCATATTGTATTAGAGAATATAAATATACAGGGAAAATTTCAAAGCAAAACCTACTTTCAATTATTAAAATAAAAATATTCAGTAACAACATATTTTAAGTACTATAGAAAATGACTCATTCAGAATGTTTATGTTGATAGTATTTTAGTAAAGTAATTTGTTTCTTAAAATTTTAAGAATGAAATTATATACATGTACCTGTAATAATGTAAAAATGGTCATTTAGAAATGTTGGTTGTATACTGAGGTCTGTTGTTACAGATAAGTTACTGAAAATAATAAATGTTGCCATATATGTATATAGTTTAGAACAAGACATAAAAACATTAAAATTAGGGTTAAATAAGAAGAAAAGATATAGAGATGTGAACATTAAATCCTTTCTATTTGCATCCAAATTGCATTTTATCCTAGGCCTATATTTAGTGCAGACTCCAAGTAATAAATGCTTTCTGTTTTTAAAACACAGCACAGAATTAGCATGTTAAGAAGATATTCTACAAAAACAAAGATTCATCTGGAGGTAGTATTAGTAAAAATGCATTAGTAAACACTATGCCTTATCATTTTAAGTGAAGTATTAATAATATCTGCACCAAGGTTAAAAGAAAATCAAATTGCCAGAGAAGGATAGAAAAGTATGAATTATTTTACACAAGAATGCCTCTTCTAAATGATTTGCCCTATAACTTCAAAATGTTATTGATAAACAAGTATACAACTACTGGTACCTCCCTTAAATGCGTTGTAAATATAGATAAGCATGTGATTACACAGTGTAAGGGTTGATGTTAAAACTATCTATTGCTTACATAAAAATTAACCTTTGCTTGACAGAAAAAAAAACCTGAAAAAGCCTATAAACACAAATTGTCATGCAAAGGGCTAAGAAGAAACACTATTCTTAGAAACAGATGACTTATTTTTATCTACATGCAAAGATTAATGCATCTTATAATTGATGAAATATTTGATTAAAAATAATTGCACATAGAGTGAATCAAAATGACTGTTTAGCACAGTTCTGACAATGATTTATAAGGTGTTTGGCAAAATTGTACAAAGCATTGTACATAGTCTATAAAAGGCTATAAATAGTGGATTTAATATTTCCTGTTTAGTCATAATTTTTGTGTAAGTAGAAGCAATGAAAACCACTTCTGGGAAAATTTTGAGACGATACCAGAACTTAATAAATGCATTTTTTTGCATTTTCAGGGTTTATTCTAGTTTGGAACAGTACAATTTCGTTATTGCTTTCCACACAACAGAAATCTGAATTCTTGGTGCTACTGTCCGGCCTCTTAGGCAACAGCAAAGCAGAAAGTGCTTTGTATGAATTCTCCTATCCTTATCTTTTTTGGAACAAGAGAATATTTGCATATCCACAATTAAATAGTATGTATTATATAATCACAAATGATAGAATAAAAATGGTCACTGATGAAAACGCCCGTTTCAAATCTCAAACACATATAAGAACAGATCTAGAGCTTAATGTTGTAGCGGAATGTAATTTCTGCAAGACGAATTCCAGCTGCTGCAGAGAACACGCAGAGATGCTCACCCAGAGCAGGCACGAGGAGAAGAGAGAGGCAGGGTGGGGGCTGAGTAAAGTCAGGAACTCGGTTCTTAACATTCTCCTTAGAAAGGATGAATATGGAAATCAAAGCCATAAACGGGACATATCCTTTGGCTTACTTTTTTCTCAATTATAGATGACTTTTAGGCAAGGAAAAAAAAAAAAAAAGAAATGTCTCCTTACTATTGAGTGGAACAAAATTAATACTTTTTAGGTTTCTGAGTAAGCATACACAACTAGACCTCAAATCTGTCTTGTTTAATTTTCTGCACCAAAATTTTATCTGTTTATTGAATATAATTTGAGAAGGTTTTTAATGATATATTAACATGTTCTAAGCACCAAAATAAGTATGATATTTTTCACTGTCATAGCAATATATACAATTTAAAGCATTTATAACAATTTTTGTCTTTACATTTATTTCACTAGAGTGCAAATATAAGCAGAACGAAAGAGAAATTGGAAAACATATTTGACAACACCTTTCCATGGCTTTATTATACTTTTTATTATATATTTCATTATTCGAAACATTTTAAATTTAAATATATTTGATCAGATTCTTCCCCTCACCAAGTCATTCAAGATTCTCTCCTCATCATTGGCCACTCAACTTCAAGTTCTCTCAGAAATAAACAAAAGCTCAAAACAACAAGAAAGCCCCCTAAAACCAAGAAAATAATTTTGAAAACACCCAAAAAGAAATGGAAAAAATACTGTAGCCAAATAAAAGCATGCATGCTTGAGTGTGCGTACACACAGACACACAGACACACAGACACACAGACACACGCATACACAGACACACACGCCTGTGGAGTCTAATTACATGTTGGTCAACTACTTCTGAACATTAGTACTGCCTTAAATTGGCTGATATACCAAGTGACACTCCATTGGAGAAAATGGATTTTCCATCTCCTAGCATAAATGTGACAGTTCAATTGTTAACCTTTACCCTAGTGGCTAGGGTTACATTCATTCATTCATTAAAAAAAAAAAAAACAAAAAACAAAATAGTAAATAGTAAGATAAAACAAAGAGTATATTATTGAAGTTGGACAAGACAAACTAACAGAAAGAAAAGGGCCTAAGGGAAGTCACAAGCATCACACACCTACTTGTTCAAACCAAAGACACTAAATTGGAAGCCATAGTATATGCACAAAGGAGTTGGTGAAGCCCTGTGCTTGCTCTTTCCGCCTTGGTCAGTTCCTGTGAGCTGCTCAAGATGATTTAGAGGGCCATGTCCTCCTGTGTCCTTCATCCCCTCTATCCATCACACTCTTCCTGCCTGCTCCCCCATGGGGCTCCCTGAGCTCTGAGCAGTGGGATTTGATGAGACACCCCCTTTAGATCGAAGTGCTTTTCTATAAAAACTTTAATTTGTAGAAAAGATGTTTCTTCTAAAGAAAAATAGTATCAGAAATATATCAAGCCACATCAAATATCATAGGCTGTTACCTCCAACCTGCATAAAGTCCTGACAGCACTTGTTTACTAAATATTCGTAAACTATGTAAAATTATAAGGTTGTGAAATGTGATCTGAAGAAGAGAGAATTCTGTCAGCAAACTGAGGATATTTTAATATATACCTGAGATGGCCTTTGGAATTTTAATAATTACCTTTAGAGTTATGTAATTCGTTTTATTTTTGGCATACACAAAAAGATTGGTTAAGTAATGCTCCAAAAACTGACCAAGAATAACCTCTTGCAGGACTACAGATGAATTCCTAAATATTAAGTGTGGCCATTTCTGGTACAGCACATACTTAGTGTTGTTCTCTTATAACTTCCAAGTTAAGAGTCTAGAAGTTAACTGTTCAAACATCCAATCTTGACTCAAACCATTGCTTAAACGTATTTAGAAAAATATTAATTCTGTTTTTAGAAAAGGGCATTACTGTTTCCTTATATTTTATCATATGAAAAAAATAGATCATTTTATGGTCTTTTGTTCAAAGGAAAAACAGCCTTATTACTTTGTATTTTATCCAATGTATAAAATAAAGGACAGAAATAAGTAAGAAGGAAAATAATCTACAATCTCACTACGCACAACTGCATTTTAGCTATTTCCTTTCAGCCTTGCTCCTCTTAGGAATTTGCGTTTTTAAGAAATGCTATTATAAACTACGCACAATTTTCTATGCTACATTGTTGTTTCATGGGATGTTGTTATTTCAAAGTGTGAATAAAATGTGTTTCTATTGCAAACTCCAGAAGCCACATTATAGCAATGTGTGACCATATCCATTCTGAGTATTTTAGATAGATTGTGTTTCAGTAAAACTAGGAAATTTGCCATGTGAAAGATACTAAGCTGAGCAGTGTGTGACAATAGTGATTACCATACCCTCCTTCTTATGTCCTTTCTCCTTGTCCCTAGTTCAGAATTCTGTGGGCAATGAAACAAAATATTTGTTTCGTTTACCAAATAAACAGATTAGTTTCATTTTCTATTTGCCAAGTGCTTTCAAAACCAGTCCTTAGTTGGAGAATATAACAAAAAAGTAAGAATAAGAAATAAGAGAGATTGAGATTTGCTGCACAGACACACTTACAGAAAGAATTTGTAAGTTTAAATTGTGGTGCTCTATTCTGGAATTTGTTTGTAGCAAGTACTGATATGCTGTGTCAACACTTGCAAGGCCAGTTCACAAGGACACTGGGCCGAGCTGGTGTGTGTGTGTGTGTGTGTGTGTGTGTGTGTGTGTGTGTGTGTGTGAGAGAGAGAGAGAGAGAGAGAGAGAGAGAGAGAGAGAGAGAGAGAGGTGTGTCTGATATGTTTGTATAAGCATGTGTGCAGCTGTCTGTGACTTGTATGTAAATATGCAAATGTGTGAATCTGTGTGCACATGTACATATTTAAAGAATGAAAGTCCCAGAGATGCAAACGTAAATGCTGGGGCAAGCATTCAAAGGGGCATGTGAGCAGTGTAGAATAACTCAGAATGCTCCATGGACAAAAAAGATTTTCTTTCTTTGCCCAGTTTTTCACCATCAAAATTTTCTTAAGAAAATGTGTTTTGATTTATTTCAATAGTCTTTAAGATTCTAAAAGCACATTATTTAAAACCACTCACACGTCTTATTAGAAAAGTCTTATTCTGACATGTGCTCAAATTTTATTTATCATCTTTTACTGATAAATTTCTTGAAATAAATACAATATTTAATTTTACAGTCTGAAGTTTTAATTAAATTGAGCAATTATATAGCTTAATTGATTATCTTATTTAGATAGATTGGGGAAGATATTTGAAAATCTGTGTGTGTGTGTGTGTGTGTGTGTGTGTGTGTGTGTGTGTGTAACTAAGGGTACTCTTTTGTGGATTCTATGAGTTGCAAAGAGACATTGTTTCTCACAAATTGTTTTGTACCAGAAATTAACATTTATTTTCTGCATAATTTAATTATCTTCTATACATCATGAGATCAGAAAATTTCAAGACAGTTTCTACTATCTTTGCTCCCCCATATTCATATTACCAATTAATGTTGTCCTTCCCCCTTATTCATATAATCAATCACAGACATTGAAAAGAATATCGAGATGCCAGTGTTTTCATGTATCTGTTTTACTGAATTATATCTTTAATTTTTAAAGAGAATTTCCATGTGAATTAAATATTCCAAAATTAATCTGATAAAAATGCCCAATTCTTTCACATCAGTTCACTAATTACTTATTTTTTTATTTAGCTACATTTTCTAAAATGCCAAAACCCATTCCGCTGACAGATTCTATTCATTCACCAGATACCTGTTTGTTGATTTGGTATGTGATATATATTGTTATGTTTAAAACAATGTTGTTAGTCTAAGAAATAAACCAAAACTTACATGTTTAAATCAGTATTTTCATCTGTAGGCATTACTAACTCTGTATGCATCTTTTCTTTGTGATCATTCTTCGTGTCAAATGACCTTCATGATATCATCCCCGTTGGAAATCTTCAATGAGATCAAGTTATCAAGGACAGACAGAGTTTATAATACTTATATCAATACTGGTGATGAAGCATATGATCCAGATTACTTAGAATTAAAATAAGAAGGAAAAGGAAAAGGAAAGATAAGAAGCTAGGTGCTGTAAGGGGACTAATCTTTCATGTGTGATTCATGGTCAGACTCGGTTTCTATGCAAGTTTTGAGAAGGCAGAATATCAGTGCTCCGTATGTGTAAGGCTATAATATAACTTGTTTGAAAGACAGTGCTCATTTGAATTTATGCATATTTATTTGTTAATCTTTAGTGTGTGTGCTTATTTCTTCATGGCAACATTTTGTATCTTTTCATTACATCTGGATCTTGAAGGAGAAAAGAAGCAAACAAACAAAAAAACTGCTCATCACATTTGAAAAACAGAGCAGTAGAACATTCTTTCAGAGCCTTGCGAGCTGCAAATTTTCTTGCCAAATAAAGAGATTTTACACTTGCTTCAGCTCACTGAGTTTTGCCTATGCAGCACATTTTGTGGTTATTTTACCTATTAATCACACAAGAAAGCCACTTTTATCGCCACACAATACGGGTATAGACACCTCCAAATGGCATACACTGGGCTACATAACTTGGGTATAATACTTGATTTTGACTATATCCTCTTTATTTCTAAAATCAAAACAATTTTCAATAAAACACAAGTGGATCTGACCTCAGGTCACCCAGAAAAGCCACAGAACGCTCCTGCGGGTATAAGCACCCTTTGGGCGCCCGCTTTGTGCTACACGCCTGGCTGGCGGGCAGCTCTTGAATTCTCTGGGTCACAGATCTAGCCAGAGACTGCAAAAACACCAGTGTGTGTGGGTTCTAGCACTGAGAAGACACCACAGTAGGGATCACAAGTGAATCTGACCTCAAGTCACCCAGAAAAGCAACAGAAAGCTCCTGGGGCTGTAGACGGACACTGCTTGCCTGCGCGAGCACCACATGTGTGGCTGGCAGGCAGTTGTTGAGCTCCCTGGGGCACACACAGAACTAACAAGGCACTACGAAAACACCAGCACCTGTGAGTTCTAGCACCAAGCAGACACCACAGTTGGGAACGCTAGTGGATGTGATCTCAGGTCACCCAGCAAATCCACATAAAGTTCCGAGGTCCAAGCAGGCACTGGGCACATGCTGCAAGCGGAGACATCACAATCCAGGACCATTGGATATCACCAGAAACACCAGTCCCACCACTGCAATAAACTCTGAAGATACTATCACAGATATTTCAGTGCCTGTTACTCATCAGAACAGGACAGATAGGAAGAAAGCTTCCAATCTCAGTTGGTCCAGCGTTTCTGACTGTCCCACACGGGACTCCTATTAAGCCTGGAATTTCTCAACATTTAGAAACTGGACCACAAATGCTATTCCTGGCTTGTTTAACATTTTTCCAAATTTTATTTGGGCCCCTACAAAGGTATTATTTGCCCCAAATCAGGTGAAAGAAACCTTCAGAAACGACGCCCCATTTCCCCTAAGAGAAGTTGGTTAGGTTTTTGTCTGTTCTCTTGGGCTATAGATGCTTATTTTGGGGGGCGTTCGTTATAAGTTATACCCAAGCTGTGTAGCCCAAACTGTGTACACCATTTGGAGGTGTCTATGCCTGTATTGTACGGTGAGAAAAGTGACATTCTTATGTGATTAATGGGTAGAATAACCACAAAATGTGCTGCATAGACAAAACAGTGAGCGGAAGCAAGTGTAAAAATCTCTCTATTTAGCAAGAAAATTTGCAAGTTGCAAGGGTCTAAGACAGAGAATGTTCTACTGCTCTGTTTTCCAAATGTGATGAGCAGTTTTTTGTTTGTTTGCTATATGTAGTATATTTTATTTATGTGTAATGATATAAATGTATATGTAAAAAAGAAATATAATATAATGAAATAAATATAATAATATAATAAAAATTGCAAAAAGTAAAATAAAATAAAAGGATTTCAATCTTCAACTGTAATTTGAAGCTCAAAATTTTCCTCAATTTATGAAATAATTCCACAAGGACATTTCTAATAATTTTTTGACCAGTGCCCACGTATTGGCTTAGCATGATTGTTCAAAGGGAGTGTTTAATTTCTGGACTATGTATTTTAAGATTTTTTAAAGTTATATTTTCATATATGTACTTGTTGAAGAGTTTGTTATAAATTTTCAAAAAATGAGTATAGGCCAATTTGATCGTGTTCATTCCATAAACATTCCCTACCTTTAAGAAACTGATTTGAATATTATAATGAAGTGCACTGTTTCGTACAATGGATAAATGTTAGTAAAAATGATGACACTAGGAAGATGGATGCATGGTAAGCGCCAGTGTGAGCCTGTGCTAGTGCGGGGCTCTGCACTGAATGCCCAGCTCCTGCACATCTGCAATCCCACTGCTGTGAAGCATGAATACAGGGTGTCTTTGCAGCTTGTTGCCTGTCACCCCATCTATAGGATCAGTGGGACACCCTATCTCAAGGGACTAATAAAGGGAGTGACAGAGCAGTAAACCTGACATCCTTTTCTGGGCTCCTTCTGCATACAGAGGCATATACCGGAACACACATACATGTATATACACATGTGCAAAATTTATGTTGATTGAATATTATAATATGCCTAACTTAAATTGATAAGGAAAATAAATCCAAGACATAATACTTTGTATATTCATACTTATAATGTCTAGAAAAATAATTTCTAGAAAAATACCATATTTTAGGAGAATAGCTTATTCTTTGTAAAAGAACAAATATATTTCAACACTTTGTGAGAGAAAAGTAAGTTAAAAATAAAAATATTCATATTGCCAATATGTAACATCAACATAAATTATACTTCACCAAAATATAATTATATGTCATGTGTTTTATTGATATATGTATATACATATATATGCATACACACACATACACACACACAAAATGATATATGAAAGGCCAGTAAAATGGATCAGTAAGATTGCTTTCAGGAGGCCAAATTCTGTTCCCATGAGCAGCAAAAGGAAACTAACTCCTCTAAGTTTTCCTTTTACTGCCACACTCAGACTATGGCATCCTTTCATGTGCATGTGCAGGCACACACATTAAATGATAGAGGATAGATGGATAGATAATTGATTATAGACAGACAGAGACAGACAGATAGACAGAAAGACAGATGACAGACAAAATAAACAGAAACCAAAATGATAAATGAAACACGCATTTTATCTAATGAAGTACTTAACCATAATGAAAACCATCTGACCAAGCAGATGATGGGAAAGAGTCATGGATAGTGTCTAACCAAGTGCCTTTTAAACCCAGTTGGCCTCTGCCTAGAGCAATTTTAATGTGTAAGTGTGGTTACTTCGGAAGTTACATGCATGAAAAAACTTAATAACTCTTAATTTCTTCTTGTTTTGTTTTATTTAATAGAAGAGGATTCAGATTTTATTTAGAAATAGCACTCATG
The DNA here is from genome assembly GCA_907169655.1 of Acomys percivali. Lineage (NCBI taxonomy): Eukaryota > Metazoa > Chordata > Mammalia > Rodentia > Muridae > Acomys > Acomys percivali. The sequence goes on from OU015756.1 coordinate 79,372,871, forward strand.
ATTTTGTGTGAAATGCATAACAGATTAGGTGACATTTTATCTCCTTAGAAGCCAACTTTATGAAGAGTATGTCAGACCTAAGCATCGGAAAGTCATAGCCACTGTTGGCCTTGCTTTTGATTTTTTTTTCCTCCAAACATTTTCTCTCAATCTCATAAAAGGACTATGGATCAATAACTTTTTCTTTCAGAACAAGTAGGAATTCCTCAACAATTCAGCTTCACCTTATGTTTGCTATACAAGAAAACCAAGAAAATTCAAGAAAATTCATTTTAGCTATGAAAGTCATTAGCAGAATAAGAGGAATGATCGGACCAGCTCATTTCATGGCACTTCATCCTTTAATAAAAACAGCTGGGGGAAAATAAAATGCCTCCTTTTAGGCTTACTTTTATTTAAAAAATTCAATTCTGATTATTATCAGAAGTCTGAAACTTAAGAGATTATTTTTTCTTATTTTTTAATGACTCAAAGATTCCTTTTCTTCCACCAAAGAAAAAAATTTTTTAAAAAAAATCAGCACTAAAATTAGATCAAAAGTTAATAGTAACAAATTAGGGCTGATTTGAACTTTTCTGGATTTCTCCATTATCTGTGGTTAAGATGACAATAGTATCGACAGTCATAGCTAGTTTGCATTAAGATCCTATGCATACGGGGTGGAGTGATGACTCAGAGATTAAGAACACTATTTGTTCTTCCAAAAGTCTTGAGTTCAATTCCCAGCAACCTCATAGTGGCTCACAACCATCTATAATGACATTTGGTGCCCTCTTCTGGTGGGCAGGCAAACCTGTGGGCAGAATACTGTATAAATAACAAATAAACTTTTTTTTTTTTCTAAATAAAAAGATCCTGTGCATATAGCAGCAACGTGGCCAAAGGGCAGCAAGGATGGCAAGGGAAGCGGAAGTATGCTCCAGTGATGGCCTGTGAGGTCAATCCCTTTAGGAAAGACCTGGGCATCTCAGCGTGCTCGCTGAATTTTTCTTACTTGGAATTCTGTTTGTGTTGTTTACATTAACATAGATTTTTCCTTAATGGGTGTTTTCCAGCCAAAAGGTTGAGAGTAATACCCTACATGATTTCTTAAAATAATATTAGTTCACCAGATGAACTTAGCTCTGCTTTGAATGACGCCTTTGTCTTTTGATGTTTTACTCTGGGTTGCAGAAATATCCCTGACAATAAATGTGTGCCCTGCAAACATGGCCTTTCTGATCAAAGAAAATAATTTTCTATTACCAAGCTTTTGTAATTAACTGCAAGTTTTTCTGTCTGTGAACATAAAATATTGTACATATTAGCCATGCCATAATTTTGATTCTTGCATTTAGTTGAAATCAATTTCTTCTCTCTTCCAGCTCAATGATCCTACTGCCAAATATATATCTGTTATGTTTCATACCCTATTTTCAAAACAAAGATTCAAGTTAGGCATTTTTCTCATTTTTAAAAATGAATGACAGTGGGAAATGGGGGGAGGGAACTCTTCTTCAGTATTTGTTATGCAAAACCAAAGAAAAAACAGTGCCACCTTCATGAAGATTGTATTTACTAAATCATTCACAAATTAGACACTTCAGAAACAACATGATACACAAGTAGCAAGTACTCAATTCATGCATCGCCTGGAGGCTTTGGACTACATTACCGTGCAGATCCATCACAGGAACAATAGAATCAAGCAATTCTGCAAGGTTAGAGGAATCACACCTTCTCATTCACTTTTTATAAGGAGTATCTGGATAGCCAAGGCTTGATAAAAATCTCTGTAACTCACCATATGACAAGCTGGGAACATTTCATGATCTTATTAGTGTCCAGTCATTCACAGTTTGTTTTTTCTGTATCAAAACACGCATACAGATAATAGGAATAAATTGTTTATTCCCCATGTTACCAGGCAATTATAAATATTTCAGCAAGAGGGTTATACTGTGCCAAGGTTGGAATCTCATAGAATAATTCAAGATGCAAATGCCGTTGTCTGGTAAGCTAATGTTGATGTTTCCAAACAGTCCTCATTCGTTTGGCTTCTAGGGAAAAGACTTTCAGGAGAATAATGTATGCTATGGCTTTTGAAATGTTGCTCGCTTTTCACTTATTCTTTCTGTAGGGTCTTCTTTATGTTTCCCCCCCTGGACAGTATTCTCAGGATATTATACAGCACTGGAACATTATGAACTGAAGGCTATTAATCCCATACTAGAGCAGTTTATCATAAAAATTACATCAATTAAAGGTGTGTGTTTATCCCACCACAGTTATTACATTTAAGGGTTCTTGAGAGCCTCACTTAATTTGGTAATGGTCGGCAACTTTTAAAATTATTGGTTTTTAGGAAACAAAATGAACTGGTGACAGGTGATATATGACTCACTAGAGGTGGATTTTATTATTTTACGGCTTCTCTGAAAAAATGTTTCAGAATCATGCAACTAAAAGTAGTTTGAGGATTTTTTTAAAAGCCAACTTTTTACAGATCACAGAAAATACACCAGTGATATGAAGCAGAGCCTGAGTACCTTGCCAGTCACTCTTCCGGGGCAGAATCAAGGCAGCCTCTGGGGCAGAGTCAAGGCAGCCTCGACGCCAAAGGGCAACAGCGGCAAAGCGATGTCTGTAGTTTTTTTTTTTGTTTTTTGTTTTTTTGTTTTTTTTTTTCTGCTTCGTCATCTCAGGATCTTTTTCGTTTGGTAACGAGAGGGGTACAAAGTCTCAGTCTACCTACTCTTTCTGCATTTATGTGTTGTAGCATCTCCTCTCCCAATGCTCCGGTCCCATGTAGCATCTCTCCCAATGCTCAGCTCCCACATACGTGCTTAGCTACGCTACTGTCTCCTCTGCTTGGTTTCGTTCTCTTAGCCTTCCCACACTTGGTTTTTGTTCTAAATTCTATTTTTAAGAAGAAAGGAAGGGATGCTGAACTGGCTACTCTTACAAGCTGTCCTTGGAAAAGGCTAGAAAGAGTAAAGACATTTTGGCCGTGTGACATCATCTTCAGGTTCTCTGACATGGAGTAGATGCAGATAATCCTTTTAAGTAGGCATAGGCATACCTGCACCGTGCAGTGCTCCGCAGAGAGGCTACACTGCTTTCTTACACATCAGCCCTCTTATGCTATCATGACAGTACTGCCACACCATTAATTTTTTATTTTAATATATTGTAATTTTTGAGGTTACATCCCGATTGTTATCCCCTCCTCTGTATCGTCCCATTCCCACCATCCCTCCCTCTTTCACCCTATTCCCCCTCCCACAGACCTCTTACAGAAGGAGCCCTCTTTCCCAACAACATGACAAGAGCCTATCAGGTCTCATCCGGATAGCCTGCTTCCCCTTCCCCCTGTGCTTCTGGGCCTTTCCACCAAGGGGAAGTGATCAAATCAGGGTCACCAAAGTTCATGCCACAGGTTGTCCATTGGCTAGATCTGAACAGGGAGTCTATCTAGGTTTACTGCATGCATTGTCCTTGGTTGATACAATAGTTTGTGCAGGCCTCCCCTCCTCCTGCCACCTGGGTACAGACTCATCAGCCTCGAATGTCTTTTTTTTTTTTTTTTTTTTTTTTTAGTTTTAGTGTTTTCGAGACAGGGTCTCTCTATCTTAGCCTTGGCTGTCCTGGACTCACTTTGTAGACTTGGCTGGCCTCGAACTCACAGTGATCCGCCTGCCTCTGCCTCCCAAGTTCTGAGAGTAAAGGTGTTTGCCACCATGCTCAGTTTCAATGGTCTTCTTGTGGAGCTCCTGAACCCTCTGGGTCCTTCCATACTCCCCGCCCCCCGTTCTTTCATACCACTCTTGCTTGGAGTCTAGCAGTGAGTCTCAGCATCTGTCCTGAGGCCCCACTGGGTAGAGTCTCTATGTTGGGCTAATATCCACTTACAAGTAAGTTTATACCATGTGTGTCTTTCTGGGTCCAGGTTACCTCACTCAAAATGATCATTTCTAGTTACATCCATTTGCCTACAAATTTCAAGATTTCCTTCTTTTTAATAGCTGAGTAGTATTCCATTGTGCAAATCTACAACAGTTCCGTTATCCAGTTTTAAATATTTATTTATTCATTATGTATACAATGTTCTTCCTGCAAGTGGGCCTGCCTGCTAGAAGAGGGCACCAGATCTCATTATAGACAGTTGTGAGCCACCATGTGGTTGCTGGGAATTGAACTCAGGACCTCTGGAAGAGTAGACAGTGCTTTAATCTCTGAGCTTTCTCTCATCTTTTATTTTTATGGGTTAAGAATATCTCTTATGGCCTCTATCTGCAGCAAAAAAACAAGCATCTTTGATGAGGTGTGAGAGCCTCACCTGTCAATGGGTACAAAGGTGAGTATTTATAAAAAGGTTTCTTCCCAGTCCCAAATAAGATATTAATAACATAACCCCCTTTTTAATGTATATTGCTCTGGAAGTATCTCCAGGGAGACTGTTACATGACAGTGTCTTCTGGACAGAGCAGCATCGCTACACCCAGGAGCTTTCAACACTATAGTTTCCTCACGAAATCTGCAAAATCACTGGCTGGCATGTCTACACAGATGGGAGAAAGCTTTTCAGTGCCTCATGTGAAGAGCTAGACAGACAATTTCTGAGAGCAGATTTTTCTTTCTTTCTTTTTCCTTTTTCCTTTTTTTCCCACAGACAAAGCCCCAGTCCTAAATGGTTAGCTGCAAATAAAGGCAAAATTGATTGGAATCAGTAGGTTTTGTGTGTATGTGTGTGAGTGTATATATGTGTGTTTCTGTGTGTGTATCTGTGTGTAACAAAAATAAACATAGAAGAGAGCATGAGTGTGAGATGTAGTGGTTAGAGGACTTGAAAGAGGTTATTGGGAAGACATGGTCAATGTAAATTATACAAATTATAATATTTACATGTATAAATTGCTCAAATACTTAAAAAAATTTGGCAGCAGAAAAAAAGAGAGTACTGAAACAGAGGTGTAGCTCAGTAGAATGCTTGCATGGTGTAGAGGAGGTCACAACTTGATCCCTGGTACTATGCGGAGGAACAAAAAAAAGAAAAGACCACCCACGTCCAGTTTGGAAAAGTAGTCAAAGACATATAGCAAAATGAAAAATCTTACTAGATCATAGAAACTAGAATAGCAAGGAGAAAAAAATGTGCTAGTGTGAAGTGTTCTTGCAACATGATTCTGGTTCTATCACAATGGTTAGATGAAATTTGCTATTGGTATATGAAAGGGTTGTTGAAAAAATTTCATACATTTGTGTCCTAAATTTACAGAAAAGCAGAGTGTTTCCAAGAATCTGAGTGTTTCTCATTTCTCTCCAACATATTTTGAGGCATGAAGGAGGAAAATAACTCATGAAATATACAATAATCAAAACAAAGAAAACTTCAAATGAAGAGGCAGCTGACCACTTGGACACAGTTAGTTGAAATAGTATGATTTGCACCATATTCCTTAAAGAATGACATATTCAACTTAAGTTATCTTGGCCTGCAGTAACTATATTATTTTTTCTGTGTTATATCCTGCTTGATGCATTATATTTTTCTATGTACATTGTAATACATATATTTATATAAAGCATTTCATGATAAACAAAAATATTATTTGGCATAGTAATGTGCAAGAATCAAAACTGTATAGAATTATAATTTTTCTCAAAGAGAGGATGTTAGACCAAAATCACAAACAATGAAATACAGGCTATCAGGGACACTCAGTATTGACACCAGCCCCATATTTAACATTTCCCTTTGGGGTAGCAAAAATATTTTAGTGGGATTATTCCTTCATTTCCAAAGACAGGCTAGGATTGGGACACACAGCCCTTAATGTGGAATAAAATGAAATGGCAATTTTCCAGGAGCTGTGAGACAGCAGCTAATTGGCACATTAATTTATATAAATAAAATTCTCTTTGCCGTTCCCCAGTGTCCTGCCTGAGAAATGCAACAAGACGAACGAACACTACAAATCACAGTGAAATGTACAGGCTTGGGATAAATGAAACAGAAGCAACCCCTTGGCCTTGTGTTAACGTTTCTGCCTCTCTTTCATTGGCGCCACTGTACCACAGAGCCCCACATACGATTCCATCACCTGCAAGAATTCAAGTGCAGTGACTACCAGTTCACAGGGAAGGGGACCCCACTTTCTTTTTCTGGCACCACCCTCTCTGTTTTGTTCTTAGCAAGTTAATCTTATTTTTATTCTCTTTACATCAAGATGGTGGGCCCCTCCTCCTCTTCTCCCAGTCCCGCCTCCTTCCCTGTTTCCTCTCTCCTGTCTTCAGATGAGAGGAGCCACACTCTCTTTCCACCGACCCACACCAGCACATCAAACGCCTTCAGGACTGAGCACATCCTTGGCCCCTGTGGCCTGGCGAGGCAGCCCCACCAGAGAAAAGTGATTTAAAAGAAGGAAACAGAGTCCGTGTCAGAGACAGCTCTCTTTCCCCCTTTTTAAGGGGACCCAGCGATGGCTAAGGTACCCATTGGCTATGCTTGTGTAAAGGGGCTCTCCTTGGTTAGTGCATCCGTTTTTGTGAGACCCACTGGGTCCAGGTTAGTTCATTCTGTTGGTCAGTTTAAGAGAGTGAGAGACGGCTCACAGGTTAAGAGCACTGGCTGCTCTTCCAAAGGTCCTGAGTTCAACTCCCAGCAACCACATGGTGGCTCACAACCATCTATAATGAGATCTGGTGCCCTCTTCTGGCCTGAAGGCAGAACACTGTATACTTAATAAATAAATAAATCTGAGAGAGAGAGAGAGAGAGAGAGAGAGAGAGAGAGAGAGAGAGAGAGAGAGAGAGAGAGAGAGAGAGAACAGGGCAGGTGAGCTAACAGGGAGAGAAATGAGAGTGGAGATCATATGTATGGAGATGGGGTGGGAAGACAGAGGGCTTGTACAGAGAAGAGAAACCATGGGCAGGGACCATCTCTGAGACAAGCTGAAGACCTACAACTAGCTAGGTTTCTAGGGGGATATGGGGATGACTCTAGCTGAGACCCTTAATAGCAGCAGTCATGGAGACGGAAGAGGCCACCCTCTACCTACACAGAACACCTAGTGGAGGCAGGGGAACACCAACCCACCCACAAAACCTTCAAACCTATAAGAAGAGTAGGGACAAAGAAAGAGCAGAGATTGAGGCAATGTCCAACCAATGCCTGGCCCAACCCGAGACCCACACTATGGGAGAGAGCCATTCCCTACACAATTAACTACATATTGCTATGCTTGTAGATGGGGAGCCTACTGCAGCTGTCCTCTGCGAGGTTCCATCCAGCGGTAGATTGAAACAGATGCTGAGACTCACAGACAAACATGGGGCAGGGAGTCTTGTGGAAGAGTGGAGGGAAGAATAGAGGGACCTGTAGGGGACAGGAGCTCCAGAAGAAGAACAGCAGTTTTCATGGGTAACACACCTACAATCTCAATTCAAAGAAACATTTCAGAGCTAAAATTTGCTTTTCAGTTTTTGTTACATACATTTTATTGACAACAACATAAACAACTTTATTTTAAAATAATTTTCCTTGCCTACAAATATTTGGTTCAGTCATTTTTATTTTAGTATTAGCTAATTTTTTTGCTTGGCCAACTTTTTGACAATGAAAGCATCTCTCAAGGATAAGGCTATACTTAAATTGAAATTGATAGTTAGTAGAAAGGCAAAGTCCTACCCAGATATGTTAGGACACGCTTATTAATTCCAACCTTAGTGTGTCTGAAGGAGGATTGCAGTGGGTTTAATTCCATGCTGGGCTACATAGTAAATACAGGCCAGCTTCTTAAGCTACATAATGACATAAAAAGACACTGTTAAGATAGACGGTTGGATGATTGATAGATAGATAGATACATAGCTCTAACACCAGCACAAAACCAACATGACAAAAAGCTTAATTCAAGAAATCCCTTTGCTCAATTTATATTTTATTATAACTGTTAATATAATACAAAACAAATTTAATATAATAAGTACTTTTTGCTATGTAAGTACCCTCATATATATATATATATTCTGGTTATAACCCCCTTGACAGAATGCAACCAGAAAATCCCTAGGTGATAGTTATAACACATTTATTTGGTGATAAAAATCAACCTAATAAATAATAAATTAAACAGAAAATCGAAGAATATAATTTACATCATAAGCCTGAGCACTGTTCTGCAATATACTCTATTTGCGTGATTCTGAGTGCATAAATTATCGTATAGTTACTATTTAGAATTCATACCTGTGAGAGTTTGTAAAATATTTTACAAAGAAGAATAAATATAAAGACTATAGGGAAAAACCTAGTGATTAAGTAAATTTCTTAATTCAATTAAAATTTATAATTGAAAAACAATGACCAAGACAAAATAAGTGAGTCTGTGAAACATGTTATACTGGACATCGTGAACAACTGAACAAAATGTCAAGATGTGATACAATCTCCGGTTGGATGCAGTGTTGTAAAGAGGACTAGAGCCTGAGACCAAGGGGATGACGATGCTCTAGTGATACAGTTGCGAGTGAAGGCTGAAGACTTGATATGTTCTCAGGAACTTCAGCACTGGAAGAATGAAAATTATAGCCAAAGCCTAAGGTAGGAACAATTTCAGCCTATACTGGGGAGACTCAAGAGCCACTCTGTGTGGACTGAGAAAGAGAGGTGAGTGCATAAAACATGATGCAGAAAGAAAATAAGTACGAACTAAACACAAGGAACCTTGCCAGGCAGGCAGAATGCTCTACTTCACTGAGGTATTATGGGAAAACTAAAGAGAGAACTGCCACACTGTTTCTACTGTTAAGAGTCCTCCAATCATCAGCTGGAGAGAAGATAACTGTGATAAGCTAACATTTAAACAAAGTGGATCGGTGCACGTGAACTAGTGGTGAGAAATCCTGTACTATTAATGAAAAACAACATGATAATATCCTTACAAAGGTTGGAAGTGCTGGAAATTTATATGTGAAAGTCAAAATAGATTTTGATCAACTGTGTTTACTGATGGAATATGAATGAATGTTGAACGAGAAGGAAAGAGACGTATCAAAGAGCATTTTGATTTTGTCCTCATAATATTGCGAATGATGGAAGACACTTCTGCCATGTGGAAACTTAAAAAGAAGAAGAATGAAGAAGGGGCAAGATGCATGAATGGGGTAAAAGCAGATTATACACTAGATTCTTTTTTAAAAATATTTTTCATTTCTACATGTACATTTATACCATCACAATATGTAAAATGAACTACATACAGCAAGAAGAACCACAAAACAATCAGGAATTATATTAATGTTACATTCAGAGTGTTTTAGCTATTTATGTTTGGTAATCGTGAAGAAAACATCCTTCATATGTTGGCAAGTAAAATTCTGAAAGCAAATCATTATCTATCATATCTCATCTCTATCAACTTAAAACATCTATCTACATTATTTTTATTTAAATAGTCTAACTATGACACTTCATTCTTTTGACAAACTCTTCCTGACTACCTGGCCCATTACAACCTGAGAGCTTACTCGAAGTGCTGATTGCTGTAATTTTGACTTCGCTTACCTGTGTTCCACTGACCCATAACAGCGTCTTCCCCACTGTAAGTAGTGCGCAGTGGTGGTGCACTCCTGACACTTAGCCTCAGTCCCAGGTCCAGTTTCATAGAATAACAGATTCATTCTCAATCTTTAAGGAACATAAGGATATTATCTACGATACTGCTTTTTGATAAATTCTGAAAGTTCCCAGTGGTACGGGGCAAATTAAATCATTGAAAATTATAAAATATTATAGTGTATAATATTCAATATTATGTTTTGGAATGTTTAATAATATATGACATATGTGTATCATACGTAAAATAATTTTATCATCAAATTTTATGTCTGCTAAAACATAAGCAATTAGACATTTGTTATAGAGACATGTTGAAAAGATCAATGGAAGAACTGTATTTCTGTGTTTATAAAAGTTTACTATAATTTACATTTTTCTGTTTTATTTTCTATAATTTAAAATGATTTCTATGAGTTTATCATTGGACTACTCTGTCATGGTCAAAAACATTATATCATATTAATCCTCTCCACCTTCTGCTTTTATGTAATATTCCATCCCCATCTTCCAAGATACTGTGGAGCCTTATGATGCTTAGAGGATGTGATATAGATCTTTCATTTAGGGCTAAGAATTCTACAGTCAGTTGTATTATGCACTTTGTGAAGACATGAGTTGCTATATAAATCGCCACCTGTTTCTTTTTTTATTTTATTTTTTATTTTTTATTTTTATTTTATTTTATTTTATTATTTTTATTTTTTACACCACCTGTTTCAAAAGTATTATTTTCTGATGAGCAGATGAGAATTGCATTGGTTTATGGGTACAAGGATAAATATTTACACAAAAGTTTTTAAAAACTAACTTATTCAGATTCATCCCAATTGTTATCCCCTTGCTTGTATCTTCCAATTCCCCCTCCCTCCCTCTTTCACCATGGTCCCCTCCTCTAGGCCTGTGAGAGAAGGGGACCTCCTCCCCCACCATATGATCACAGCCTATCAGGTCTCATCTGGATAGTCTGCTTCCCCTTCCTCTGAGTGCCATCAGGCCTCCCCAACAAGAGGAAATGGTCAAGTAGGGGGCACCAGAGTTAGTGTCAGAGTCAGTCTCTGCTCTCCACAGAGCTCTGGAGAACGTGCTGTCCATTGGCTAGATCTGAAGAGGGCATCTGAAAGTACTGCATGCCTTGTTGTTGGTTGGTGCAGTAGTTTGTGCAGCCCCCTGGGTCCAGATCCGCCAGCCTTGATGGTCTTCTTCTAGGGTTCCAGGATCCTCTGGGTCCTTCTGTCTTCCCATTCTCTCATACCTCTCTCACCTGGAGTCAAAATAACTAGTCCTTGCATCTGTCCCAATCCCCCACCAATGAAGACTCTCAGAAGACATCCACACTGGGCTACTATCCAATTATAAGTGAGTATAAACCATGTGTATATTTATTTATTTATTTATTTATTTATTTATTTATTTATTTATTTTTGTATCTTTATTTTTAATTATTATTATTAATTTATTCTTGTTACATCTCAATGGTTATCCCATCCCTTGTATCCTCCCATTCTTCCCTTCCTCCCATTTTCCCCTTATTCCCCTTCCCTATGACTGTTCCTAAGGGAGATTACTTCCCCCTGTATATGCTCATAGGGTATCAAGTCTCTTCTTGGTAACCTGCTGTCTTTCCTCTAAGTGCCACCAGGTCTCCCTCTCCAGGGGACATGGTCAAATGTGAGGCACCAGAGTACATGAGAAAGTCATATCCCACTCTCCACTCCAGTGTGGAGAATGTTCTGACCATTGGCTAGATCTGGGTAGGGGTTTAAAGTTTACCACCTGTATTGTCCTTGGCTGGTGCCTTAGTTTGAGCAGGACCCCTGGGCCCAAATCTGCCTATCATAATGTGGTTTAACTCGCTCAGGATGATCATTTCTAGCTCCATCCATTTGCCTGAACATTTCAAGATTTCCTTGTTTTTAATATCTGAGCAGTATTCCATAGTGTAAATGTCCCACAGTTTCTTTATCCATTGTTTGACTCAGGGGCATTTAGGTTCTTTCCAGGTTCTGGCTACTACAGGTAAGTGCTATGAACATAGTTGAGCAAATGTCCTTGCTGTGTGGTGGAGCATCTTTTGGGTATATGCCAAGGAGTTGTATAGCTGGATCTTGAGGTAGCCCTATTCCAAGTTTTCTGAGAAAGCACCAGATTGATTTCCAAAGTGGTTGTACAAGTTTGCACTCCCACCATCTTTTTAAATATTTCTTTTACAAATGTGTATTTATCTATTTCCTGAGTAAATTTGGTTGTAGATTGTCACTTTGGGTTGGAGTTTTCCTTCTAGCAACTTCTGTAGGGCTGGACCTGTGGATAGGTACTGTTTGAATTTGTTTTTGTCATGGAATAGCTTGTTTTCTCCATCAATGGTTATTTAAAGTTCCTGTATTTGTTTACAGATTGTATTCATTTCCACCATTATCATCTTCATTACTAAGGATCTGAGCTCATTTTCATGTGCTTCAGTTTTGTTTGAGTTCCCAGGGTTGAATTCTTTGGGATAACTGGGTTTTAGAGATGCCATATTATTTTGGCTTTTGAAGTCTGTGTTGTATGCTGGACTTTAGTCATCTTGCTGGTTCTGATGTTCAGAGGCAGTTTCTGGTGTCCTTCACTGGTTATTGAGAGTAGTTCATTGGTGTTTAGAGGTTGAGAACCCTCACCTGTGGGGATCAGGGTACCTATCATTGGAACAGGCATGTGACTGTGACTTCAGCTGCAGGGGACTTTGCTCCACCCCCTGGGCTCTGCACTGGGCCAACAGAGGCTGGTGCTGGTGCTCTCCAAGCCAAGGTTCAGACCAAGATAGTGTAGGTACTATCTGCCTTTGGCTGGGCTTTGGAGACCTTGCCCCAGGCCACTGGGTCCTTGGGGCCTCAGTTCAGTTTGCCAGAGAGTGTGGATACCGCGTGATGGTTTCTAGTAGTTGGCTAGGCTTCCACCCACTCCTGCTCAGGTCATGGCATCTCAGTTCAGTCTGCTGGAAAGTGCAGATACCACGCCATGGGTTCTGGGACCCTCAGTGGACTGGCAGGGAGATCTGAAGTCAGATCTATCCCAGACCCACACTCTGGGACCCCCTGGGCCAGCAGACACTAACATTGGTTTTCTGTAACCCACAGTTCAGTCACAGAGGGGGAGAGAGAGAGAGAGAGAGAGAGAGAGAGAGAGAGAGAGAGAGAG
>OU015756.1:79386958-79401845 GCA_907169655.1 Acomys percivali
GGAGGAGGAGGGGGAGGAGGAGGAGGGGGAGGAGGAGGAAGAAGAGGGGGAGGAGGAGGAAGAGGAGGGTGAGGAGGGTGAGGAGGAAAGAAGACCACTCATTGAGAGAGAGGTAGTGAGAGTAGGAGTTGGAGTGGAAAGACAACAATGAATATGATTTGAATACATTGTATTTATGTCTGAAATTAAAAAAGAATCAATACAATTTCAAAAATAATCAAAATCTAAAATAATATAGATGTTAAGTATAGTATCACATGCTTTTTGCCCCAGCACCTGGGAGACAGAGACAGGCAGATCTCTATCAGCTTAAAGTCAGACTGACTTATACAGAAAGTACCAGACCAGTTACAAATACATACTAAGAGATCATGTCTCAAATATTTTAAACTATGTTTAATAACAAGAGAACCAATTTTATAATGAGAAAAACAATTAGAATAATTTATAGTTCATTCATATGAAGGATCTCAAAAACAAGATAGATCAGATTAGGATACATTCAACTAAAGGTATCAGAAAATCCAATTTAACATTTATTTAAACAGATTCTCCCAGTTGGGGATGATATTGCATGCCTTTAATCTCAGCGCTCAGGGAGGCAGAGGCAGGTGAATCACTGTGAATTCAATGCCATCCTGGTCTACAAAGTGAGAACAGGATAATAAAGGCTACACAGGGAAACCCTTCTCAAAACAACAACAACAACAACAACAAAAAAAAACCCAAAAAAACAAAAGCAAAAAATGATTCTCTCCTCCACATAGAATAAAGACATTCAGAAACATAAAACCTCCATCCCAACAACGAGAATGAACTAGATGTTGCTAGTATGGTTTAAGCACTTACAGAATCTAGGACTCAGAGAACTTAAATGAGTAAAATCCAGAAAGCAATATTTTGTGTGTTTATTAGTGGAATGGGTTTAAATAAAACAACAGCAGCTTGACTCATCTACCCACGGACTACTCAAACCAACCCTTATGTAATCTGAGGGTTGGTTTTACTGGGTTTTACTATCATTTGTCTTGAACTTTACTATTCTTTAAAACATGTGTTTTACATACAACAAAAAGTGATTTATCCACACAGAAAAGCGAAGAAAGACAATTTCACTGACATAAATAGATGCAGAAGTAAAATAGACACAAAAATGGTCACGTAAGAACTTTGCTTATGACGAACACACTGAGTGAAACCACAAACACAAACGTAAGGAGCTGTGAAGGTAGTCATTGTCAATCATCCAAATCCCAAAAGGAACTAAGCGGAAAAATTAAAAGTCACAATACCACAAAACAAAAAGGTTCTTGCAGTGAGTGATCGGCACACTGAAAACAATAAATATGTAGAAAAGTCAACAAAAGCTTTAAAAGCTGCAACACGAAACCAAGTAAGAACATCCATTATGGGCGGAACAGTAGCAAACATTATGACAAGCAAATAACCGGAGCCATAGAGGAAGCAGGAACATTGCATAGAAAGAATATTTGAAAACATAAGAACCATTAAAGATGATTTAAAAATGTATCTAATAGAACCCACAATAAACACATCTACCTGGGAACCCCAGGTAGGGTCAGCAGCAAGAGAACTGCACCTGGCAAGCACCCTTTAGGTTCACTGAGATTCTGGACATCCTAATCTAAAAACTGCTGAGATGTATCCACCTAGGACACTGCCATAACTAGGGGTTGCTGTCTGCACTGTGCTGGAATCTTCTCACCTGAGGGAATCACAACAGCTAAAATGCCTGTCTATCTTAACCTATACCATGTTTCTTTTTCTATAAATACCACATCTTCTTTCATTCATATCAGCCCCAGGACTCTGGCACAAACTTTATCCTAGAGTGTAAATTCCCTTTGTCCAGAATAGAGCTGCCAGTGAATCTCAGCTCTGGCCATAGTCTGTTTATCCTTAGCATCTGGATTCCATTGTCTTTTGTGCCATTTTTGGACCCTGGTCTCTCTGTTCCATTCACTGGTTTTCCCATCACAGAATGAAAAGTGGCTATGAAGAGATGGCACAGTGTGGTGTGTCTCAGATTCCTCCCTAGGTCTGTGGCACTTAATTATTGCTCTTTGTTTGCCAACTCTTTCTTGGCATCTCATTTAATTTGGGGACTTGCCTAAGCATTTAATTGAACTTGGAAAACTCCTTTCAAATATTTGTTGCCACTTCTTATTTCATTCTCCTCCTGTCACATAATGGTTATGTGCCAGATTTTAGACCACATGCACTTTTTCACCCTGAAACACTTGTTAATTTTTTCTAAGTATAGTCCCTCACATACTGAATTTTAATAAGATTTTATTATTTGAAACTACAGTTTGTTCTCTTTGTCTAAACTCTTTTCTGTCTCACTAGAAAAACAAAACTTTATACTTTCTTCATCCATAAATTGTTTATCTCTCCACTTGAGTCAACTGTTTCTTGTCTTTCTGATAATTTTCTTATATAAAATAGAGATTGCTAAGAGACTATATATATATCTTATGAATCATAGTACATAAAGTTGTGCTTGTCAGCTCTGACCACACTCTATCTACTCAGGGATTAAACTCTCAGAGTTAATGGGCTTGTACATATGATCAGCATCTAAAAGTTTTTACTACACATACTTTCAGTCCATCAACATTCTTTTCCTAGGTTCTTCTACAACTAAGCTGTAGGTATAGCGCATCTTCACTTTTGTTGGATGGTATCCCTAAGCCCATTTTCTGCTCTAAACTATCACCTAAAAATTCCAATACTAGAGAAACCCTATCATATTTATTTTTTCTCTGGTTCTCTATAGGAACTTTCTTAAATGTCCAAATATTTATAACCTGTCATCAAATGCACTTGAATACTATTGCCATTCAACTTCGTAATTCTTCTTTTCCTAGTGTTTCTGCTTACCTTCCTAGGAGGGTGATCAAGTTTCATACGCCACAGAAACAATACTTATAATTTCACTGGGGAATACCTCAATTTTCAAATCCCTTATGGATTTTATTTAACCTACTTGTAGTAATTTTAGAAGTACAATGCTACAGAAAACACTGCAAACCAAATTAATATAAATAATACTTAATACAAAAGTCAATTTAATAACATGAAAAAATATTCACGTTACTGAGAAAAACAATGATTCAGCCAAAATGTTTGAATAACTGTCCAACCACTCAAGAACAATATAACTAGATCTTAACATAATTACTTTCCCTTTGACAATATCATAATGATAATAATGACAATAATAGTCATAATGCTTTTGCACAAGTGAAACCCACAAAATTACCATCAAAATGTAATTCTTAAAATGTTTATAATCTTAGTCTTCTTTGGAACTTGCTATATCATAAAACTGGAATCAGTAAAGAAGAGACAGATAATGTTAACTTCATGAAAATTCTATAGGCTAATTCAGACAAAAAGAATAAAATGATAAATAACAATGTTATTTCAGCGTTACCCATAAATAATCCAAAAATTGTTTAAAGTTTATATATTCACCTACCTAAGACTAAATAAAGAAATGACAATATGTATTTATTATATTATAATAGGAAATATAATAAAAAATTAAAACTAAAGTTATAACATTTAATGATATAGAAAGATAGTCACATAAATTATTCTAATTCAGACAAGATCCAATATGACATTGCCTTCTACCAGTGTGTGTACTAAAGCTGGCTTGGGGCATTCTTACTCTCCATCTTGTTTAACACTTTTTATGTGACAAACATTGCTCTAGCCCAAGAAGGTAACTTTAAAAATTACTTTTGCCTATTTTATCTTCTCTTTCACTTTGGTCCTGTGTGTGAAAAGGCAAACTGATGTCCCAGTACTTATTTATATGTGCTCACCAAATCCCTTTGGGATTATATTACTACTCATGTCTACAATTCTTTGTTTTTCACTTCTCTTATTGTTTCACCCCTCCTGTTCAAGTAACAGTTTCAGAAGTATGTGTAACACGCTGCTGAGTGCAAAAATAAATATTCTGGGACATACGTACCCTATTCTTAGTCAGTACTTATGGCTACTTTCCAATAGTTGATACTAAGCAGAAAAAACATTAAAAACCAACTAAGCATTCCTTCCTCTATTATGGCAAAGAAAAACGCTAGATTAATCTACCAGTGGATGCTGGGTGGAACATCTTTGTGTACCTTATTTCTCTCTTTCACTACAAAGGGAAATAGAGAGTGCGGTATAATGACAGGTACCAGACAAAGCACACTCCACTGATTTATCTGTTGCCTTGTCACCCAGTGTCCTCACTAATATACTTTCAAGGACGACATCATATGAGTGTAATACAGATTCCTAAGATAGGCTGCGAAGAACTTAAGGCTTTTGAAATCAGGTGGTATCTACCATTACTGCAGAGAAGAACTATTACACTCTTATCTTTCAGTCCCATGTTCTAATTAAGAGAACCTCTTCCCAGCCCCATATTTCTTAGAAATAAATTTAAGTTGTAACATAAATCTGGACAGAGTGAGCAGAAGGGAGGAAACGGGAGGCTGCAATGTCCTTCCCAAGTGTGGGCATGTGCTTCTCCTTGTCTTTATCCACGTGATTCTCCTCTGCCCAGACATAGGGAATTGCACGAAAATCAGTCTTCAATAATGTTGATTGCAAATCTAGAATAATCACTCTAAATCTTACAGATATGACAGTTGCAAGGATCAAAATTTGAAATGGGAACGGGGAAGCAGTTTTGACATTGCTTAAAAGTGTGCCGTATTTTAATCCACTAGATACTTGACACAAACTTCCTAACATTCTAACTCTCCTCCCAGAATCTCCCTAACTTAAAACTCATGCAGGTAAGCAGCCAGCCTGAAATATAGCTCATGGGGCACCTCGAACAATTATGTAAGAATTCTCTGACAAAACCAGAGTCTAAGTTGATCTTCCTGCCACGGTGATGTTACATTCATTGAGAGAGAACAGTTCATTTGTGTTTGATTCCTTTCTTTCTTTCAATAAATTATTGCATCACAATTATAAGCTAAGAGTAATAATTGACAATTTTGTAACTAGAGGAAACAGTGACTTTAACAGACGTAAGTATTGTAGATCTCTTGGACCTACATTTGAAAGCTTAAAGTCTGATGTGTGGTTTCATGCACTATTATGCCATAACTAGTGCAGTATGGCTGGTGTTACTGGGCAGAGATTTATGGAACATATACTTTACCTTAAAATTTTTATATTGTTAAAAATAGCATTTTTAATTGTTAGAAGATGACATTTGTAACAAAAGTAATTAGCATGGGAAATATAAAAAGATATTTCAACATTTAATCTACTATTACATCCATTATTTTAATGAGCTATTGGTTGTTAAAAAATATTTAAGAATCCACAAATAATAGAATTTCATCAGATTATATTAGTTCATTTTAATGAGTAATTATACAGGAAGGGTTAATGATATTTGGGTTAATAGGCTTAAATACTTCAAATATAAACACTGTCATACTAAGCTTTATAAGTGTGAAAATCTAGAGCAGGATTTTTTCAACCTTTTTTTTTTTTTTTTGAGAATGTTATACAAGTCCTTTCTGTATGTCACTTCTATCACCCTCTCTCCCCACTCCAACTTCTCCAGTCTTCTTCCAATCCCCTTTCAAATTCAGGACCACTTTTTCTGTGGACGTGTGTGTATATGTGATATATATGAATTCATTTACTGATTTTTATATGTGTATATGTTTAAGGCCAATTACTTGGAATTAGATAATTTATTAGGGGTAAATAGAAATGAAACATAAAACATAAAAGTGTTCGTAATAACATATTGTTCCTATTATATATATGTGTGTGTAATTATATATACACACACATATATGTATGTATGGCTGCACATTAGTGAGTGTATGTATGTATGCATGTGTTATGGTATGTGTATATACATACATGCTATTCCTCAACTATTAGATTAAGGTCCTTTTATTTCTGTTTTTCTATATTAAACATGCTATCATCTGTAGTGGATACAGTGTAAAATAAAATGTGCATACATTTCTTAATGCATTAGTAACTTGGGTCAATTCGTTTAAGAAATTGAGGGAAAACATGCATGTTTAAGCATGCAATGCAAGTGTTTAGCATATAAAGATTTTTAACATGTAGTGTAAAATGTCATAGTGACAATTCTTAAACAGCAATTCTTGTTCTAATGGTACCTTTGTATTACTGCTTTTTTCACACATGGCCGTTTTATATGCATATTGAAAAGTGATGCATATACAGTGTCTACAAGGCACTGGAGTTATGTCTTGAGCAATTTTCCTCTGATATGTGACAAGGGCTATGCAAATCTCCACCACTTATAATCACGCACAGCAGATAAACTAGCAAGGTGAGCTTGTTTACTCAAGTTATTTGAAGCAGAAATATGTAACCATGAAAAGAATCTTCCCTTAGGTCATTTTAGATTCAGTCATGCGAACAGATAGCAAAATCCACACCCAACATTTTCGGCAACCTTCTGATAGCCATATTGTTGCTTTATTCAAAAGAAAATGACATGCTACCTGTATTCTAGCTACTGCTGAAATGCCATACTATGCACGGCACATGGTCCCAGTTCTGCATTGTCATATAAATCTTCTAAAAGGAAAACTTTATAGTAATAAATCATATAGCATGAGGGGGTCTTTAAAGGAAGATATGTATCCCATCAATAAGGGAAGCAAATACATTGCTACCACATTCTAAATCCCAGAGCTTCTAGAATATGATTTCTGAAAACCCTGTTTGTTTAAACAGTCATGTACCAAAGACATAAACGGGCAGCTAAATCTTTTTAAACCTCAATGTTTATCCCTTCATTTTAAGTACCATTATTTTATAGTTTATTCTCAATTAAAAATAAACATAGCATTAGTTTTTAAAAGAAATTAAAGGTGCACACATTGGATTATTAAGAAATGAAAGGTAGCTCTTATTTGGATTAAAATTATGTAGCCTATTTTAACTGAAGACAGAGTTGAATGACATTACACTAGCTCCATGTTCTACTTAGAAAACTTAGAATTGGTTTATTTATTAATTTAACAATCATGCTGTAATTCCATGCACCATAGGGCTGACATAGGAACATTTTCACCAGAAGAACTCTTCTTTTTTATATTTGTAACAAATCAGCTGTTACCACAACAGTGGTTGATTGGCAGCTTGATTGGAAGTTAATATCTTAACTTTAAATAAACTATGATGCTTCATAATTCTGAATGTTAGGATCCTTTATTTTGTCAGATTCATAAGTTTTCTTGCCCTTCCCAATTTCAAATTTAATTATTTCCACATCACTGCAACACTACAAGTGAAACTCAGTTTTATTTATGTAACACAACAATAGTAAAAATTATCAGTAACTAACACTAAATCAACATCACTCAGTTGTAACCACAAAATATTAGTATTGTTCTCTGTTATAAACCTTTAATCTACCTATTTAGGAATTTCATTTATTTTTATATGAAAGTAACTACTAAAACAGAATTCATAATGAATTGATACAGACTTAGAAGTAGTAAATCAGATGTTCAAAGCCACCATCATTGATGTTTAGTTTTATTTTTCAAAAATTGGAATTTTTCTCAACCCAAATTGTCAAAAGTATTACTATTGTATTCTATTTAGATAATGTAAAAAAAATACCCATCCATTAATAACTTGGGATATAAAATTATGAGGAAGATAAAAATTATAAAACCCTGAAGCTTCAAGGAGAGATCAAGGAAAGAAAAGGGTGAGAAGCAGTGGTTTTAAGCAATTCAGCTTTTTGAAGATTATATTCTGTCCTAAGGCTGCCTGGAGGCATAGTCAGAAATGGAGCTTTCCTGGAGAAGTGACCTGGAGGGAAGCACCACACTTTTATCAGTGAGGGTTCTACTACAGCCACCTTTCCTAATATGTATTTGTCATCCAACACCTTTTCAGGTCCACATAGCAGATATGCACCGGCCACTGACTCTCTACCATGGCAGTATCAAGCCTGAGTCAGTTACTGGGTTGTCAGAGGCAAGGAATTTCTATGAGGGGCCTCTTTTTTTTTTTTTTTAACAATATATAATGCTAGCTCAATGTTAGTCACTGAAAAACTGTCCTGTGCTTTCCACATAGAAAATTTAGGAGGTATTCTTTATAATCTCTAGGTCACAGCGTCCTCTTTAGCCAATAAATTCTCTTTTGGCATATACACAAGAGATCTGTTCAGTATAAAACGTGTCCTTTGTTTGAGATAAAATTGCTTCTTCCAAAGAAGTCTAATTCCAATGCTGTGCCATCTTGTTGGAAACAGAAGACTGCCTCCTGAGTAGGTAGACACATGAGCTTGAAGATGCCAAATGATAATATAGGTATTGCAACCAGTGTTTTACAGCTAAGCAAACTAAATTCAAAACTTCTCCAAGTTTTTCTTTCATTCCAAAGCCATACAATCAGATTTTTAAACATTTAAAAATGCCATATCCTGAAATTATGGGAACATGATCTCCACATACCTAAATCCTAATGAAATTATAAGTATGTTCATGGGCAAAAACTAGTCTTGTTTAAATAACTGCCAGAATGTATGACAATGTCTCACTAAATACATAATGTCAAGAAAGAGAAAGAAATATTAAAAAGATCTAATGGATTTAATCAATAAAGTAACTGTCAGTTTCTTCTTCTGATGCTAAGATTTGACAAAACCAAATTAAAGGTGAAAGAATTTCTTTTAGCATGGAAGTGGAGGGGATAGTCTATAATGGTGGGGAAGTCAAAGCACTAGCAGCTTGCAGTGGCTGTCACATCGCTTCCATAATCAGGAGACAAACATGGCAAAGTCTCTTTCTCCATTTATATAATCCAGAATCCCAGATAGAGAATGTTACTCCCCAGTGCTGGGTATTGTATCATCTCTATTACGGCAAGCAAGATAATGCGTCCTGTCTCCAAGGTCTTTCTGGACTCTGTAGTTGATAATTACCACCAACCATAGATGTAACAAAGGAAAAATGTTCCCTCAAAGAATCACCAGTAGATTAAAACTGGCAGAAGAATAAGCTAACTTGAAGAAGAACTGATAAAAATTATATGATTCAAATGAAGAGAGAAAAAAGTTGCATTAGGCACATTTGCAAATATTCATCAAAGCAAGAAAAAGCAGAGGAGCAATAGAGAAACAAGAATGAAAAAAAT
Organism: Acomys percivali; assembly: GCA_907169655.1. Lineage (NCBI taxonomy): Eukaryota > Metazoa > Chordata > Mammalia > Rodentia > Muridae > Acomys > Acomys percivali. Next base: position 79,396,157 of record OU015756.1, read on the forward strand.
TATAAAAAAATATAAGAAAGCCCAAAGCTGTAAAACAAATCTGTCAATGGTGTTAAAAGGAAATTGGTTGAACAGTCAACATAGAGATTATTAGGTTTGACTACAAGAAAAAAAATGAAATTTGTGTACTACATAGTTGACTTATTTTACATTCCAGTGCACAAATAAGATAATGAAAGAGAACATCAGACTACAACAACAAAAATATTAAAATAGCTAAATAATATTTAAATCAAAACTGTCACTGAGAGTGAGTAAAATATTTCATTCAGTGCCAAGCCATGTGTCAAAGTTATGTCTATATGTTCCTAAAATACAACCTAAATATATGCAAAACAAAGGCTAACAGAACTAAAGGAATAAATTATTAATTATCTAGTCAGAGTGAGGAATATATAAATCCTATTTTATATTATGGAGACAACACCTAAGGAGAGTTACAAATAAAAGACTTTCACAACATTTTAAACTAAGCCAATCAATGAACAAATATACATTCTGCCTAATGAGAACAATAAACATAATTCCATCCAGAACAGGTTAAAATTTCCCAAATAAACCTATATGCGACTTTTTAATTGGCTTACATAAATTTAAATGACTGAGATCTTACAAATTATGGTTTCTGGTCATAAGGGAATGAATCAGATATTACATTAGAGATAGATTTGAGAAAAGCTGAGAGACTGAGAAGTACAGATTAAATATATCCTCTTAAATAAGCAATGGGTCAAACAATAAATCATAAAGAAGCTCAGACAGTTCTTTGAAATTAAGTCATAACATATCAAAATGTATGCATGAGTGAAGGTACTGATAAGAAAAAAGTATGACTATGGATGAAGTAGAAGCAGAGCGTGGTGGAGCACACCTGTAGTCATGGCATTCAGGGGCAGAAAAGGATCATGAAGACTCTCAGACTATCATGAGCTACATAGCAAGATCCTATCTCAAAAATAACAAGCCAGAGGTGTAGCTAAGAGCACTTGTGTAGCATGTGCAGTAAGTACCTTGCATTCATTCCCCAGCACCATAAAAATACGAGACTGAGGGGAGATCTCAAATTGGTAACCTATGTACCTTCCAGCACTAGAAACTGAGAGTAGATTAAATCTGAAGCAAATATAAAGTATAAAATAATAATTACATTATGAATCTTTGAAATACATATAAATAAACAAGAAAGAAATGTCAGGAAATCTGTAAACTGGTTTTATAAAATATTAAGAAAGCTGGCCACAGATTGTTCAGAAAAAGTACAAAAGATTCTATTATTGAAAACATGAACAAAATTTTGGCTATTACTACACAGTTTATCAAAATAAAAAAACCATAAGGAAATATTATGAATAATACAGACCAACTAATTAGTTAACTTTATAAACAGATAAACTCATTGGAAGACATAAAATAAGAAAACTAACTCAAGAATAAATAAGAATGCTGAACATGAAAAGTTGTTAAAAGAAGGTCCTGAGGATCATGCGAAGATGGAAGACATTCTAAGAATTGTCTTACTACTTAGCACGTGACTACATAGCTATGACTGCAAAAAAATTAAACAGGAAAAGGCCCAGGGAAACACACACACAGCTCACAGTCTCATCTTTCATGCCAGTTACATGAGGAATGTTCAATTCCCCTAATGTGAAATGTTGCCAAAAATGAAAACTCAGGAATGACAGCATCTTGGTTTGGTCATGTAAGGGGCCTTCTTAAACATATATAAAAATTCCATATTCATAGTACGAAAAGGATAGTTTATAATACACTATTTTTTTTCATACAGTGAAAGCTCAGAGATATTCAACAAGTCTAGAATGATAAAACTTTATCCAAATCCAATTTGGATACTGCCGTTAGGAACAAGATACTAGAAGTTTTTGCTAGACTTGGTAATACTATGTATTCAATTAAAATTTTCTTTCTAAACAACAGAAAGCATACAAACTCAGGGAAACTGAACAACTCCCTACCCAATGGCCACTGGTTCAGGAATAGAATAAAAGAAGAAATTAAAGACTTTCTAGAATTCAATAAAAATGAAGGCACAACATACCCAATCTTATGAGACACAATGAAGGCAGTTATAAGAGAAATGTTTGTAGTACTAAGGACCTTCATAGAAAAATTGGAGAGATTCTGTACTAGGAACTTAACAGCACACCTGAAAACTCTATAACAGAAAGAAGCAAATACATCAGAGAGGCGTAGACAACAGGAAATAATCAAATTCAGGATGAAATCAATACATTAGAAACAAAGAGAAAAATACGAAGAATCAGTAAAACCAATAGCTGGGTCTTTGAGAAAATAAAAAAGATAGGACTACCCTTATCCAAATGAACTAAAAGACAAAGGGAGAGTATCCAAATTAACAAAATCAGAAATAAAAAGGAGGATATAAGAACAGACACTGAAGAAATTCAAAGAATCATTAGGCCCTACTTCCAAAACCTGTATTCCACAAAATTGGAAAATCTAAAGAAAAAGAATGATTTTCTTGATTGATTACACTTAACAAAGTTAAATCAAGATCAGGTAAACAGTTTAAAACAGTCCTTAGGGGCTGGAGAGATAGCTCAGTGGTTAAGAGCACTGCCTGCTCTTTCAAAGGTCCTGAGTTCAATTCCTAGAAACCACATGGTGGCTCACAACCATCTATAATATAATCAGATGCCCTCTCCTGGCCTGCAGGTGTACATGCAGACAGAACATTGTATACGTGTTGGAATAAAAAAACAAACAAACAAACAAACAAAAAAAAACAGTCCTTAGTTAACAACTAAGGAAATAGAAGTCATCATAAGTCTCACAATCAAAAAAGTCTATGACTATATGATTTTAGCACAGAATTCTACCAGATATTTTAAGAAGAGCTACTACCAATACTCCTCAAACTATTCCACAGAATAGAAACAGATTAAACAGTGCCTTGTTCTATGATGCCACAGTCAACCTGATTCCTAAACCACACAAAGACTCAACAAAGAAAGAGAATTTCAGAATAGTTTCACTCCTTAACATTGTTGCAAAAATATTCACAAACTGAATATAAGAACACATCAAATACATGTGATTAAACATAGGAAAACTCATCAGTGTAACCCAATATTTAAACAAACTGGAAAAAAAATCACACAATCATCTCATTAGATGCAGAAAAAGCTTTTGGCAAAATCCTAAACAGATGATGAAAGTCTTAGATAGATCAGGGATACAAAGACCATACTTAGACATGATAAAGGCTATATTTACTAAACAAATATCCAACATAAAATTAAGTGGAGAAAACCTCAGAACAATTTCAATGAAATCAGGGACAGGAGAAGGCTGTTTACTCTCTCAATATCTCTTTACATAGGGCTTGAAGTTGTAGGCAGAGCAAAAAGACAACTAAAGGAGATCAACAGGCTAAAACCTGCAAAGGAAGAAGTCAAAGTGTTGCTGTTCTCAGATGATAGTATGATGGTATACATAAGTGACCACAAAAATTTCACCAGAGATGTCCTACAGCTGATAAACACATTCAACAAAGTAGCTCAACCAAGATTAATTCAAACAAATCAGTAGCTATTTTTTTTATACAAATGACAAACAGGCTGAGAAAGAAATTAAGGAAACTACTCCCTTCCGAATAGCCACATATAATATAAAATATCTTGGTGTAAGTCTAAGCAAGCAAGTCAAAGACCTGGATAACAAGAACTTCAAGTCTCTGAAGAAAGAAATTAAGGGAGATATCAGAAGATGTAAAGATGTCTCATGCTAATCAGTAGGATTAACATAGTAAAAATGGCCATCTTACCAAAAGCAATCTACAGATTCAATGCAATCCCCGTCAAAATACCAACACAATTCTTTACAGACCTTGAAAGAACAATTCTAAACTTCATATGAAAAAAAAATACAGATAGCTAAAACAATCTTATACAATAAAAGAACTTCTGGAGGAATATCCATCCCAGACTTCAAGCTGTACTAAAAAGCAATAGTAATAAAAACTCCCTGGGATTGGCATAGAAATTGACCCATTGATCAATGGCATCAAATAGAAGACCTAGAAATAAATCCACATATCTACAGACACTTGATTTTTGACAAAGGACCTAAAACTATACAATGGAAAAAAGAAACCGCGTCAACAAATGGTGCTGGTCTACGTGAAGTAAATGCATATAGATCCATATTTATCACACTGCACAAAGTCAAATCCAAGTTGGTCAGAGACCTAAAACCAGATACACTAAATCTACTAGAAGAGAAAGTGAGGAAGAGGATGGAGCTCATTTTTACAGCAGACAACTTCCTGAATAGAATATCAACAGCTCAGGCTCTAAGATCAATAATTAGTAAATGAGACCTCATGAAACTGAAAGGCATTTGTAAGGCAAAGGACACTATCAATAGAAAGAAACAGTAGCCTACAGACTGTGAAAAGATCCTCACCAACCCTAAGTCCAGCAAAGGACTAATATCCAAAATATATAAAGAACTCAAGAAATTAAACACCATGAAACCAAGCAATCCAATTAAAAAACGGGGCACAGAGCTGAACAGAGAATTCTCAACAAAGGATTATCAAATGGCCAATGAGGGCTTAAAGAAATGCTCAATGACCAGAGTCATCAGGGAATTGAAAAACAAAACAACTCTGAGTTTTCATCTTACACCCATCTGTAGTTCATGTAAACATGTTTTTGTTTTGATGCCAATACTCGGATGTGAAACAGACTTGTGAGAGAACACGCTGTGTTTTTCTACCAGAAGAGGAACTATAGCTTGTGTACACTGTCTTTGCCAACTGATAAACATCTTAGTATGGACTCTGATAAGATGAGCCCAAAACAAGAGGTTTGACTTTTTTGGAACTGGCATCATTTCCCATCTTTCTGCTGTTCATCACACCACTTCAAAATGCTCAAGAGAAACACTCCAGAGAATGAACGCTTCAGGGCTCTGGGTGCCAGCTGTTGCTCCAGATTCCAGCTGCTCCAGCTGCAGTCACCTTTGCTGAACTGCTGGCTTACTGTTTAATGTGTCTGCTGAAATCCTGACTATGAAGAGTGGAATCGCTCCGAGAAATTGAGTCTAAAAAGGGCTATTTCTCTTGTTCCCATTAACATCTTTTTTTTTCCTCCTATGTAGGGTAGATGGTTTGGAAAGGAGGTATAAGCAATACTCACCGCAAATAAAGTAGGTTTGAAAAAGTTCAATGCCCATATCCACCAGAATGGATAGAATAAAAAACACAGGTGACATCTCATGCCGGCAAGGATGTGAAGAAAGGAAAACGTTTCTCCATTGCTGGTGGGAGTATAAACTTCTACAACCACTCTGGAAATCAACCTGACACTTTTTCAGGAAATTGGGAGTAGCTCTACCCCAAGACCCAGCTATACCACTCCTGGGCATAACCCAAAAAGTGACACATCATACAGCAAGGACATTTGCTCAACTATTTTCATAGCAGCTTTATTGGTAAGAACCAGAATATAGAAACAACCCAGATGTCCCTCGATGGAAGAATGGATAATGAAGCTGTGGTACATTTACACAATGTAATACTACTTAGCTATTAAAAAAAAAAAAAAAGAATCATGAAATTTCCAGGCAAATGGATGGAAGCAGAAAAGATTATCCTGAGTGAGATAACCAAGATCCAGAAAGACACATATGATACATACTC
>OU015756.1:79433000-79464053 GCA_907169655.1 Acomys percivali
ACACACACACACACACACACACACACACACACACACACACACACACAAAAAAAAAAAAAAAACCCATAACCTATCTTGGGGTAACTCTAACCAAGCACGTGAAAGACTTTTATGAAAAAAGCTTCAAGTCTCTGAAGAAAGAAACTGAAGATGTTAGATGATGGAAAGTTCTCCCATGCTCACAAATATATAGAATAAACATAGAAAATGACTATTTTACCAAAAGCAATCAATGTATACATTCAATGAAATTCCCATTAAAATTCTTTACAGATCTTGAAAGAACAATTCTCGACTTAAAAAAAAAGCCCAGAATAGCCTGTACAATAAAAGATCTTTTGGAGGTAACACCATCCCAGATCTCAAGCTGTACTGTAGAGCATCAGTAAAAAAACTGCATGGTACTGGAATAGAAACAGACTCCTAGATCAATGGAATTGAACTAAAGACCTAGAAATAAATCTACATGCCTATGGACATTTGATTTTTTATAAAGAAGCCATAATCATACAATGGAAAAACGATAACATCTTCAATAAATGCTGCTTGTCTAATTGGAGGTCTACATGTAGAAAATTGCAAATAGATGCAAATTTATCACTCCACAGAAAACTATAGTGATTAAAAAACTCAAGTTAAACCAGACACACTTAATCTATTAGAAGAGAAAATGGGGAAGAGCCTTGAACTCACTGGCACAGGAACCAACTTCCTGAATAGACCACCAACAGCTCAGTCTCTAAGATCAACAATTATTAAGTGGGAACTCATGACACTGAAAAGCTTCTTTAGCACAATAGCCACTGGCAACAAAAGAACACCACAGCCCTACAGACTGGGAAAACATCTTCACCAACCTCACATCTGACAAAGGGCTAGTACCCCCCCCCCAAAAAAAAATACAGAATTGAAGAAATTAAACTTCACCAAACCAAATAACCCAATTAAGAAATAGGATTCAGACCTAAACAGAGAATTCTCAACAGAGGAAAATCGAATGGCTGAGAAACCCTTAAAGAAATGCTCAACATCCTTATTTATCAGGGAAACACAAATCAAAACAAACCTGAGATTTCATCTTACACTCCTCAGAATGGATAAGATCAAAAACTCAAGTGACAGCACATGTTGGAGAGGATGTGGAAAAAGGGGAACACTCCTCCATTGCTGCTGGGAGTGCAAACTTGTATGACTTTGCATATCAACCTGGTGCTTTCTCAGAAAACTGGCAACAGCTCTACCTCAAAACCCAGCTAGACTCAAAAGAAGCTCTACAATAGAACAAGTACATTAGCTCAACTATGTTCGTTCATAGAGTTATTACTTGTAATAGCCAAAACACTGCAAACAACTCAGATATCCCTCAGTGGAAGTATGGATAAAGAAACTGTTACAAAAATCCATTCTTAACTTCATATGGAAAAACCAAAAACCCGGAATAGCCAAAACAATCCTGTATAATAACAAATCTTCCAGAGGAATCTCCCTCCCAGATCTCAAGCTGTACTGTAGAACAATAATAAAAATGCCATGGTATTGGCATAGAAATACGCTGGTTGGTCAAAAGAATTGAATTGAAGGCCCAAAAATAAACCCACACAACCATGGACACTTGATATTTTACAAAGAAGCCAAAACCATGCAATGGGAAAAGATAGCATCTTCAACAAATAGTGCTGGTCTAACTGGATATCTACATGTAGAAAAATGCAAATTGACCCTTATTTATCACCATGCACAAAATTAAAGTACAAGTAGATTAAAGACATCAACATAAAACCAAACTCACTAAATCTGTTAGAAGAAAAAGTATTGAAGAAGCTTGAACTCATTGGCAAAAAAGACAACTTCCTGAACAGAACACCAACCCCTCAGGCTCTAAGATCAACAATTAACAAATGGGACCTCATGAACCTGAAAAACCTCTGTAAGGCAAAGGACACTGTCAACAGGACAAGATAAGAGACTTCAAACTAGAGAAAGTTCTTCACCAACCCTATATCCGACACAGTGCTAATATCCAGAAGATATTTTAGAAGTCAAGAAACTACAAACCACCAAACAAAGTAACCCAATTAAAAAATGTGGTACATGGGAGGGAGGGTGGGAATGGGAAATTACAAGTGATGGGATAACAATGGGGATGTAATCTGAATAAATTGTGATTAAAAAGGGGAAAATAAATTAATTAATGAAAAATTTTAAAAAAGAAAAAAGAAAAGAAAGTGGGGTACAGAGCTAAACAGAGAACTCTCAACAGAGGAATATTGAATGGTTGAGAAATACGTAAGTAAATGTTTAATGTCCATAGTTATCAGAAAAATGCAAATCAAAACCACCCTGAGATTCCATCTTACCACACTTGAAATGGCTAAGATAAAAAAACTCAAATGACAACACATGCTGGCAAAGGTGTGGAGAAAGGAAAATACCCCTCCATTGCTAGTGGGCATGAAAAACTTGTACAAACACTTTGGAATTCAATCTGGTGCTTTATCCAAAAATTAGAAATAGTGCTACCTCAAGACCCAGCTATACCACTCCTGGGCATATACCTGAAAGATGCTCCACCATACAAGGACATTTGCTCAACTATGTTCATATCAGCCTTATTATTAATTGCCAGATTCTGGAAACAAGCTAGATGTCCCTCAACTGAAGAATGGATAAACAAACTGTGGTTCATTTAAACAATGGAATATTATTCATCTATCAAAAACAAGGAAAATTTGAAATATGCCGTCAAATGGATGAAAACAGCAATGATCATTCTGAGTGAAGTAACCCAGACCCAGAAAGACACGAATGATATGTACTCACTTATAAGTGGCTATTAGTCCACATACAGTCCTCTGAAAGGCTTCACCGGGAGGGTACGGGGACAGCTGCTGGGATGAGCTCCTAGACTACAGGTGAGCATGGTATGGAAGGGTGAGGAGATGGAAGGATCCAGAGCTTTTAAGAACCTCACAAGGAGACCGTTGAGGTCAGCAGATCTCGTCCCGGTGTGTGTGAGCGGATGCCTTCACAAATGGTTACACCAACCAAGGACAATGCTTACAGTAAACCTAAACCCCTGTTCAGATCTAGCCAGTGAACAGCTCATTCTCCATGGTTGTGGGGACAGTGACAACTGCTCCTTACATGAACTCTGATACTCCCAACTTGCTCACTTCCCCTTGGTCGGGAGCCCCAGTGGCACACAGAGGAAGGAGAAGAGGCTGTCCAGATGAGACCTGATAGGCTGTGGTCATATGGTGGGGGGAGGAGGTCCCCTTCTGTCAGAAGTGTATGGGAGGGGAATAAAGCAGAAGAGGAAGTGAGGGTGAGAATAGGAAGATACAAGGGAGGAGCTAACAATTAGGATGTAATATGAATAAAATTTAATTAGTTAAAAAGTTTTAAAAAAACGATTGTACATCTACACAATGGAATACTGTTCAGCTATCATAAACAAGGACATCATGAAATTTGCATGTAAATATATGGAGCTGGAAAAGATCATCCTGAGTGAAGTAACCCAGAGTCAAAATGGCATGCATCAATACGTGCAGTAGACATCGAACCCCTACCCAGATCTAGCCAATGGACAGGACATTCTCCACAGTTGAGTGGAGAGTGGGGTCTGACTTTCTCACATACTCTGGTGCCTCATATCTGACCACATCCCCTGGATGGGGAGACCTGGTGGCACTCAGAGGAAGGATAGCAGGCTACCAAGAAGAGACTTGATACCCTATGAGCATATACAGGGGGAGGAGGTCCACCTCAGTCACAGTCATAGGGGAGGGGAGTAAGGGGAAAATGGGAGGGAGGGAGGAATGGGAGGATACAAGGGATGGGATAGCAATTGAGATGTAATATGAATAAACTAATAAAATATAGTAAAAAAAACAAAATGACATTCATGATATATGCACTCACTTATAAGCAGATATTAGCCATATAATACAGGATAACCATATTATAATCTAGAGACATAAAGAAACTTAATAACAAAAGGGACTCTATCTCCCTCAGAAGGGCAAATGGAATAGACACTGGAAGTAGTTGAAGAGAGAAAGTAAGATGGCGACTACCATATTTGTTCCCCGAAAGACTACACCCAGCAGGGTATGAAAGCAGAAACTGAGTCTTGCAGCCAATCTTTTGGCAGAGCACAGGGAGTCCTATGCATAAAAAGACCTAGAGGGGACAGGATCTCCGTGAGGAGACCAACAGAGCCAGCAAATCGGGGCCCGGGACTGGGGGTGTGTGCATGGAGACTGATGCACCAACCAAGGAGCAAGCACAGCAAGGACCTAGGCCCCTTGCTTATGTGTAGCAGATAGGCAGCTCAGTCTCCGTATGGGTCCCCTATTAAGGGAAGTAGGGGCTGACCCTGTCCTGGGCTCTGTGGTTTGCACTTTGATCACTTCCTCTGGTGGGGGTCCCTTACCATGCCAAAGAGGAAGAGGATGCAGGCAGTCCTGATGAGACTCGATAGGCTGGGGTCAGTGGGTAGGGAAGAATGGCTCTCCCGCTCTGAAGACTAGGGGAGGAGGATATGAGGGAGTGGGGAGGAGGGAGGGAGGCTGTGGATGTGGAAGGCATGAGAGAGAGGCCTACAGATGGGATGGAAAGTGAATAAATTTTAAAAAATAAATTACAAATTAAAAAACTAAAGAGAAAGAAAGGAAGAAACAAAGAAACTGCGGTACATTTACACAATGGACTACGATTCAGCTATTAAAAACAAAACAAAACAAAACAAAAATCATGAAATGTACCGGCAAATGGATGGAACTAGAAAAGATCATCCTGAGTGAGGTTATCCAGTCCTAGAAAGACACATAGTACATACTCCTTTTTAAGTGAATTTTAGCCATATAGTACATGAAGTCCCAAAGGAGGTAAGTAACAAGGAGGAGCCGAGGGAGGATGCAAACACCTCACTCAGAAGGAGATATAGAACAGACGGAGGTACGTCTTGAAGAGAAGGAACAAGATAGGAGAGGGAAGATGGAGAGATGCGAGGGTGGAGATCAGACCTTGGGAGAAATGGGGAGCAGCGTGTGGCAAAGACAGAAGGCCTGCAGAGAAAAGAGAAACTGAGAGACCAGGGCATCTCTGTGATGAGCTGGAGACCTAAGTCAGGGTAGGCTTCTGGGAGACTGTGAGGCGGACTCTAGCTGAGCCTCCCACTAGCCGGGGCCATAAAAACTAGAGGACTCACCCCAACTAGATAAGACTCCTAGTACAGGACTTTGACTCAGCTTACCTTCCCTACAAGATGCAGGGATAAAGATAGAACAGGTAGAGCTGAGACAGAAGGAGGAGCCAACCAACAGGGCACCCAGCCCAAGACGCACGCCGTGGGAGGAAGCTCGCCCCACCGATACTAACGATACTGTGCTAGGACTGCAGACAGGAGCCCAGCAGAGTTGTCCTCTGAGAGGCTCCACACAGCGGTGCTTCGAAACAGATGCCGAGATGCGTAGCCAGAAATTGGGCAATAGAGAGAGTCCTGTGGAAAACTGAGGGGAAGGAGAAAAGAACCTGGAGGTGATAGGAGTTCCACAAGAATACCAGCAGAGCCAACTAACCAGGGCTCCGAGGGCTCTTGCTGAGACTGAAGCACCAATCCAGACCCATGCTTGGACTGGATCTGGGCCCCCAGCATGGATATAGTCGATGGGCAGTTCAGACTTCATGTGGGTCCTCTAATGATGGGGGCAGGGGCTGTCTCTGACATGGACTCTGTTGCCAGCTTTTTTATCACTTCTCCCTGGTGGGACTGTGTTGCCAGGCTACAGGGGAAGCGGACATGCTCAGTTCTGGTGCGACTTGATGAGATGGGGTGAATGGAGAGGCGGTCTCCACTTTTCTGAGGAATAGGGTTGGAGGGAGGTTGGGACTGCGAAAAGAGGAAGGATGGGGCTACAACCAGAATGTAAAGTGAATAAATAATTTTTAAAAACCCACTAAAAAAAGAAAGAGGGAAATTATGCAATTATATCATAGTCTCAAAAATAAAACCATAAAAAAATCTAATGACTTCTCAAGTAAATAGGACACACAATCTTTATTTGGGAACAATCTCTACTTTTCTGACCTTGTTTTATATTCCTTGAAAGTACATTGTCATCACTGGACTCTCTTGGCTCCCAGTGACTTTTTAGCCATTCTTTTTTTTAATTAATTAATTTACTTTTATTATTTAATTAAATTTATTTATCCAGATTGCAGTTTCCCCTCTCTGCTCTCCTCCCAGTCCCTCCCTCTCACCTAATCCCCTCCAGCCATCCCTCCTCCCACTCTCCTCAGAAACAGGAGGCCTCTCATGGATATCAACCAGTCTCAGCTTACCAATTTGTGGTAAAACTAGGTACATCTCCTATTGAGGTTAGGCATCCCAGTTAGGAGGACGGGATCCAAAGGCAGGCAGTGTAGTCAGGAGCAGCCCTTGCTTCTGCTTTGGAAGTCCCACAGGAAGACCAAGCTGCACAACTGTTACATATGTGCAGAAGGCCTGGGTCCATCTCACACATGTTGTTTGGCTGGCATTTCAGTCTCTAGGAGCCCCTATGGGCACAGGTTACTTGAATCCATAGCTTTTCTTGTGGTGCCCATGACCTCTGAGGCTCCTTCAAGCCTTCCTCCCCCTCTTCTGCAGGATGCCCCAAGCTCCACTTATTGTTGGGCTGTGAATTTTTGTGTCAGTTTCCACTGGCTGCTTGGTGAGACCTCTCTGATGACAGTTATGCTCGGCTCCTTTCTTCAAGTACAACAGAATATCATCAGTAGTGTCAGTGGTTGACTCCATCTTATACAGGGGTCTCCACCTGGGACAGTCATTGGCTGGGCCTTCCCTCACATTCTGCTCCTTCTTTTGTCCCTGCACACTTATAAGAAGGACAAATTAAGGGTCTAAGATTTTGTGGCTGGGTTGTTGTCCCAATCTCTCCATTGGGAGTCTTGCCTGTTTCAGACTCCATATCTCCTGCTGCTAGGAATATTAGCTAGGGTCACTCTCACAGGTTTCTGGAAGTTTCCATTGTCCCAGAGATGCCCACCCAATCCAGATGTCTTTCCCAATCCCCCTTCCACCTCCCTCTCTCCCTTTCCTTGCCTCATCCCTCTCCTCCCAAGGCTAATCTATTTCCATTTCTCAGTGAGATACAAGTGTCTGCTCCCCTTGGGCCTTTCTTGTTACTTAGCTTCTTTGGGCCTGTGGTTTGTAGCCAAGTTATCCTGTGCTTTATGGTTAATATCCACTTAAAGTGAGTACATACCATGTTTGTCTTCTGGGTCTGGGTAACCTTACTCAGGATGATTTTTTTTTTCACTCATCCATTAAAAACAACGGCTCCCACTGCTTTTAATGGAGATACTTCCCCCCTGAACTCTAGGGAGATATTTTGTCCTGCTCTATGATTTAAATTCAATTCTGAGACTGAAAGGAAACTGAAAGCCCCCACTGAGTTTATTGTAGGTTTTGAGGAGGCAGAGGAGAAGACAAGAAGAGGCGCTCCAAAAAAGGACACCCTGACCTAGGACTAACTGACCTTGAAGTTAGTAGTATGACTTGCATTGCAGAATGTGCCTTTTTAAAGAAGCTCATGCTGTGCTGTTTCCTCTGTTTATCTTCACATGTGGGTTTAAACCACTCACCACCTTGAGTTGACCCTGCCCAACACACATTTCTTTGCTGCCAATATTGCTGTCACATTTGTGATAACTGTAAGAGAACTTACATTACTTTTTACATACGAACAAGACTAGACCCTGTATGTAACAGAAACCAAGACGGGTTACATGGTTGAGATGGTTACATGATGCCATGAACTGATGCTACTACAGCTTAAATTACAGGGACATCTGTCATGGGACATGCTCCTTGGGCTAGTGTCCAGATATAAGTGAGTATATACCATTTGACTATTTCTACTTCTGGGTTAACTCATTCATTATGATCCCTGGTGGCACCCAGAGGAAGGACAGCAGGCTACCAAGAAGAGACTTGATACCCTATGAGCATATACAGGGGGTGGAGGTCCCCCTCAGTCACAGTAACAGGGGAGGGGAGTAAGGGGAAAATGGGAGGGAGGGCGGAATGGGAGGATACAAGGGAGGGGATAACCATTGAGATGTAATATGAATAAATTAATTTTAAAAAACAGAAAAAAATACAAGAACATCAGACAAGTTTCAAATAGATAGCTGCATTCTCCACAGAGAAGGTACTAAGAAGCACAAAATTTTATGTGTATAATATCTAATTAGCCATATTAGTATTCAGTCCAGAAGTAAATAGATTGGTTTTCATTATTTTATTACTCGTTTTAGTTGATTTCAATGTTCCATTCTATATATGCCTGAATCATACTAACATCACATTTACCTCAAATTTCTCTTATTCCCTCTGCTCTCCTTCTTGGTTGCCTTCTTTTCCTCTAATCCTCCCCCTGGTGCTTCTATGTCTTCTTGTTCTATGGACTCTACATATTAAAATAATTATGGTACTTGCATTTTTAAGTATGGCTTATTTTGTTCAACATGGTGATCTCTAATGCTATCCATTTACTGCAAGGGATTATATTTCACTCTTCTTTGTGGCTGATTTTTATACATTCGTGCCCAGATGCGTTCATTCATTCATCTATTGATTCTAGAACTTGGCTATAACTCTGTCACAATACATATTCAGATACAAGTATTTCTGCGACATGCTGACATGGATTCCTTCAAATACATGCCTAGAAATAGTACAGCTAAATTACATGGCAGTCTCATTTTTCACTTTTGGAAATACTTCTATTCTTACTTGCATAGCGTCTATGATAATTTACATCCCTACAGTGAAAGTTCACTTTGTGAAATCAGTGGCTACTTTTCAAGGAAAGAAAGACTATGTTAACACTCTGTGTATTTTTGTATTTTTTATTTGGAAGGGGAATTTTAAATATTTGGAAAATACTGACTACTTCTAGAGACTTGATACCCTATGAGCATATACAGGGGGAGGTAATCCCTCTGAGGAACAGTCATGGGGAGGGGAATAAGAGGAAAATGGGAGGGAGGGGAGAATGGGAGGATACAAGGGATGGGATAACCATAGAGACGTAACAAGAATAATAATAATAAAAAACTATAATACTTCCCCTGTTATTTCCAAGAGTTGTTAGTTTTGTTTAAATAAATAGTTTTAAAACTAAAACTGTTTTAAGAGTGAATTCTATGTTTATACTTGGTGCTGTGGTATATTCCTATATTCTTATCATTTGGATGGGTAAGGCAGGAAGATGGTAAGTTCATGGCAAACTTTGAAAACGTAGACAATTTCAAACAACCCTAAACAACCAAATTAGACAGCAAACATGTCCCATGTGGATGTAAGTGGAGGGAGCATGAGGAGTTGATTACACATCAGATTTCATTGACAGTACTGGGCTCCAGATTATGATATTCCTTTTGTGTCACTTTTAAATATCCCAAGAAATGAATGAGTCACATGTATCCATGCATTTATGCACACATACAGATGGGAAGATCAGTGATCCAGAATCTGTTGACATTTATATAGCACCAGGTCCTTCAAGTATTGATTCAATTAGTCTGTCTTTACTGAAATGAAATATATATTACACTCCAAACTAAGGTCTAGGTTGAAAATGCACTTCTGTAAATTGAAATAATAAATTAAATAAATTTTCTTATGGTTATGTTGGGAATAAAGGTAAATGTCTTGTTTCTGGTGAGAACGTGCATAACTTACCAGGTGGATTTGTACTTCTTTGGTGAACTGAAAAGAGACTTTAGAAAATTTTAAAGTACTATGTACCTTCCTACTTCTTACCACTTGAAAGTATTTTGGCTATGATTTGTTAATTCTCATCTATAAACTTTGGCCTAACATTCCAGATCATGGCAGTTTGACCAAGGGAGGATTGAAGGGAAAATGGGAAAGTAGAAAAGTAGATTGTATTAAGCAATTCACTGAATGCTAAATACAGACTAGTACAAAGGAAATAAATACCCAGAGGCATTTTTAAGGATTTAAAGCAAGTACAATATCTGGTTTTTTTTTTCAATCCTCTGCTTTACTTCAAATCCAAGGGTAAATGTGTTTAGCCATCTCTAATAATTAAAGATGCTAAATAATACCAGATATCGTATTTTTATTCAAAGTTACCCTAACAGATGCCCTTGGCCAAGAGAGAAAGAGAAAGGGGGAAAGATAGATAGAGACAGAGAGACAGAAAGACAGAAAGACAGAGAGACACAGTGCTGACTTAAGATAACAAGTCCTATGATGATACAATGATCGAACAACATCAGGCTGCAGCCTTAAGAGCTTGGGACACGGTGGAGGAACCTGATAAGATAACCGTTCCCTATCATAATGTTCTACTTGTAGGTTTCTAGGACCCTCTGGATCCTTCTACTTTGCTATTCTCCCATGCTTCTCTCATCTAGAGTCCCAATAAGATGTCCGCCCCTCTGTCCCAGTTTCCTGGTAAGTGAAGGCTTTTGTGGGGAATGCCCCTTGGACTAGTATGCAGATATAAGTGAGTATATGCCATTTGAGTCTTTCTGCTTCTGGGTTAACTCACTCATTATGATCATTTCTAGCTCAATCTATTTGTCCACCAATTTCGGGAATTCCTTGTTTTTAATAGCTGAGTAGTATTCCATAGTGTATATGTACCACAGTTTCTTTATCCATTCTTCTACTGAGGGACACTGGGTCCTGCTCAAACTAAGGCACCAGCCAAGGACAATACAGGCGGTAAACTTTAAACCCCTACCCAGATCTAGCCAATTGACAGAACATTCTCCACAGTTGAGTGGAGAGTGGGGTATGACTTTCACACGTACTCTGGTGCCTCATATTTGACCATGTCCCCTGGAGGGGGAGACATGGTGGCACTCAGAGGAAGGATAGCAGGTTACCAAGAAGAGACTTGATACCCTATGAGCATATACAGGGGGAGGAAATCCCCCTCAGGAACAGTCATAGGGGAGGGGAATAAGGGGAAAACGGGAGGGAGGGGAGAATGGGAGGATACAAGGGGTGGGTTAAACATTTAGATGTAATAAGAATAAATTAATAAAAAATTAAAAAAAAAAGATAACCGTTCCCTTTACTAAGATATTTCAAGGGCCTGGGGAAGCCACAGAATTTTTGCAGAGATTGGGATCAGCGCTAGATAGAGCAATAGCAGATGCTGACACCAAACAGGCATTGAAACTCATTATGGCATATGAGAATGCTAACACGGAATGCAAGAGGGCAATTAGACCCTTAAAGAAAAGAGGAGCTCCATTAGATAAATGGGTAAGAGAAATAGTTAATATTAGCTTTACATAATATCCAAACAATATAGTAGGTCAAGCTATGGACAGAGGTCCCAGATATCCTAACACCAGGTGCTTTAAGTGCAGCAGACTTGGTTATGTACAAAGAAACTGTAAGGTTAAAAGTTTCAGACTTCAAAATAACAGGTGCACTCAATTTGGAGGAAATCATGCTCATAGGGCAGAACCAGGAGCATCTGGTCATGATGATTATGCAGTTCCAAGACTTCCAGGGTATGTTAGCCACTGTGGGAATGGAAAACACTGGACTCGAGATTGTCAGTCCAAAAAAGGTGCACAAGGTAATATCTTACCGGCAGGAAGCAGCAGGAGGTGCCCATTGGCTCGGGGGCCCTACCAACAATACCAGCCAGATTTTCCTAGCCAGTCCAAAAGTAACGGACTCACAGGAAAAAGGGAATTAAGTATTAGTGATCTAATATATGCTACTGAAGGCAGTACAGCCTTGGATGTGGCCTCTGATATATCTATTACATTATCTCCACAGGTTGATTGATACAAACTGAGTACTGGTGTTTAAGGCCCTTTGCCTTTAGGGACAGTAGGAATGGTTCTGAGGAGAAGTGGATTGACTTCTCAAGGTCTTATTGTGCATCCTGGTATTATAGATGGGGATTGTAAAGAGTAAATAAAAATCATGGCATGGTTAAAGAAGGAGCAGCAAATGAGATAGAATTGCTCAGCTATTACTGTTTCCCTAAATTAAGGGCAAGGCTGCTCTAGTAGAATGAACAGGTGCATTCGGAAGTACAGGGGAATGTGTGTTCTGACAAACAATGGTTAATGATCAGAGACCTAAATTGATAATACAAATGAATGGTGTTGATTTAAAAGGTTTGGTGGATACTAATGCTGACATCACAATTGTTTTAAACAAGCATTGGAATCCAAGTTGGCCACTTCAAAAGGTTTATATAGAAATTATAGGGCTTGATAAATTATCTCAAATACAACAAAGCATGTGGTGGTTTAAGTGTGTGGGACCAGAAGGGCAGACATGGAAATTGAGACCTTATGTGGGTGATATACCCATAAATCTATGGGGAAAGGGTCTCTTACAATAATGGGGTACTCAGATTAACATTCCTGCAATTACAGAGGTAATCAATAATGAATCTAGGGGTCAAATGGCACATGCTTCTGGGGAAGGTATTAAAATGAATAATCAGGAGCAACCGCAAGCTATGCCCATTGTCCAAACTCTGACAGGTATTGAGTTTCCAAATTTATAAGAGGGCCTACTGCTGATGTGCCAACATCCTTGCCCCTAAAATGAATTTCAAACAGCCCTGTGTGGCAAGAGCAGTGGCTCTTAACAAAAGAAAAACTGCAGGTGCTTCATCATTTAGTACAAGAACAACTGGAGTCTACTAGCTCTTGGAATTCCCCTGTGTTTGTGGTTTAAAAAAAAAAAAAGAAGTCAGGCAACTGGAGGATGATAACAGATTTGAGGGCAGTAAATAAGGTAATTCAAGAAATGGGTCATTTACAGCTTGGAATTCCTTTACCTTCCCTGTTACCTAAGTCTTGGACTATAATGGTAATTGATTTAAAAGATTGTTTTTTATGATACCTTTGCATGAGAAGGATAGGGAAAGGTTTGCTTTCTCAGTACCTACATTGAACAGTTGTAGTCCAATGAAGAGATACCACTGGAAGGTACTCCCACAGAGAATGTTGAATAGCCCCACTTTATGCCAAAATTTTGTTCAAAGACCATTAGAAATACTTGGTAAGCAGTTTACTCAATCTACCATTTACCATTACCCGGATGATATTCTGGCAGATTCTGGTTTGGAGACTTTAGAAAAAATGTTTAAAGAAGTACAAAGCATTCTGCCATGCTGGGGATTACAAATTGCTGTAGAAAAATACAAAGAGGAGATTCAATTACATATTTAGGCTATAAGGTAACTGAACAAAAATTAGAGCCCAAAAGCTACAGATTCATAGACATCAATTGCAAACACGAAATGATTTTCAAAAATTAATGGGAGACATTAACTGGATAAGGCCTACAATTGGACTAGCTACCTATGAGGTAAGTAATTTATTTCAAACATTACAAGGTGATTCAGATTTAAACAGTCCAAGGTGTCTAAAAGCTGTTCCTGGGTAGACCCTCTCAGAGGACAGCTCAGGTAGTCTCCTGTCTGTAAGAATAGAACAGTAAGGGTTGGCCCTCTTCCATGGGATGGGCCTTGGGTTAGGGCAGACACTGTTTGGACATTTACTCAATCTCTGGTCTATCTTTATCCCTGCACATCTTGTAGGCAAAGTAAATTTTGGGACACAGATTTTGTGTGTGGGTTGGAGTTCCTCTCCCTCTGCTAGGAGTCTTGTCTAGTTAGATGGTGTCCTCTTCAGTCTCTATGGCCCCTGTGATTAGGAGCATCAGCTAGAATCCCTCTCAACTTATCCCAGAAGAGTATTCTGACTTGTCACAGAGATGCAACAAGCCACAGCTTCTCTTTTCTCTGCAGGCCTCCTGTCTTGCCCTCACCCTCCCCAGGCCTGATCTCCACCCTGAGTTCTCTCTCTTTGCTCTCCTACCTTGTTTCTTCTTTCCAACGACTACCTCTGTCTATTCTGTTGCCTTTTCTGAATGAAATTTAAGCATCCTCTGTTAGGTCCTCCTTGTTACTTATTTCCTTTGATCTGTGCATTGTAGTTTGTTTATCCCGTACTAAATGGCTAAAATCTGCTTATAAGTGAGTCCATACCATGTGTATCTTTCTGGGTCTGGGTTACCTCATTCAGGATGATCTTTGCTAGTTCCATCCATTTGCCTGCAAATTTCCTGATATCTTTGTTGTTAAAGGCTGAGCGGTATTTCATTGTGCAAATGCATCACAGTTTCTTAATCGTTCTCTGGTTGAAGGATATCTAGGTTGTTTCCAGATGTGGATATGGCAAATAAAGCTTCTGTGAACATAGTTGAGCAAATGTCCTTGTTGTGTAGTGGAGCATCTTTTGGCTGAATGCCCAAGAGTAGTAAGGCTGGGTCTTGAGATATAACTATTTCCAGTTTTCTGAGAAAGTGCCAGATTGGTTTCAGTGCCAGAAAACACAGTTTTCTGGTCTTGTAGAAACATAGTGGTTTAATTACACAAAACAACTTACTATTTTCCTACCACCATCCTCAGCAGTATCATATTAGTATATTTTGGATTTTATTATGCTAGAATGTTTAGTTTTAAATTTTTCTGCTTGAGTTGGTGATTCAGGTTTCATAAAAATTCTAAATCAATTTTTACTTTGGATTAAGGTATTTTTTTTTTAAATCTCGTAAAATAATCCTAAGCATACTTTTCTTTTATACTATGCATTCATGCAAAATAGCATTATCAACATTCACAATTACAAAATCAAAATATTAATTAACTCTGAAAAATGTTGACAAAGTGCTGTGATCTTCAGTATCAAAAAATTCAGTCAAGGTTTTAGTTTTTTGTAAAAAGATAAACATGCACATCACATCTTATTAGCATGTAAAAATTTCAACTTTAATAAGCGGTTAAAATATATATATAAGCAATGAATTGGCTTTTCAATAACTTTGCTTTATCATCACTACATGTTTGGTTTACATACAGAACTCACACATTTGTGCATTTGGACCATGTAAAAGTTTAATGAAAGGAAAATAGTTCATAAGTAGAGAACAACAATGCCCACATCGATACCTGAAGAAGTATTTTAGATGATGAGTGGAATTCAAGCAACATCAAACTCTGCTTACATCTCCTTTGTTTCTCAAATAGTACAAAGCACTTCTCTTGTTAACCTATTAGCTTAGAAAACACAGAGCACATGGCATGAAGAGGGGGTAGAGTTGATAGTTAATCCCTTTCTGATTCTATCACAAACATGTGCCTTATAGTCATTTTAATGTTCTCTCATGTGAGCAATAACATGCATCTTCACATTATTTTCATTCTAGGAAAACCTGTTTATAACTGGAATTTAAGAATAACTAGAGCTTATGAATGTGTGTTTTTATTTTGCTCTTATAGATAAAATAATTGATTTGTATTTGTAGTTCCCGGTGTGGTCTGGTGGCTCTATTATATTATTTGAGCAAAGCTGGCCCACATACAGAACTCTACAACATCAGCTACAAACGTCACAGGGAACGACAGAATACAGACAGCTTGGGGCTCTTGTCCAGAAAGCTGATTGTAACCTTTGAGAGTTTTGCTGATGTCACCTTTTACTCACTTTCTGCAGCTCAATGCAATTTCTTTTCCAAGATTTAATATTTTACCAGTCCTGGATTTGGGCCTCCTGTTGTCATCTGATTTTTAAAAGATACTTCCTACCAAAATGTAAGACAATAGTCTCAAGCCAAAGGTTTTCTTTAGAGGTGCACTTAAAAATCTTTCATAACTTCCACCTGACTTCATTCTGAAATTCTCTTGAAATTTTCAGTCTCCAAAACCTTTGATTACTTGAGAGTGTCATTGTAGATCACGGAGGATGAGCAACCATGAGTAGCCCTGAGCATCTAGGCAATTACAAGACATTAGGGACAAACCTGTTGTAATTATCCGCACAGTTTAGCCATGGTCTTAGGTTGATTCAACATAGTCTAGATGAGGACATTAAAAGACAGTTAGACTCTGCAGTGTCAGACCTAAATTGTGAAAACATGTCTGGTTATCCTTTGGGAGCAACATCTAAAATAATAAAAGTCAAATTTGCTCTGCAAACCCATCATCTCTCCAAATCATTTCAGTTGTCAAGATTTTCCATTAGAGATAAGATTTACTATTTTTAAACTTGAGTACTTTTAATAAATACTTTGCATTCCTCTAAGAGAAGTGAAAACCACACTTTAAGTGAAGTATATCCTGACTGTACTTCCACTTACAACAACAACAAAAAAAATGAAAGCAGTTGGTATCGTGGTGGTGTTAATATATTCACGCAATACGTTGGTAGACATATGGGAATCCAGGTTTTTTTTTTTCTCTTGCTTGTACATTTTAAAAGGGAAGTTCTAGGCATGCACTTTATGTACATAAAATATGATGTTCAAATAAGGACAGTGTATGAGAGCCTGGTTGTTGTCAGCTCTGTGCTGTCAGCAGGGATGAGTTTTCAGTGTGTGGTATTTTAGACTTCATTATATTGTCCCATGGAGCATTCCTAAAAAAGCAGGAGGTAAAAAATCAGGAGCATTCAAATGAAATGATACTCAGGGGGTTGAAGAATGTGCTTTTTGCCCTCAAATTGTCTCTATTGACAGAGTTGGCTTCACTTTGCCATTGAACTCTGACAAGGTGATTATTTTTAAAAACCAAAATAAGGTGCATAATACATTTTAGCCTGAAGCTAAAAGTCAAATGTGAATATTCATTCATTTTCTTCCTCTGGAATTCCATGGGAAAATATGAAAGAAACGAAAATCTGTGGCCAGAGTTTTGAAGTGTTACACTCTATCAATTATATGGAGTTAAGGGATGATATTTAAAAGGAATTATTATTTTAATAATAGGAAATTTCTTTTATTTTAACGCTGAAGTTGCTGAGGAAAAGAGAAATTACGATTTTATTTTTTATTCAGAGTAACCGATCAACTTAGAGGAAAATCACATATTTAAATATTGTAAAGCACAAGGTTACCACACAGAACACAAAATCGCACACCAAAGTGAGAAAGATAAGTGCATCTTGTCAGCACAGAAGTGCTCCAGAGTCACATATGTGGACTCAGGGTGGTAGGTCATGATTTGGATCTTTCTGTAGAGAGAAGCGTCTTGGAATAGTGTTCCTCTCTCTATAGTGCAAGGGGTATGAGTCACAGTCAATGTCATGGTTCAGTCAAGGTGCTGGTAAGTCAGTAGACAAGCCCACTTCCTGACAGCACTCTGATGGCTTACTCCTTTGGTCTGGTTTAACAGTCTCCACACATCTGTAAATACTAATGGCCTTTATAAGAGACACTAAATCAGAGCATTCATCCAAGCAAAGTTTTGTGAATTAAACGCATAGAAACAATTTTAGTGTAGACTTTGGGATTACTCTACTAGAAGTGACTAATAATTTAGTGGCCAGTCTGTACAAACACGCAAGCAAGAGTCCAAGTATTAGATGACATAAGCCCTGTTCATGGCTCCTTTCAACTTGTAAACAAAATAATTTAAAAGAAAAGACATTTGTGAACAATTCTATTTTTGCTTGTTTTGTTTTGTCTTTACAGGTAATTGAGTGTTTTCTCAAGTTTGTCGTCTTCTACCTCAGGCCCGCCAATGTTGTCATCCACTTATAATACCATCAAAAGTAAATTAGCTGATAGAATTGACTACATATAGTAAAGGAAGGAAATGTCACTATTTGAAATGCTTACTATGATTAATATATCTAAAGATATAATACTCATTTTTACATTCATGTTTTTAAAAATAACATTAAATTTATTTCAATGCTTCTATTTTTTTTTCCTTTTTGAAAATTATCTTTAAGGTTGAAAGGAAACTTGAAAAAAGATATTAAATAGTTCAATGGGCTGGGCTAATTTTTGATAACTTTTGAAATACACATTTATAAACATTTAATGGTTCAATTCTGTGTAATTAAACAATAACACTTGAGGTTAAGTCATGATCAGTTGTATAGAAAAAAAAACTAGTATTTAATCACAAAGGAAAATCTTGAGATGTTATCCTCTGTAAGTACTAACAATCAGTGCCTATAAAAAACAAACAAATCTGTTTGTGTGTGTGTATCATAGTGTATATAATATTTCAATATTATAAAGAGAATCAGTAGGACACTTGAAAAGATTAAAAGTCTTAATTTAAACAGTCATTTTTACTAATATGTAAATATAGTGATCACTTTCTAAGTGAGAAAAAATAAAGCAAAATAAAAATCATTCACTCAACAAAAAAGGGAAATGGCTCAGTATTAGAAAGATGTTCAAATTTACTGCTCATTAGAGAAAGAAATACAATTAAAACTATGGTAAGATCACAGTTTGTCTAGCAATTTGACAAAGGATAAAAATCTGATTTTAATGCATTGCTATGGAGGCAGGAAACAAACACTCATCTTTGTTTTGATTATATAAAAGTACACTGCAGAAACAAGTTATAATGTGATTTGATATTATATAGGAATTTAAAACTCATAGTTTCTTTACCTAACCTTTTTTATTATGATTATGAATATAGTCACGGGCCTTTTTCAATTTATCTATTTATTTATTTATACAATTTATGTCATGATCACAGCACCCCTCCCTCCTCTCTTGCCCAGTCCCTCCCTCACACTCCATCTCCTCAGAGTAGGGGAGGCTTCCCATGGGTACCAACCCCCCTGGCATATCAAGTTGCAGCAAGACTAAGTGCACCGTCCTCACGGAGGCCAGACAAGGCAGGCCAGCTATGGGAAAGGAATCCAAACAGGGGCAACAGACTCAGAGTCACCTCCCTGCTCCAGTTGTTAAGAGACTCACATGAAGGAAAAAAACTGCACATCTGCTACGTATGTGTATAGGGCCTAGGTCTAGCCTGTGCATGCTTTTTAGTTGGTGGCTCAGACTCTCTGGACCCCAATGGGCCTAGGCTGGTTGACTCTGTAGGTCTTCTTGTAGTGTCTTTGAACCTTCTTGCTCACTGAATCCTTCCCCCAGCTCTTCCACAAGATTCCTTGAGCTCAGCCTGTTGTTTGGCTATGGGTGTGTGGGTCTTTGTATCTGTTTCCATCAGCTTCTGGGTGAAACCTCTTAGAAAACAGTTATGCTAGGTTTTTTCTACAAGCATAACACTATATCCTTAATACAAGGGTTGGTTTTCTGTCATGGGGTGGGTCTCAAGTTGGGCCAGCTTTCGCTTGGCCATTCCCTCAATCCATACCCTACCTTTATCCCTGAACATCTAGTAGGCAGGTCAGATTTGGGTGAGTGGTTGATCTCCCTCCCCCATTGGGAGTCCTGCCTGGCTACAGGAGGTGGCCAATTCAGGCTCCAGGTAGATCAGTGGAATAGAATCAAAGACAGAGAAATAATGCCACACACCTATGGATGTTTGATTTTTTTTTTTTACAAAGAAGCCAAAACCATAAAGTGGAAGAAAAGAAAGCATCTTCAACAAACAGTGCTGGCCTAACTGGATGTCTGTATGTAGAAGAATGCAACTAGATATGTATTTATCACTCTGCACAAAAATTCAAGTCCAAGTGGATCAGGGAGTTCAATATAAAACCAGATACACTAAAGCTAATAGAAGATAAAGTGGGGAAAAGTTTGAACTCATTGGTACAGGAGACCACATCTTAAACAGCACACTGAATGCTCAGGCACTAAGAGAAGCAATTAATAAATGGGATTTCATGAAACTGAAAAGCTTCTGTAAGGCAAATAACATCATCAAAACCAAAAAATGGCATCCTACCAAATGGGAAAAGATCTTCATGAACCTACATCTGACAGAGGGCTAATATCCAAAATATATAAAGAAATCAAGAAATTAAAACCAAGAAACCAATAACAATTTAAAAAGGGGTACAGAGCCTCAACAAATTAATCTCTAACGGCCAAGAACCACCTAAAGAAATATCAGTGTCCTCAGTCATCAGAGAAGTGTAAATCAAAACAACTCTGAGATTCCATCTTATACCCATCAGCGTGGTTAAGATTGAAAAAAGAACTCATGTGACAGTATATGCTGGGTAGGATGTGGACCAACGGGAACACTTTTCCATTTCTGGTGGGACTACACATTTGTACAATCAGTTTGGAAATCAATCTGGAGGTTTCCCAAAAAATTGGTAATAATTCTATCTCAAGAACCGGCTACACTATTCCTAGGCGTATACTCAAACACTGTTCCAGCATACCATAAGGACACTTGCTCTACTATGTTCATAGCAGCTATTTATAATAGCCAGAGACTGCAAACAGCCTAGATGTCAACTGAAGAACAACTAAAGATGTGGTACATTTCCACAGTGGAATAATACTCAGCTACTAAAAACAATGATATCATGAAATTTGCAGACAAATGAATGGAACTAGGAAATATCATGCTGAGTGAGGTAACCCAGAGCCAGAAAGACACGTATGGTATGTACTCACTTAAAAGTGAATATTAGCTATAAACTACAGGGTAACCATGCTCCAATCCACATACCAAAAGAAACTAAAGGACAAGGATGGTATAAGGGAGGATGCTTGAATCTCACTCAGAAGAGGAAATAAAATAAACATAGGAAGTGGATGGAGGGAGAGAACTCAGTGGGACAGGGTATGGGGAGGGGAACAGCATGGGGATCAGATGTGTGGAGAGCATGAGGGCGTCTGGGAGAGAGAATGGACATTGGTGGGGGTGCATCTGTGGGACAAATAGAAGATCTGGGATGAAGGATGCTCCCAGGAGTCTTTGGGGGTGACCATAGCTAAAACCTAGTCATTCATAACTATCAGGAACTTATGGTATTGGTCAATTCAGTTTTTATGTTAGCATATTCATAACACAACTGTTGTCTGTCACTGAAAGGAACTATACTTAGGTGTTATTAGTTGAGGACTGGAACGGATGACGTTTATAGGAACAAAACACAATTAAAATATGAACAATAATGAGTATTTTTTTGCACATCGGTGTAAAAATAAGTAGAAAATATATTACCAAAAGGAGAAAAGTGAGGCATGAAACTGTATTACATGTTATTCTCCATTTTAAAAAGAAGACAATATTCATATTTCTTGAAAATATTATGTATATATATAAATAAATATATATTCCATATATATATATAATAAAAATCAGGAATTTCATGGAAGATTTAAAAAGTAAAAAGACTGGTTTAGGTACCATAATGATGGGATACATATGGCTAACTAGGGTACAGAGGGATGCTCCTTGAGATCACAACAATCAGAAATAACCCTTAAGTGGACAAAAAATGTATAAAGAAAAATGTGATATTCTATGTTATTAACACATTCAGATAAATTGTCAATGGAATTCCTCAAGAGACAAAGTTCTTCCAAGGATCTTTAGCACGTGAAAGTACCTCTGCACTAGCCTCGGATTCACCCACAGTATCTGATCACCAGATGCCTGTGTGGATATGTCCCAGAGAAAGCAGCTGCCCATAAATTTCATCAAGTCAGCAGTTGGTGGTTACATAACAAAAATAGCATCATTAAAGCAAGAACATAGTTACAGTTTGTAGTAAAGGTTGCAGACTCCCGTAAGATATCTGTATCTGCAGCTTAGGATACCCTGTGTGAAAATGTCATGCAATTTCAAAATGGTCACTGGAGAGCAATTTTGGATAGAAAGCAAAGTGAACTCACCTACTTTATACAGTGAACAAACTAATTAGATCAGTATCATTAACACAAACTTCTAGCCAAGTGAGTAATTTAACTCAAAATTACATAGGAACATGGGAAGTCATGTTGACCATTTTTTTAGGACAAATACCAAATAAATATTCAGGAAAGTGATAACTCTTACGAAATATAGCAGTTTAAAGAAGATTGATGAAAGTCATAACTACCAAGTGTTCTTTTAAAAATCATATTTATATCTCAATATAATTAGATAAATTACATGCACTTCAAAATAGTCTTACAAACACTGTATCATTTCAAAGAAAGAATAAATCATAGCAACATTTCTATTATCATTTTAACTAATATAGATCATTTTAAATGTTTGAATGTACGATCCTTATTTTCTTTTATGATACATCTTTTATAATTTATCAAGTGTTATATCCTTGAAGTATAGAAACCCTCGAAGCTAAGATTGAGATCATAACTCGTCTTTATTAAGGAGTATTTCCCAGGCAGAAATATAACCAGATGCCCAATATAGCTAAATAACCCTTCACATCTGTGTCCCTCAGTTTTCTGTTGACTGTAGGACACTTGAGGAAAAAGACTTAGCAAGCATCTTTTACAGTCTGTATTATACATGGTGTGATGTCTTGTCTGTAATGTATTTTTATAAACATGCATAGGTCACCAGAAACAGGCGCATGGACAGAAAAACAACAACGTGAAACTACAAATATGAAAAAGAAAGCAGAAGTTTACAAACTTTGGGCATGTGCTTCAAAAATCTTACTCAAGGCACCTTCTAGAAAAATCCAAACAGAAGCCGCTCATGAAATACTCTGGCACACTGAATGTTATAAGTAGCATCTGAGATGTATTTCACAAGATCACATTTTGAATATGTGGTACCAAGTTTCTGGCTGTGGTGCTTTCAGGACTCAGAACCTGGGTGGTGGAAATGGATCAACCAGGAGTGTGGCTCACGAACTGTACCTCATCCTTGCTTGCTTCCAGCTCTTGAACATTCTGCTTTCTGGTGTGCTAGCATGTATGTCTTTAATAAATGGCGCGCATGTCACATGTGCCTTTAACGTGTTATGACTAGAAACTCAGCTACTCTAATCATGCTGTGGGCTAGAACCTTCTAAATTTTTAACTAAATGAACTTTTCTTCCAGTCGGTTGCTCTTGTCAGGTGTTAAGTTACAGTGGCATGGAAAGCCAAGTACCAAAATTGCCCGGTTAACTTCAGCAAGCAGCGGAACTGAGACCCCTTGCCCAGCCATTGCTCTCAGACTCTTGATTACTGGGACCAAGCAGGCAGTTCAAAAGAAAATACAGCCTCTCAGCCAGGTATGTTGGCCCATATCTGCGACTGTAGCACTTGGGAGGTGGGGACAGGTATCCAGACTTGGAGGGGAACCGGGGATACACACAGAAAGACTCTAAAAGCAAGGTAGGGAATGACGGAAAGAAGGTGGGTGGGAATTCAAATGGACAATCAGTAACAATTTTGGTTTCATCTTTATAGGCCTAGAAAAATGTATGTTAAAAACAAACCAAGTAAGATAAAAACCATCTGAGCGTGCGTTCTCCCAGGTGTGTGAACCTTCGCTTTTGAGGCTCGCGTTGAGCCGAGTGTTTCTCAGAGTCGAGTCTCCAAACCAGAAGCAACATCATGAGTCTATCACACTGACCCCTGACCTCTGTGGCTAGCAAAGAACTGCAGCGGATTTAAACTGAGTCAGGTGTAAATCATAAATCCGTGGCCGTCCCTGTCCCACACAATAGCAATAGGGGTGAGTAAGGAGTTTTGAAAAGAAGAATCCGAAGTTTGAATACTAAAGCCACGAGGCCTATTCTTCCAATTTTGTGAAAAATTCTTTCATTTCAAAACCTAGGAATTTCAAAAAATAAAAACCTAGGAATTTCAATTTAATTTTATTAAGAGACTTCAAGGACTCTAAAACAAGCTTCTTAATAAAACTAAGACGTAAAAATGAAGACTTTCACTTTTTCAAGCAACAAAGTTGTGCCCTGCTACCACAACTTCATGTGACTTTCCTTAGTCAGGTGGTCTAAGGGAAGAAGCTGCCCGGGCATATTTGCTGGCTGTTGTTTTCTCGACTTCCTAGGCAGTGATAACCCACAGAAATCTGATTCCCGCCCCTGTCGTTGTAGTAATTACCATCATTGGACCTTAAAAATC
Organism: Acomys percivali; assembly: GCA_907169655.1. NCBI lineage: Eukaryota > Metazoa > Chordata > Mammalia > Rodentia > Muridae > Acomys > Acomys percivali. The sequence goes on from OU015756.1 coordinate 79,456,867, forward strand.
TATTTATTCTAATACTCAAAGTGCAAACCACAAGGTGCCAGAAATGTACGAATACAGCACTGAACTAGAGTTCCATTCCTCACGTGCTGATAGCAAAACTGGTAAAAAAAAAAAAAAAAAAAGGAAATAAAACAGAACAACATATGGTATGAAGTGAAATCAAGTCCGGTGAATAGAATACTCACAGTGTGGGCGGAGGAAGAGCAGCCCCACCTGGAGCATGCTGGGAGGTGAGAGCTCTTTATCTCAACTGTCAGAAGTGGAGGGCCGGCATCAGAGAAAACGAGCCTATGATTTCAAAGGGAAACAGAAGCGAAGCTCTGTGGTATAGGACTGGCTGGCTGGCTTAACTGAAACAAGGATGCCATGCTATCTGGCACAATGAAAGAAAGGTCAAGGGGGCCATTAGGATAGCATAACCTGATTTTGTGGGGCTAAATCTTTTAGGATATGGAAAAACCTTAGATTTTATTAAGTGATTTGGGAAATTACTAGAGGCTTTCAACAGATAATCGGCATAGATTGAACAAGATTTTTAAGATCCACAGGCAGTAGACAATAGAAACATTTTTCAGAATTAAAACTAGCCATAGAAACAATAAAGAAATGAAATATTTAGTTGAAAATTGACCTTGAAAGTGAGAAAATGTAATCTAGTAAAATTAAAGGAAGTATCAAAATAGAAAGTTTAAATGACCAAAGGGGATTTATTTTTTGACTTTTTAATGTTTTTATTTTTTAACATATATATTTATTTTATTTCTCAAGTTTATATGTCAATTTTATAGTTTCCCATGTTAAATGAAGTGAAACCACTGAGACCAACCCCCCAAACAAGCAGAAGAGAGAAAATGATAAATTAATAATTTTCTTCTTTATCTGGACGTTAAAAATTTACCATTCTGTTGCCACGACTTCTTGGTTGCGATAAGTCATGGCATTAGGACTGGTTGGTTTTAAAATGGGTAGAGCAATTTAAAAATTTACTAATGCAAAATAAGTAAAATTGAAAGCCCAAGCAATGTATTGTATCTAAAACGTTAAATAAAACTGCTGAAATAATTCAGAAATCAGCTACTTTAAGTAGTGAATCCAATGACAAAATAATGTATTTCTGTTGTTAGATATCATTTTGTAAGAGTCCTTTATAACACAAAACATGAGTATTAAAGCGTTAAAAAATTTTTACTCTACATCATGATGTTTGAATAAAATTATGCATGAATGAATTAAATGTCCCATACCATTGGCCTCATGAACTGAATGTGTCCAGCTTGACCCAGAATTTGTGTTGTGCTTTTTGTGCTCACTGCTACGTTACTCCAAGAATGACATGAAAACCGTTTACTGTGCAGTCCCAAGAGAGAAGCAAGACTGTTGTGATGGGATTCCCAAAGTACACATTTCTCAGTGGGTTTTCATAACCAGTTTGACACATAAATATTTAGGATGGTGTGAATCAGCCATCTTTAAATTGACTGAAGAGGGAATTAATGTGCCTTAAAAACCTTAAAGTAAATAATAAGAATGTTCTCCAAGTTTTAATAATATTTCAAGACAGGTAGTAATTTAAATATTCCCCCCCTCCCCCGCTGAAATAACTTATCAAAGAACATTAAGACATAGAATTCTGTTTCTACATGCCTTTCCACTTTCTCAGGAAGTCTCATAAAGACAGCATTCCTTGACATTCTCTTTTTTATGTTTATCTGTTTGGTTGTTGTTGTCTTGGTGGTGGCAGTGGTGGTGGTGTTTATCTGTTGTTTGTGTTTTTGTTGTTTACTTGTTTTAAGATAGCATCTTACTGTGTATCTCAGGTTGATCTAAAGCTTGTTATGTCATCCAGCTGTCCTTGAACTTGCAATCCTTCTGATTCTCTCTCCTGATTCACACATGCACTACACCTCATGTGGCACTTTCCCCACACCTTTTCCCCTATGAGACATAGTCTGCATTTTGAGTTTTGATGATTCTGTGAATAATAGTCCCTCTCAAAATTATTTATAAAATGTTCTTCATTCTTTCATGTATGTGATAATCAAGGCTTGTGTGGTGATTGGAATAGTAATGGCCCCATCGGCCATAGTGTTTTTGGACATAGGCCCCATAGTGTGTTTGAACACTTGGCCATAGGAATTGATATTATTAGGAGGTGTGGAATTGTTGGAGTAGGTGTGGCCTTGTTGGAGGAAGTGTGTCACTGTAGAGATGAGCTTTGAGGTTTCATATGCTCAAGCTATGGCCAGTGTGCCTGTGGATCAAGACATAAAACTCTATATACCACCATGATGATAATGGAATAAAAACGTCTGAAACTGTCGAATGTGAGGCACCAGAGTACATGAGAAAGTCATATCCCTCTCTCCACTCAAGTGTCATATCCCTCTCTCCACTCAAGTCCCCTGGAGGGGGAGACCTAGTGGCACTCAGAGGAAGGACAGCAGGTCACCGAGAAGAGACTTGATACCCTATGAGCATATACAGGGGGAGGTAATCCCTCTCAGGAACAGTCATAGGGGAGGGGAATAAGGGGAAAATGAGAGGGAGGGGAGAATGGGAGGATACAAGGGATGGGATAACCATAGAGATGTAACAAGAATAAATTAAAAAAAAAAAAGTCTGAAACTGTAAGCAAGCCCCAATTAAATATTTTCCTTTATAAATGTTTCTGTCTCTTCACAGCAATAGAAAACCTAAGATAGCTTAGAAACTTAATCCCAGTCACTTACTAAAAAATTCATTGGTCTTCGTTTCCACTTCTGCCTTATCAGGATCTCACAATCACACATATCAAATACTAACCTATACCAAATATTACATTCCTAATTGGATCTTTTGACAACCATCTGTACTCCAATCTACTTCACATAATTATCAAAATATCATTCCACGTATATTAATCTGATGGTGATGGCTTGTGTTTAAGCCTGAGACATCTCTGCATGCATTCACATTGCCATATTCCTAAACATTGTATTCTTTGTCCTTCTCAATAAAATCAGTCTTTTGTAACTTGACCTCAAACCTTCTAACCTTCCACTCATCTATAGATACAGATTGTTCATTTCCTCTTTTGAGTCCTGATTTCTTGAATAGAATTGTGGCCACATATCCTACTTGAATTATAAGTTTATAATTCTTCATTGTATAACTATACCTAAAAATTGTACGTGCTTACTCATATATTACTGTGAATCTATACAAGACTAAATGTATACATTGTATCTTCTCTTACATATTTTTTAAATACATAGTACATTTTAAGCATACTTTTCAGATTCAATTCATGACATCCAATTCAATATTATTTATGAAAAGGTGAACCTATAGAATACTGTTTTAACAGTCAAAAGAAATTAAAACAATATTCTTAGTAGTTACTTAAAAACTTTAGGTGTGCTCACATGTACATATTAAAGAAAACAGACTTAAATAAAAAAGAAATTAGTAAAAATGAAGGCAGTCATTGCTAACAGAAGTAATTTATCTTGAAGATATAAAAATAATGAATATGTAGAGAGCCAGAAATCTAGCATACATTTTATAATATTTATTCAATAGAACATTATATAATCATTAAAATAAGAGTGATATGTTTTAAATTATTTAAAATAGTTGGTTTGAAATTAAAACATAATTATGTCCTTTTCCTCCTTCTAATTACCCACAGTAAAAGAAAATAAAAACTTTGGATACGGGAAGGGTCTCATGATTTAGCTTTGGGTGGCTTCAAACTCACAAAGATTTGGCTGCTGATACTGAGGTTAAAAGTATGTGATACTTCTCCCAGTTCAGGAAACACTACATTTTTGCAATATTGTGTTATGATTTAAAAACTGCTTAATAAACCAGGTACACACTAATATTATATCAATATAAAAATGTTTTACGTAGGAAAATGTTAGAAAGAATTCAGCCATAAATGGACTTTTTCTTCTGGCACTTCTGTGGTTTTGAAATGTTATTTGTACTTATTTGATGAATATTATCATGGTTTTATTTACTCATAACTCTGGTCTGTGTTCAGTGTTATTATAGGCAAATGATCTACTCCTGAACAACATACCCACATGGAAAGCAAAGTGTAGATTAGTCTCACACTCATAATCCTGCTCTTCAAATCCTTCATTATCAGTGGGTGCCACACCCAGCTCCGTCAGTTGACTGCAATGGTTATTAGTGTTTATGTGTTGTTATAGAGTGCTGCATTAAGAGTACAGATCCCAGGATTTCACTATATTTATAGAGCGCATCACTACACATGGGTCTAATACTTGGCTACTGTCTCTGGCACTAGCTGTCTTTGTAGCAATAGAGACCTGAATGTCTCTCTCTCTGAATGCCATTTTCTATCAGTGTTAGACACAGATATTTCTAAGCTTTGTTTCCCCTTTGACATCAATCCCTTGCAGGGTCACAAAGATCACTACCAAATACACCTACACAAGTCCCAAGAACACAAAATAATACTTAGCCTTAGTAAATGTAATAGAATACATTAAGAAATAGATGCTTAGTGTGTCATAAGTGGATCATTTTCTACAATTGTGTGTGATTATATGCGTGTATTTTTTTATGTCTTGACTATTTCAAATGTGTAAGCCTGTGTAAATACAAAATTTCCTCTTTTTCTGTGCATTTCTTCTTTCCCTTTTGTCTTTACGTCAGTCAATTTCTACCATCATACTTCTTAGCCTCATTCTTGTTTTCATTCTTAAGTTTAAAATTTTCTCTATCTAGTCACAAATTATTTTTTAAAATTTAGATTTCTAAATTGGTCCCATTTAATAAGAATAAATAATTTTTAAAAATGAATTAAGCCTTTCATAAGAATATCTAACAAAATTATCCATAAATGTACTTTTCAGAGCTTATTGTGACTGTATCTGTGTATCTTTCACAAACAGCACTTAAAAAAAATATGTTTGATCATTCAATTCAAAAGGAGTGCAAACTACTTATGTTCCAACCAGCTGCTCTGGAGGAAAAAAAAAAGTATTAATGGGCACACCACACCTTCAGCCTCTTGTCTCCAGTCACCGCGCTTAGCGGCAGGACTCCCATTAACACTAATGGGAGCTCCATGCACACATCACCTGAAGACCAGACCCTTGGCTTGATCATTATCTTCCTAGACAGGTAGGAATGGCATCAATCAGGTATCCAGCTTAGCTTCACAGTATGCACTATTAAAGCCATCAGGGCAATAAAAACACAGCCTTCTAATACTTTCTTTTAAAAAATTAGTTTTTAAAAAGTATAAGACAACAAAGGGAGCAGATTTTAAAAGCATGCACAGAGTACACCATTTTCCTGGATATCCTTTTATAATTACAAATGACCTAAAACTAAATCAAACACATTATTTCCCTTCCACGGCAGCGATAATGGGATAATAAAGACAAGCTTCATTATGTAAAATGGATTTGATTTACTATAAAGTAGCCAAATGGTGAACAGATAGTGGAGTTTACACTGAATCTGCTTGACCCCTGTTTTCCCTTTTGCTTTTAACATTTTCCCACCTGAGCATTAATACGTCACGTACTTTTGTGTGGCTGGAAAGAAAACATGAGTGATTAATACTAGTACAGGGGCTCCCCAGGGTGGGGAGGGACACTGTGAAAACAGAGGCCGGTTTTCAATTCAGATGGACCATATAGCCACTGAAGGAGAGGACAGCATGGGCTGAGGGGAGAGAAAGGAACAAAAGAGCAGCATGCGGAAGAGATGGAATCCGAGCTGCGTGCCCTGCCTGGAGAACTGACTTCATCAAACACATAACTAAGGACAGGCCATCTAACAGCTTTAAAATCACCTTTTTCATTTTCAAGACAAGCTTTAAAATATGTATCTGTTAGACTAATTAGGAGATTTGCAGGAGACATTCAATATAGCAGATGGAGATTAGTAAATGCTCTGAAAAAGAGTGACTATTGTTGTCTGCATATAACATTATTAGCTATAAAAAAAGGTAAGGTGGTATTACAGACCAAGCACTAAGCACATATGCAGATGAGGAGCCCAGCTTGTACATCTAAACTTAAAATCCTAAGCAAGCTCTATTTCATTAAACCTTTTAGAAATATGGATGCAATACACACCTGCACATGCATACTGACATTTACATGTGTATACGTATCCTGAGAACCAAGTTATTTTTCCTTACAGTTTTAGCAAATGTAATTTTTTATGGGCACTAGAACCCTAACCAGTCTTCCGCTGTACTGACTAAACCCACAAGGCACCATGAGAAGGCTAAGAAGGCCCGGACGAAGACAGAATAGATTCATTTATTTGCCGAGCTTCTGTCTGTGTGAGTGCAGTTCTATGTACTCCCTCCCTGTGGGCAGTCTTCAGGAAAGCCCCCTACCGAGATATTAATAGCCTAGTCTTACAAACAATGGAACCAAGTTTCAATGAAGTTGCTTTTCCTTGATAACCCTGCTGTTGAGTGAGGATAGCACTGCTCAAGGATTTTGATCTTCAGGAGTCCATTGTCCTTGCTAAATGGTAACGTGTCTTTAAATATGCAATATGGGAAACAGAAGAAATAGATTCCAGTGGCATAGTATATAACCCTAGAATCCCCATGGTTGCACACAGCCATAAACCTAATCCTTTGAAAAGCAAGCATGTAACTTATTTCACTGCCACTGGCCTTTGTCAGACTCGGCACTAGGCCCCATGTGATACAGCAAAACCCGAGGTAAGCCTACATCATCAAGCCCATCTTATTCACTTACCTTTCTAATGCACATCTATGCCAGCACACTTAGGATTGTAACAAGCTACAAGCAACAAGCCTTAGTCATTGTCATCACAAACTGGGGGAGTATACGTAATATGCATTTAGTAAGATTCTTACAAAAATAAACTTTTAAATCCTTAGTACTGCTTTTTAAACTACCAAATTTCTATTTCTGGAAAATCATAAATCAGTAAGCCTTTATACAATAACAGAAAACTTCTGAGATGGATGTACTGGTATGCATCTATAGTTTTAGTTTTTAGACTGGATTATAAACTTAGTCTGAGGCCAATCTGAGTTACAATGTGAGAGCCTGTCTCAAGAACAACAAATAAATAACAAATACATTTTTAAAATGTAACAGAAGCACACATGTGGCTGTTGTTCATGTGTTGACTATCTTAGGACCTCTAGTGAGGTACTTCAGATAGTGTTC
>OU015756.1:79464063-79501171 GCA_907169655.1 Acomys percivali
GTGTTGACTATCTTAGGACCTCTAGTGAGGTACTTCAGATAGTGTTCTATAGATTCGTGAGAAGTGATGTACCACCAACATTATTTCTAGTGGCAGGAAACCAATGGCTGCACAATGGGCTTTAGTTTTCGAGATTTATGGTGCAAATACAGAGACATTCAGTTTGAGCTCTGAGAAAATGTATATTTTTTTATTGTTTTTTCACTTTTTAATCCTGGATAATTGGTTCTCATATTACTAAATCCAAAAGTTCTAAACAAAGAAACATATTTATTATTTGGAGCAAATTCAATTTTTTTCCAAAGACGAGGTTTTTGTGTGTAACCTTGACTGTTCTGGACTCACTTTGTAGACCAGGCTGGCTTCAAACTCTCATTAATCTTCCTGTCCCTGCCTCCAGGGTTCTGAGATTACAGGTATGTACCACTACGCTCAGCTAAATTTTGATTGTTTTATGTTACATTTAAGCCCTTAAATCATATCACATCTATCCTGAGAATTATCTTTAGCTAATGTCCACAGGCTCTCAAGAGCTAGTATTCTTAAGTGGTTCAACTGGATGCTCTGAAAATCTCAAACAACGTCATGTTAATTGCAAGCTACCAAGATGCCCAGTGGGTAAAAACTCTTTTTGCCAAGTGTGACAACCTGAGTTCAGACTTCCAAAAGCACATGATAAAGAGAGAAATTAAACTGCCACAATTTTTCCTCTGACCTCTACACACACTCTGTGGCAAGTCCACAGTGTATATGTGTATATATGCATGTGGGCAGATGCACATACTCATGCACGTACGCACATGCACACACACACACACACACACACACACACACACACACACAGAGTGAGAGAGAGAGAGAGAGAGAGAGAGAGAGAGAACCACCAACAGCAGTATCAACATCAACAAATAAATGTACATGAAAACTAAATATTATGCTACCTGATCGACATGGGGCACAGCAGGCAAAGATAAGCTGCACACTCTTCCCCCTCCCCCATCATCTCCCTTACAGAGGAGGCTCTCAGAACTCCTGAGCCATCCAGGTTAGACACAGCCACACAACGCCCATGTCCCCTGCCTGCCAGGTCCTCCTGGATATACCTAGCATAGGTGTTCTGCATGCTGCATCCAGCTCAGATCCCGCCCTTCAGTTCCCTGCCTGCCTGGTTCTCCTGGGGCACTGACAGAAAAGGTGACCTATAGTATGTCACCTGAGCTCTACTGTCAGACCAATTGTTCTTCCTCTCTTGCCTAGGAGGCCTGCTGTACCCCAGGAACATTCAGGATCACCTGGGAACACAGCCATTAGAGTTGAGCAGCTGGCTGTTCCCGAGCCCCACTGTCAAACTCAAGGCTCTACCTGCCTGCCCAAGAATCCTGCCAGCATCTGGAATAAAGAGCCAACACCAGGGACAACCAGATGGCTAAAGGCCAGTATTAGAAGAAAATCAGCAAGAACCAGGGCAATATGGCACCACCAGAGCCCAACTATCCTACTACATCAAGGTTGGTGTTGCATATAGCTTATTTTATTAAATAGAAAGGGGGAGATGAAGGAGAGATAAACCTGTTTTTTATGATCTCAAGTGTGTCATTGGAACAGTCTTGTGAGAGAACAGGTGAGGTTAATCCACTAGAAGACCAACCACCTCATGAGGGAGCTTGATTGTTGCCAGCTGAAAAGATCCCGTGAACATACTCTGGGAGGAGACATATAAATGAGCTGAAAACTGAAGGTGGGACTTTTGGAGACTTGGGATAGTTTTGACTGTTCATCACTTCACTTCAAGGTGCTCTTAGAGAGAACCGCTCGAGGGAAGGCTTCAGGGGTCCGGCTCCTGCTGAGGTTCTGGGTTCTGGTTACTCCAGGTTCCAGCAGAAGAAATCCTGCTGATTACACCAGGAGAATCATTCCTCAAAACTGATATCCTTACGGTTTTGTTATTGTGTTCCTTAATCCTCTTTTCCTATTGTTTTGGTTAGTCAGGTTATAAGTAATGTACACTTGGTTAATAAGTTGTTAATAAATTATATTGGTTAAGAAAATTGAGCCTATCCTAACACAGCCAAAGCACAACAGGATTACCTTAAATCCAACCTTATAAAAATGATAGAGATCTTTAAGAAGAGATGAGTAAATCTCTTTTTAAAATACAGGAAAATACAATCAAACATGTAAAGGAAATGAATAAACTAGCTGAATACCTAAAAATAAGATAAACTGAGTTAATTCTTGTGATGGAAAACCTAGAAAGGAGAACAGTAACAACAGACAGAAGCTTCACCTACAGAAGAAAAGAGATGGAAGAGAGAATCTGAGCCAATGAAAATAATTGATATGCTGGTCAAAGAAAATGTTAAATCTAAAAGGTTCCTGACACAAAAATCCAAGAAATCTGGGATATTATGAGAAGACCAAACCTAAGACAAACAGGGATAGAAGACTCTCAGCTCCAAGGCCCCAAAAATATTTTTTAACAAAATCATAAAAGAAAACATTCCAACCTAAAGAAAAAGAAGCCAATTCTTTACAGACCTGAAAAGAAAAAAAGCATTTTTCAACTTTAAAAGGAAAAAATAAAAACCCAGGATAGATAAAACAATCATGTATAATAAAAGAACCTCTGGAGGTATTACCATTCCTGATTTCAACTGGTACAAAGCAGTAGTAATAAAAACCACACGGTATTGGAAAAAACAAAAAAACAAATGAAACAGAGAAGTAGAATGACCTGCATACCTACAGACACTTGATTTTTGACAAAGAAGCTAAAAACTATACAGTGGGATAAAAAAGAAAGCATTTTCTACAATGGAAAAAAAGAAGGAAAGAAAGTATCTTCAACAAATGGTGCTGGTCTAACTGGATGTCTGCATGCAGAAGAATGCAAATAGATACATATTTATAACACTGTGCAAAACTCAAGTCCAAGTGAACAAGAGCTCAACATAAAACTGTACACACTAAATCTATTAAAAGAGAAAGTAAGGAATAGCCTTGAACTCATTGGCACAGGAGACAACTTCCTGAACAGAACACCAACAGCTCAGGCACTTAGGTCAACAATTAATAAATGGGGACTTCATGAAGCTGAAAAAGTTCTGTAAGGCAAAGGACGCTGCCAACAGGAAAAAAAAATGGCAGTCTACCAAATGGGAAAAGAACTTCACAAGTCTTACATCTGACAAAGGGCTAGTATCCAGAATATAGAAAGAACTCGAACATCAACAAACCAAATAATCCAATTTGAAAAAATGGGTTACAGAGCTAAACAGAGAATCCTCAACAAAAGAAACCCTAATTGCCAAGAAACACCTAAAGAAAGTGAATGTCCTTAGCTATCAGGGAAATGCAGAACAAAATGACTCTGAGATTCCATCTTACACCTGTCAGAATGGCTAAGATCAAAAGCCCAAGTGACAGCACACGTTGGCGAGTGAGGACATGTGGGTGGCAAGGGAGAGTTCTCTGTTGCTGTTGGAAATGGAGAACTTGAGCAACCACTTTTGAAATCAATCTGGCAGTTTCTCAGAAAATTGAGAATAGTTCTACTCAAGACCAGCTGTACCACTCCTGATTACAGCCTCAAAAGATGTTCTACCATCCCCTAAAGATGCTTGCTCAATTATATTCATAACAGCTTTATTTGTAATAGCTAGAAATTGGCGGCAACCTAGACGCCCTTCAACAGAAGAATGGATAGAGAAACTGTGGGTACATTTACACAACGGAGTACAACTTGGGTATTAAAAACAAAGATATCATGCAATTTTCGGGCAAATGGTTAAAACTAGAAAAGATCATCTTGAGTGAGGTAACTCAGACTCAGAAAGACAGACATCTTACATACTCAGTTATAGATAGACCAAAATGTACAGGATAACCATGCCACAACACATAAACCCCCAAAAGCCAAGGATGGCCCAATAGAGGATGCTTGAATTTCAAGCAAAAGGAAAAATTAAATAGTTATCTGAAGTAGATGGTGAGAGGGACCTGTGTGGAAAAAGTGTGGGAAGGGTTAGGAGGGCAGTGACTGGGCACGTGGAGAGCAGGGGGAATGGCAGAATCTGGAAAGGGAATATGTGGGGGAGCATCTCTGGGGGCAGCAGAGGCCCCTTGGAGTCTATGGGTTGACCCTAGAGGAGACCCCTAACAACAAAAAAACATGGAGTTTGAACTTGCCACCTCTTGTAGCTAGGTGGAACTTCCAGTGGAGTGAAAGCAATACCAATCCACCCATAAAACCTTCCACTCAAAAATGTGCGTTGCCTGTAAAAAATGTAGGGATAAAGATGGAGCAGAGAGTGAGTAGACAGCAAACCAGTGACTAGCCCAAATTAAAACCTGCCCCATGAGAGACTGCTGACCCTTGACACTATTAAGGATACTCTGCTATGCTTGCAGATAGGAGCCTAGCATAGCTCCCTTATGAGATTTTTTTGCCCAGCAGCTGCTGGAACAGATGCAGAGACCTAGAGTGGGAGGAAGGATTGAGGGGGCTGATGGGATCAATGACACCACAAGAAGACCTACAGAGTGACCTAACCACTCCCATGGGTGTTCACAGAGACTGAACCACCAACCAAAGAGCTTGCATGGGCCTGGCCTAGGTTCCTTTACACATGCATAGCAGACATGCAGCATGGCCATCCTGTGGGTCCCCTATCAATGAGAGTAGGAGCTATCTCTGATTCTGTTGATTGCCTTTGGGTCCCTTTCCCCTAACTGGACTGCCTTGTCTGACCTCAGTGGAGGAAGATGCACTTAGTCCTGTTGTGACTTGAGGTGCTTCTGTGGTTTGGTATCTCTTAGGGGCCTCCCATTCTCTGAGAAGAAGGAAAAGGAGGAATGGGGAAGGGATACAAAGGTGGGACTGGGAGGAAAGGAGGGAGAAAGCTGGGATCAGGTTATAAGGTGATTAAATAAATAAAAATTTTAAAGCCTCAATTGACAGCATATGCTGGTGAGGATGTGGAACAAGAGGAACACTTCTCCATTGCTGGTGGGAGTGCAAACTTATACAACAATTTTGGAAAACAGTCTGGCAGTTTCTGAGATAACTGGGAATATTTCTACTTCAAGAACCAACTATACCACTCCTGGGCATATACCCAAATAATGCTCCACCATACAACAATGACATTTGCTCAGCTATGTTCATAGCAGCCTTATTTGTAATAGCCAGAAACTGGAAACAACCTAGATGTCCCTCAACCAAAGAATGGATAGAGAAAATGTGGTACATTTAGACATTGGAATAATTCTCAGCTACTAAAAACAATGACAACATGCAATTTTCGGGCAAATGAATGGAACTAGGAAAGATCATCCTGAGTGAGGTAACCTAGACCCCAGAAGACACACATGGTATGTACACACTTATAAGTGGATAGTAGCCATAACGTACAGAATAATCACACTACAATTCACAGACCCAAACAAGGAGGGTCCAAGGAAAATGTCTGAATGTCACTCAAAAGGGGAAATAAAATAGACAACTGACATAGACAGAACTGTGCAGGAGAGGAGATGGGGAGAGGAATGGGAGAGGGTGTTAGATGAGCAGAAAGTTTTGTGGAAGAGTGGGAGGAAGGATTGAGGGAGCCTAGCCAGAGCATCCAAGGACCCCCCCCCCCACACACACACAAAAAAAAAACCTTACAGAGTAAGCTAACTCAGGCCCATAGGGGCTCACAGAGACTGAACCATCAACTAAAGAGCTTGCATGGGCTGGACCTAGGCCTCCTTCACATATGTAGCAGATGTGCAGCACGGTCATCATGTCTGCCCCCCTAACAACTAGAGTAGAAGCTATCTCTGACACGGTTTCTTGTCTTTGGATCCCTTTCCCCTAGTTGGGCTGCCTTGTCTGGCCTCAGTGGGAGAAGACACACTTAGTCCTGCTGTGACTTGATGTGCAATGGTGGGGTGATACCCATGGAATATTTAAAATGTGGTGCCCGGAATAAGGAAATTGCATAACATGAGGCCATCAAACAGTACCACTAACTAGGGAGTAGATATGCAAACACCTAAACCTATGGGGGTCATTTCTCAGTCAAATCACCATACTAGGTCTACTGCTGCTTTAAGTATTTTTTTTTATAAATGTTACTACATTTATAAATATACATATACACCCTGAGGCCTCCTCCCCCACCAAATGACCATAGCCTATCAGGTCTCACCCTGATAGCCTGCATACCCTTCCTCTGTGTGCCCATCAATCCTCCCCACCAGGGAAAAATGATCAAATCGGGGGCAGCAGAGTTCATGCCAGAGGCAGCCACCCCCCCGCCAAAACCATGACCTGTCCATTGCTTATATCTGATCAGGGGGTCTAAGTTTGCTGCATGCATTGTCCTTGGTTGGTACAACACTTTATGCAGGCCCCTGGGTCCAGATCTGCCGGCCTTAACGGTCTCCTTGTCGGGCTCCTGAGCACTCTGGGTCCTTCCCATCCCCTCACTCTTCCATTCCACTCTTCAGCACTCTGCTCAGGGTCTGGCTGTGAGTCTCAGCACCTGTCCCATTCCCCCGCTGGGTGGAGTCTCTCAGAGGACATGCATGATGGTCTAATATCCACTTGTAAGTGTATATATAACATGTGTGTCTTTCTGTGTCTGTGTTACCTTATTCAGGATGATCATTTCTAGTTCCAGCCATTTTCCTTGTTTTTAATAGCTGAGTGGTATTCCATTGTGTAAATGCACCACTTTGTTTATCCATTCTTCAGCTAAGGGACATCTAGGTTATTTCCAGATCCTAGTTATTACAAATAAGGCTGCTATGAACATAAGTGAGCAAATGTCCTTGTCTGAAAAGATATTTCTTCATCCAGCATTTGCTTAATTTGAACATTGGAACATATCAATATCAAGTCTACTTAGTTATCTTCATTTTGTAAATGATGAAATTGAGGTCCAATGTGGTTATTACTTTGATGTCACTTACCCATCTTGATAATAAGGATATTGAGTCATAATTCCTATGAAGTTAAACCATAAAGCTGTAAAGTTAGATGCTATGGTGTTTCATAGTATAACTGCCCTTAGGAAGAGCCACTTCTGTTGGTGCTGTGCTTTACTATTTTCAAAGTGCTGTTATTAGCATGATTTAATGTTACTAACCTTACAAAGTAAGCATTATACAGTGAGCTTCTCTGATGGCCAAGAATGCTTAGGCACAAAGATGCCGAGCGTCTAGGTGCCTACAAATGTATTTTGGGTGAACTAACAGATGGTCTTACTGAGTTTAAGAATTGGAAGTTGGAGAGTACAGTTAGACTAAGAGTTAAGAGCTATCCTGGAACAAAATTGGTTCATTCCTCTGCTACGTCTCTTCATGGGATAGGAGTCCTGTGAGCTATTTACAAAATACATTTAAATGACCCAGTGGTCAAATCAGCTTGAAAACTGTTGCCTCTCATTCTTTCAGTTTTAACTACAATTTGTTTTAACATATTAAATTCTCTGAGAATTATGTTGTATTATGCAAGAACTGGTATTTACCGTAATCTGAACATCTCGCTTAAACCTAAAAACACTTGAGTAGTTTTCACACATAAAGGTCCTTTAGTGATATATGAGGGCATATACTTGTGTGAGAGGGATGAAGAAAGACAATCTCTATCTGGTCACTGAACATGAAATGAGGAATCAGCTGGGCACCTCAGGGTTAACTTTGACAGGGATGCGGGCTCTGTCATCCTTTATGTTGCTTCAATATACTTCTCTATGTAGTGATAAAAAGATGGAGATCACTAAATGGATAGTTTGGACAATTATACCAGTTTGTGTTCTATGAGTTTTAAAAATATGACAGTCATCGCACAAGGGAAAAAATAACAAGGAAGAAAACAGCAAGTTTGGAATACTAAGACATTAATGTGGAACTGATTGACTTTGAAAATAAATTATGTAGTTTTCTTTGTTATCTTCCCTTCCCTTCCCTTCCCTTTCAACATATCCATCCTCTTTCTCTTACCATCTCTCTTCTATTTTCTTAATTTTACATTTTCATAATCAAAGGCAATAGCATCCCCACCACAGCTTAGTTAGGGTTTGCATTGCTGTGAACAGACACCATGACCATTACTGTCATGGCAGGAAGCATGGTGGCACGCAGGCAGACAACGTACTGGAGAAGGAGCCAGAATTACACATCTCAATCTGCAAGCAGGTGGGGGGGATGCTGAGGTGGGGGGGGAGAGGACACAAGACACTGAGCCTGGCTTAAGCCTCTGAAAATCAAAGCCCACGACCCAGTATCTCACTTACTCAAATAAGCAGGCACTTACTCCAACAAGGCCATGCTTCCTAATAGTGCCACTTTCTGCTGGTCAAGCATTTGAATCTATGAGCCCACGGGACCGTTCTTATTCAAAGCACTACACCTCTAGATCCTGAGGGGGGAAAAACAAGCCAACTGCAAAGTCTATGAATATTTCAAGGAATGTAGTTAGGAGAGTATAGCATGAGAGAGTTTAATTATAAAAACTTATGAGGGAAGAAATCTGCGAATAAATATGGAATATACTAAACAGAATTGGCCAAGCTGGTACAGGTGGAGGTTCACTCATCCCTCCCCCAAATACACCTCTTAGTAACCATGACTATTGCAGATTTCATCCAGAGAAAATTTATATTTGTGTTGCCCTTAGCTTAAAGGAAAATCTCTTTCAAGAGCATAAACCAACAATGTAATGGATTAATCCAAATCTGGTTGTAATTGTCCATTTTCTAACATTTAATGAGGTTGCTAAAGTAACACACAAATAATTTAATAAAAATGATGAACTCTTGATTCTTCTGTTATGAACTTATCCTACTCCTTGACTTATGCTTTAGAACCCAGAGTACTATAGAGAAAATAGCGCATGAAGGTGAGTGTAAAAGAGCAGGAGACAGCAATGGCTTCCTCATTAAAATAAAGCAAAAACAATGTTTGCATTTGGAACTAGCCAAGCCTATTTAATACGTCTTAGCTGTATGATATGTCTGCCGCTGCAAACCTACAGACCACATCAGCTCTTCCTGTCACTCTGAATTTTAATAATCTTTCCTTACATATTTTAAATAAGCAAAACAACTAACTGCTTTTCAATGTAGAATAAACACAGAATCCTTAGTGAGGTTACAGAATTCTCCCTTATCCCTTTACCCATATAGCTTCAGTGAGGGGAAAAAAATATGGAAATGGAGAAAGATCTTTGTAAGCTTCTAATTACACAGTGATGTTATAGTTAAAGCATTGTACTACATCTTAATAACACAGCTAGCCTGGGTTGTCTAAAAGAAATCTGCTGCAGTTACTCAGTGCACATTGTCTTTCTCTCAAAGAAGACAGTTTTGGTTAAAGACTTAAAGCACAGCAAACCAGGCGATATATCCACTTAAACGTCAGACTCTGAATGCATATTGATTATGCTTTTCCCTGCTTATTGCTTTGTGTGGAAGGGACCACTGCTATTTGAACGAAGACAGTTTTCTTCCTTTGCCTTTCTTCGTTACAAACATCCAAGCTTTCTTAAATATCAAAAGAGGTCAGAACTATACCTGAAATAAAAACTGTTTCCCTCCATGTAATTATCAAGTGGCTTTTAGAAGATCGTTCCCTGGTGATTGCAGGCTATCTCCACAGAGGCTGTCATTTTAAGGTGAAAAATTTGCAAGGACAGCCACACCATCTGTCATCAACTGGGTTCCCTGACACCCAGAGCTGCTCTGAAATGGCCAGCGGCTTCATGCATAACAAAGACCTTGCCCTTTGGCTTTGTTTATTCCTTGACCTGTGCAGAGTCCTTCAAAGGGGGCTTTACTGAACCGTTTCAGGCCTGCCTTTCATGGGCAGTGTATTGTAACGAAAAAAAATAATAATTTATGCATATAGGAAATCTGAAATGCTGGGGTCTTAAAACTCAACCAGTTGAAAAACACGCTAGGAGAATTTTGTTTGTAGCATTATACCAGGGATGCTTAAAAACAAGCCTTGTCCGGATTATGTTTTAACCTCTTACTTTTGAAATTTTCTTTAAGTTAAAATTTAGGAGTTAAACAATCAATCCATATATAAAGCCAAAATATGTAGACTACAATTTACTCTTCACTGAAACACAAACATAGTTCCATAATCAAAAAATATCCCTTTGACCCCAAAAAAACCCCTGATGCCTCTCACTCTGGAAGTGACAGACAAGCTTTTCTTATTCTGTGTCAAATACAACTTGAGGCCTTAAACAATAAAATCGTATACTATGGCTGCATTTCACAATATCAATGAAAAAAGTCCAAAAATAGAAAAAGTTAACTATTGTGAAAGGTATCCACTGACTACACATACTCACATGCCCAGCGTGTAAAGGCACACTACATCTACTTGTTCAGTTACCCATGGCTACAAAACTCTGGGAAGTTTTAGAGCCAAGGGGCTTGGAAGAGAGCGAGTGTGAAAATTTGGAGGATCATTGTTGGGAAGTGCTACAGCCATTTCTAGGAACAAATGAATAAAAACAAAAGAATATTCCCTCTCTCAACACAATTAATGTTAAAACTTCGTAAGCTTCATTTAGTCCCCAAAATATAGTCATATACAATACTCCAGTGAATGTCAAAATGCACATTGTATAAATATGCAAAAGTCACATCATTAGATGTTTCATATGTCTGTGTTCATAACACACAAAGCTGTTTTTAAATTATTAAAAGATCTATTCTCTCTTCCATATACATTAATACTAATAAGAGTTGCCGTCAACATCAAAGGGAAGCTAGGCCCCTAATGAGGGTTCTGGTCTGCCCTGAGAGTTGCACTGCAGAGAGTACAAATACAGAGTGAGTTGAGCATTAAAGAAGTGAGTCATAAGTGCTCATTTTCCACTTTTGAATATTATAAAGGTCTGATGAGTCATTCACAATAAAAATGCACTTGTTTCATAACATAACTATGATTGTAAACTTTAATAATTTTTCAGACAAAAAAATCATAAAACAGAGAAAGCCGCTATGCCATTGTGGTAAGATGAACAGCAACAATAGATAGAGTCATTGTGTGTAATCTTAGACATCAGAATTTTTAGTACTGACTGACTTTCCTTTGAACCATTTTCATTATCAACTTGAATAAATGTTTGTTGTCTTTCAAATGGCTAATTCATGATGGGAAGCTTCCCAGGATAAAACTAGCACTGGAAATGTCTGTCTTAAAGCAAGTGGTTGGAAAGAAATCATTTATGTGCCATAAAGTGTGCTAGAGGCTGACCTGTGTATGAAGTTGTTCCACTCTTGTTCCTAGGATGCTAAGAAGGGAAGAACACAAGAAGAATATTGTTTAGTAAAAGCTTTGACACAAAAGTTGTGCAACAGATGCTTAAGGAACTCAGAGTTTGAAAACATTTGCTACCACTTTGATTGTTACTTTTATTTTTAATTTTCTTGCCCTGCATAGTTTCTCAAAATTAACCTTATCATATACATATATATAATATATGGCAGATTCATGAAATAAACATTCATTTAACATTTCCTATTGTTATCAATGCATGAAAATGGTTTTCAGCTATAGCCTTTCTTTTTGTGATTTTTAAAATATTTTTAAAGAAGAAAAAAATTCTAAAGAATAGGGAATTTCAATTATTTCCAAATCAGTCTAAAAATTCAAAGGAAACATCTTTCTAATTTATACTGAGGCCTGCATTACCTAGTTAACGGAAACCGACAAAAGTATAACAGTGCAACTGTGAACCAATAACCCACGAGCCTCCATGAGAATCTTCCACAAGTAAACAGGACTCAATACCACATCAATAAAGCCCCATGTCATAGTCAAGCTGGTTTCATACTGGAAGTAGAGAGAGGATTCATCCTTCCAAATCAGTAAACATAATGCAACGCATGAGCAAAATAAAGACTAAATGTGGAGGAATGTTAGAAAGGTCTCCAAATCCACATATTGCTACTAGCAGACAGGCATGGAATCTTTATTCTATAGCTAGCTTCTCTTTCCTACAGCCTAAATTTTGCTTAACTGTAATATTGTGGTCATTTTGGAAATTGTTTGCTACAATAATTATCAAAGAAAAAAATTATCAAAGTAGTAAAGTAAAAATGCTTAGATACTTCATCTTTATGTCTTATCTTTATGTCTGAAAATATTTGATTGCAGAAATTTAGTCTTTGTAGAAGAATCAAGTTAATGAATGCCGAAAATGAAAAAATTATGAGAAACATTAGCAAAACTTTTAATACATTAATGCACTCAGAGGAAGGACAGCAGGTCACCGAGAAGAGACTTGATACCCTATGAGCATATACAGAGGGAGGTAATCCCCCTCAGGAACAGTCATAGGGGAGGGGAATAAGGGGAAAATGGGAGGGAGGGGAGAATGGGAGGATACAAGGGATGGGATAAACATAGAGATGTAACAAGAATAAATTAATAAAAAAAATAAATTAATTAATTAAAAAAAACATTAATGCACCTAAGTTATAATCATTAATGGTTCTTAACATAGTTTATGAGGGATTAAGGAGGAACTATTAAAGGATGGGTAAAGCTGACATCTGAACCCACTTTACTATGAACATCACCCAGCGTGAACAAGAAGAAATGTTATGCCTGTGACATTATACACGGAATTATGCAGCATCATCTATGAAGTGCTCCAGTCAACAAATAATTACCTAGATTCAATCACATGTCTACATTTCCTATTATTTTTCCACAAGATGTAGTAAATATCCAAGCATGTTAACATTATACACATTCCACCATGTTAAAAAACATTGAAAATGATAAAGAAAACAAAATTTAATATATTCAGAAAGTGAAGGCCGTGATGGTAGGGATAGAGACAGTATGTTAAAACATAATTAAAGAAGCCAGACAAATGAGTCAGCTGCAAAGGGCTTCCTGGACAAGCATGTGGATGTGATTTTGGATCTCAGTCAGTACCAGGATAAAAGTCAGGACTTAGAAGGTTCTTGGTTGCTCTCCAAAGCTTTTAAGTAAGACC
The DNA here is from genome assembly GCA_907169655.1 of Acomys percivali. Classification (NCBI taxonomy): domain Eukaryota; kingdom Metazoa; phylum Chordata; class Mammalia; order Rodentia; family Muridae; genus Acomys; species Acomys percivali. The sequence goes on from OU015756.1 coordinate 79,477,082, forward strand.
CTATTGCTGGAGCCATCACATACCTGACTCTTAAAACATGAATTAACCAAGCTCTCACACAACTGGAAGCTTTACCCCAATGGGTAGCTTTCACGGTGCCTCAGATGGCTATGCATTTGAGGAGAAAAAGAATTATTAATCTTACCCAGCTATGAACTCTGTGAGTTGTAATGATGACTAGCCGGGCAAGACATGCATTAATGAAATAGTGGTATGACTATCGTGGAAGCAACCAGACACTTTCTAATTACATGTAAGGCCTGCTCCTCAAGTTGAAATTCATATCTGATACCACTGACAGGACCGGACCATGAGCCTGTGGCTGGACAGCTTCCTAGGCCCACAGGAAGAGAGCCTCCTGCTACTGCTCAGCTAAAGGAACATAGGTTTAAACTGATGGCCAATGTATTGAAATGACAACATTATCAGAAAATTGCTTCCTGTTGATAAATAACACAGAGATCCACAACTGGTATACAGAGATGAAGAGATCGCGGAACACTCAATCCTAATCTGGGTATCTATATCATACCACATAGTCCAAAAGCTCATTGTAGAGGAGAAGGCATGAGTGTTGTACAAGCCAGAGGTAATAGAGAATAGTTACAGCCATGTCTCTTTCCCGCTCTGGCCTGTGGATCCGGATGTAGAACCCTGAGCTCCCTCCCCAGCACCATGTCAGCCTGCATGCTCTCATGCTCCCTGCTATGATTAGAATGGACTAAGCCTTTGAAAATGTGAACAAGTCCCAGTGACGTTCTTTTATAAGAGTTGCCCTGGTCCTAGTGTCTCTTCACAGCACTAGAACATTGAGTAAGGCAAGTGTGTGCAAGTGAAATCGCAGGCATGGGATTCTATTTCAGATGGGGTAAAGTAAGAACGGTTATTGAAAAAAAATAAAAAATTCCAATAATAATTAAAATTGATTGATATATATTTAAACATTTTCATATGACAAGATAGTAGTTTTCTAACTAGAGAGAGATTTTCCTGATTGCCTAAGAATAACGACACTTTCTTTATTTTTAGTTTAACTTAATTTGTTCTGGAAATACAAATGTATTGCATTTACATCATTTCTACCACTTTTTTTCTCCCTGCCACCTACTCATGTACCCCACAACAATTTATTTTCAAATCCAGGTCTCTTCTTCCTTAATCATTTTTGAAGTATAGTGTGTGTGTGTGTGTGTGTGTGTGTGTGTGTGTGTACATACATACAGCCTGCCGAGTCCATAGATGTTACTGTACCCTAAACAAAATGCATTCTGTTATCATGAGCATCCTCCCCAGGTTGCTCTCCCTGAAACCATCTATCCTTGGTTAATATCCCACTGTCAGTTTTTGGCAAAGCTGGGCTCACGACAAGTTACAGTTGCTTTCTACAGCTGAGAATTTCTAAGACTCTATACTTTGTATTGCTTTTCTTCTCCCTGTTACACTGTGTCACAATGACTTCCAATCTAATGAACGCCTAATTACATTTATTATCTTCTTTACTATATTATCCTTTTGTGAACATTAACTGTTACTCATCAATAGCACCAACTATCCAGTCACAGTAGTCTGAAAACTTAAAGCCCTCCATGACATTACATGCATATTTCATCTATAATTCAAATTACAAGCATCTTTTACACAGATTACTTAATACACCTCTTTGATTGTCAATTCTGCGAGAGCTTGTCACAACTGACTTACATGTTAAAATGAAAGTTGTTTTAGATGAAATTGGTGTCTTAACTAGTGTATTCTGGACAGAAAAGATTAATATCCAATTGCCTGAGCCTCACTGGCACATATGGAGACCTACATCAACTTCCCAAAAAAGAAGGAATTCTCTAGAAAGTACCCTTCATATTTCATCTGTACCATTTGTTTCCCTGGGATTGCTTGTTGTACCTTCTAGATACCAAGCCTGTCATACATACACAAGCCATTACTTGCTATATTCTATAGTCATTTGAAACTGTTTAAATTCTTCCTACACAACCTTGAGCTACTTAATGAAAAAGGTTACACTTTGATAAGTGGACTATTTTTAAGTATTGCCATAACACGAACATCACATGAACACCCAGCTATGACATCACAAGACAGTTTCCTCTTATGACATCCTCATAATTCTTGTGGTCAATACACAACATGTCTAGTTTTCCATATGGTGGCATACCACATGACATTGGTATGCATGTCCAATTTGTTTTGTTTCTCTTCAAAGGCATACATAATGCAAATTTTATTATAAATACTGTGATGATACTGTCATAATTTCTAGAGTGCAGAAGTGAATTTGGAAGTAAATAATAAAGAAAGGATAAAAATTCTGAGGCTTATGTTAACAAAGGCTTTCAGGTCCTTGATGGAAATCTCAATTATATGCATGCTAAGCATGATGCTGGTGGGTTCTTATGAATGAACAACAAGCTGACAGAACCCTATCAGAAAGTGGTGCTGGAGCTGACCAAAGAGTCTTATGTTTTTATGGTGTGCTAAAGTTAAAAATGGATAAACATGGATATTTGATTGATGTGATTTTTAAGCAAAGTGTTAAAAAAAAAGCACACAATTTCTCCTTGCTACATATATTAAAATACATCAGGCAAGTTGTATCTGAATAAATAAAAAATGAGTATTTGGAGAATTTTAATATTATTCACAATTAAGAAATGACATGTGTGTTTTATGGTGTGGTTTTGACTGTATCTAGATAATCAAAGGGATTTTCCAAGATAACAGGATAGAGGCATAGAGTGCTTGATTATAATAGAAGAGATTTTTCCAGGGTGGTAAAAGTGAAAGAGAAGAAGAAATTTAGACTTCAGAGATTTTACAGAATGGAACAACAAAGCTATCACACTATGAAAATAAAATCTAAAGCAATTAACCTTGGAAACATCACCCCTACCTCCTTTCAGTTTCCCCTGTGTAATAGGAAAATTTGGTCTCTCTTCCTGCTTCACCACTCTATATTAAAAATATGTAACTAGTTTTATTTCATACTCATAGGGGGAGAGAAATTCCACACAAGGATGACTCTGATATCAAGTGTCACTTGCAGTTCTTAAATGATACTTAGATGGGATTCCAAACTCAGAGCAGGTATAATGGGCAACACTCTCGAGGTTTCCAGGTGAAAACGACATGAGTTGGAGGTATATACTCCAAGCAGAATCTTACAGATCCTTGTGTCTCCTACAAGTTCGGCTGCTGAATCTCTAACCTCCTAGGTGACTAGATTTTGAGGTATGGCCTTCAGAGCTAAAAAGCTTAAGAGGATATTTTAGAGTGTATCTCCAAACCAGTAAGCTTGGTATCCATGTAAGAGAATGAACTCAGAGCCAGGTACACCCAGAGAAAATGTAATAAGAATGAGAAGGCAGCCACTTCATGAAAATAAGAGAAATTAAAAAAAAATAAAAGAAAAAAGAAAAAGAAAAAAAGAAAGAAAGAAAATAAAAAGAAAAAGAAAAAAACTTGATCTCACTGACACTTTGCCTAGCCTCAAGGACTGTGAGGAAATATGTTTTGTTTTGTTTTGTTTTTAAACTCCTTAGTCTAGAATACTCTCTGCTGTTTCATTCCCAACAGAGTAACACAATATCCAAATTTTCTGCTTGTTTTTTATCTCACAAATTTTTTTTTTATCAACAAGGCTTATGAAGTTTCCCCTAAACTAAAAGCTCATGAATGCCCGTTGCTGTCTCCTAGGTGACTTTCAAAGTACCTGGCTTGGCACTCAGCAGTTTTTATTTTTTTTTCCATCTTGCCAGTGTACTTTCTTGCCAAAAATAATGATCTAGGCCAACAATCCCAGTCCACGATGAATCATAGGACAAATGGTCGCCTTTCCAAAGATGGACCTTTGGCTGTCAACAACCATCAAACTCTTCCTAACCCTCTAATAATTCATGCAAGATTTTTCTCCTTAGTTAAATATTTAACCTCCTTGAGCTACATTTATTATACACCTCTCATACTATTGATATGTATGCTTCACTTACATTTCTATAACAACATTTTAATTGCTTGTTTAAAACTACTGCCTTTAGGAATTATGGATATTTGAGTACCACATTGTCCTAAACAAAGTACAATGGATTTCTCTCACAACACGACTAAATATTGATGACCCCAGCAGCAAGCAGAGGTGAGACATTGCTCATTAAAGGACATTTACCTGCACAGTTCCCACCAGTATTCTGCTGCACAGATTAGGCTTTGAGGATGGCTTTTGCGACACTACTAGTAGGTCTAAATTGAAAACTGTTTGGTCCTTCCAGACCTGGAGGATATATACCAATCCACATGGCAAAACATGAAAGTTTAGCAAGCTCAGGCTAGGAAACAGTGCACATGGCTTGTTGCCATGTTTATAAGGGAAGGTGGTGTGGATCTTGTTTTATTTTTTCCTCAGGTGGATGCTTGTCTTAATTAGGGTTACATGGGCTGTGATGAAACACCATGACCAAATGCAAGTTGAGGAGGACACGGTTTGTCTGTCTTACACTTCCACATTGTAGTATATCATTATAGCGAGCCAAGACAGGAACTCAAAGAGGGCAGGAATCTGGAGGCAGCAGCTGATGCAGAGGCCACTGAGGGGCTCTGCTTTACCGGCATCGTGGCTTGCTCAGCCTGCTTTCTGGTAGAATCCAGGAACACTAGCCCAGGAAAAGCAGCACTCACAGTGTGCCCTCCCACAGCAATCACTAATTAAGAAAATGTTCTACACCTGGATCTTATGTAGGCATTTTCTTGAGAGTCTCTTTTTACAGATGACTCTAGCTTGGGTTAAGTTGACCTGTAATTAGCAGCACCATGTTTTGGCAGCCCAGCGAAGGTAAGTACTGGAGAAGTCCTGTTGGTTAGGATATCTGCCAGTAGGGTTTAACTCTAACCACTTAGCCCTGGCAGCTGAGTGGATGATGGCTAATCTTTTGTTCTGTGATGAAACAACAATAATGACAACAGAGGCAAATTCTGCACTCAGAGATGGATTCCAAGAAAGTATGAATATAAGTATTCACTGGGCATATTTGATCTGTGGTTGCTCATGGTTTATCACATAGGATGTTCAACTATTAACAGGGACATAAAGAGGAAAGGAAGGTAGAAATATAGGAGGAAATGTTGGCTCCAAATTGAAAAAAAAAACCTATTCTATCCCAATGGGATAATTTTAAGGTTAACATGGAATGAGTAGCCAAGAAGGCACAGAACAAATTGCGGATTACTATAATTCCACAGATCGTTCCAGACTTTCAGCCTCTATGTCATTTCCAGCAATGAAAGTGAATCTACACTTGAGCTCAATTTATCACATCATATCATTTATTTATATATTATTGCATCAGATATGTTGATGATGATGAGTCAGAGGACAAGCACTGAATTGGCAGCCAGAAACCATGTGCCCTTGTCTTGATACTTAGAGTGAGTCACAATCCTTTGGCTACCCCGGTTTTTTTTGTTTGTTTGTTTTGACTTTTTGTTTTTTAATGTGCAAAATGGACTTTCTACAACTAACCAACTGATTTCAAATGGGATGATATACAATGGATTTGTAGAATAACAGTCAAGTGTCACTCAAGTGAGTGAGTAATCTTTTATGTCCCCAATGATACTCTGTAGTGGTCTAAGATCACTTTGGCTCTTCCAAGTGTGGATGACAGTAAATAATTCATTTAAATATTTTACACATCAATTTCTACAAATATAGAACTAACATATTAAGATAAATTCAACCAAAACAAAACAGAAACTTGGAATACTTTGTATTTTTGTAGTACACCACATAATTTAAAGAAAGGTAATTTTCCTAATCATATGATACTGGATAATCATGCAACTATTTACATTACTTGCCTCATGTATTAAGTGACACCATAATAAATTTATTACTGAGTAATTATAATTTCTAGGTAAAAATTATTCCTTTAATTATTGAGTAAAGCATTTATTATATATTAGTTTAGACAGCTCTAAATTTTAAATAATTTGAGGTTTCCAAGTCAATTCAAAGTAAGCTGGATACCACCGTATGTGGCTGCCTTGGAGTTATTCTTTTGAGAGAGTGCAGAGTACCATCCTATATTAATGATCCTAGGACACATGTTATAAGCATTTGTGTAAGCATTGCAGATGTCTTCAGCAATGGGCCTTGCTGCCAGCTTGCACAGACAAACCTATAGACTTTGCAGGAGCCTGGGTTCTTTGAGGATTCCTGTGAGAACCCTTTGGCCAACAACTCTTAGCTTGATGGACATCTAGGTTGTTTCCAGCTTCTAACTATTAAGAATACATCTGCTTTGAACATAGCTCAGCAATTGTCTTTGTTGTATGGTAGAGTGGTCTTTTGGGTATATACCTAGGAGAAGTATATCTGGGCCTTGAGCTAGAGCTATTCCCAATTTTATAAGAAAGGGGCAGGTTGATTTTCAAAGTGGTTCTATACATTTGCACTCCACCAGCAATGGAGGACTGTTCTGTTGCTCCACATCCTCACCAGCAAGTGCTATCACTTGAGTTTTTGATCTTAGCCATTCTGATGGGTTTATGGTGGGTCTCAGAAGTGTTTCGATTTGCATTTCCCTGATGACTATGGACATTGAGCATTTCTCTAAGTGCTTCTTGGCCATTCAAGATTCCTCTATTGAGAATTCTCAGTTTAGCACTGTGACCCATTTTTTTTTTAACATGGGATAATATGTTTGTTGGTGTTTACTGTTTTCAGTTCTTTATATAATTTGGATATTAGCACTTTGTTGCATGTAAGATTGGTGAAGATCTTTTCCCAGTCTGTAGGCTGTCAGTTTCATGCTATTGACAATGTCCTTGTCCTTATACAAGCTTTTCAGTTTCAAGAAGACCCATGCATTAATTGTTGATCTTAGAGCTTGAGCTGTGGTGTTCAGTCCAGGAAGTTGTCTTGTGTGCCAACGAGTCCAAGGATCTCCCCTACTTTCTCTTCTAATAGATTTAGTGTATCTGGTATTATTTTGAGGCCTTTGATACATTTGGACTTGGGTTTTGTGCAGAGTGATGAATGTGGAACTATGGTGGTTTTCTACACACAGACATCCAGCTAGACTAGCACCATTTTTTGAAGATGCTGTCTTTTTTTCCATTGTATGGTCTTATCTCCGTTCTCAGAATTCAAGAATCTGTAGGTATGTGGGTTTGTTTCAGGGTCTTTGATTTGATTCCATTGATCTACTAGTCTATTTCTATGCCAGTACCATGTAATTTTTATTACTGTTGCTCTATAGTACAACTTGAAACCAGGGATGGTGATCCATCCAGAAGTTATTTTATTGCAGAGGATTGTTTTAGTTATCCTAGGATTGTTGTTTTTCCATATGAAATTTAGAATTGTTCTTGCAAGGTCTGTAATAACTGTGTTGCTATTTTGATGGGGGGTTGCATTGAATCTGTAGATAGCTTTTGGTAAGATGGCCATTTTTACTATGTTATTCCTACTGACCTATGAGCATGGGAGATCTTTCCATCTTCTCGTATCTTCTTTAATTTCTTTCTTTAGGGACTTGAAGTTCTTGTCATACAGGTCTTTGACTTGCTTGGTTAGAGTTATGCCAAGGCACTTTATATTATTTGTGGCTATTGTGAAGGGAGTAGTATCCCTAATTTGTTTCTTAGTCCTTTTATCATTTGTATACAGCAGGGCTACTGATTTTTTAAAACAGAGTTAGTTCACTTTATTTTTCTTGTATAAAAACCCTTATGGAGTAGCCACAGTTGGAGTCTGGGTCCTCTGAACAGAGACTCTGGTATGGGTTTTCACAAGATGATCAGTGAATTCCTGATAAGGAGATTTGGTGGACACAGTTTCTTTCCAGAAGTCGGGTGTCAGGTAGCTGTAGGTCTTGGAGATGGCCACGTTGATGAAGCTGTTTATCAGCTGTAAGAGTTCTCTGGTGGAATTCCGGGGGTCACTAACGTACTATGTGAATAGCAGTACTTTGACTTCTTCTTTTCTGTTTTGTATCCCCTTGATCTCCTTTAATTGTCTTATTGCTCTAGCTAGACATTGAAGAACTATATTGAGGAGCTATGTAGAGAATAGCCAGCTTTGTCTTATCCCTGATTTTAGTGGAATTTCTTTGAGTTTCTCTCCATTTAATTTGATGTTGGGTATCAGCTTGCTGTGTATAGCCTTTATTATGTTTATGTATGGCCTTGTAGCCTTGATCTCTCCAACATTTTTCATGAAGGGGTGTTTTTTCCTACATCTAATGAGATGATCATGAGATTTTTTTTTTTAGCTTGCTTATGCGGTGGATTACATGAGTAGATTTTCTTCTTTTTTTTCCCCTCCCAAGACAGTGTTTCTCTATGTTATATCGGCTGTCCTGGACTCACTTTGTAGACCAACTTGAATTCATAGGGATCCACCTGAATCTGCTTCCTGAGTGCTGGGATTAAAGGCGTGTGGTACCACACCTGACTTAGATTTTCATATGTTAAACCACCTCTGCATTCTTGGGATTAATCCTATTTTATCTGTTGTTGATATATTTGATTTGTATTGTTATTAGCTCTTCTTTGAGTGTCTGATATAATTCTGTACTAAAACTATCTGGCCCTGGATATTTTTTGGTTAGAAGACTTTTGATCACTGCCTCTATATCCTTGGGCATTATATAGGACTGTTTAAACTGTTTACTTTGTCTTGACTTAACTTTGATAAGTGAAGTCTATCAAGAAAATCATCCATTTCTTTTACATTTTCCAAATTTGTGGCATACAGTCTTTTGAAGTAAGACCTAATTTTTTTTTTGGTTTTCCTCACTGTTTGTTGCTATGTCCCCCTTTTTAATTTCTGATTTTGTTAATTTAGATAATTTCCCTCTGCCTTTTAGTTAGTTTTGCAAAGAGTTTGTCTATTCTGTTGATTTTCTCAAAGAATCAGCTCTTGGTTTCATTGATTATTTGCACATTTCTTTGTTTCTAATTTACTGATTTCAGCCCTGAGTTGGATGATTTCCTGGAGTCTACTCCTCTTTGGTGTGTTGTTTCTTTTGTTCTAGAACTTTCAGATGTGCTGTTAAGTTCCTAGTGTGTGAATCTCTCTAATTTCTTTATGAAGTAGATTAATGCTATCAACTTTCTTCTTAGCACTGCTCTCATTGTGTCCCATGAATATGAGTATGTTGTGCTTTCATTTTCCTTGAATTCTACAACATTTTTTCTTTCATCTCTGATCCAGTGGTCAAGGAGTAGGGAATTCATTTCCATGAGATTGTAGGCTTTCTGTTGTTTCTGATGGTGTTGAGGTCCAGCTTTATTCCATAATGGTCCAATAAGATTCAAGGGGTTATTTCAATCTTCTTGTATCTGTTGAGGTTTGCTTTGTGTCCTAGTATATAGTCAATTTTGGAGAAGGTTCTGTGAGATCCTAAGAAGAAGGTATTTTTGTGTGTGTTTGGGTAAAATGTTCTGTAGCTATCTCTTATGTGCATTTAATTCATGAAGTCTATTAGTTTAATTATTTCTGCATTTAGTTTCTGTCTTGATGATCTGTCTGCTGGTGAGAGAGGGGGGTTGAAGTCTTCCACTAGTAATGTGTGGGATTCAATGTGTGATATAAGCTTTAGTAATGTTTCTGTTATGAATGTAGGTACTCTTGCATGTGCAGCATAGATGTTCAGGACTGAGATGTCAACTTGGTGTATTTTTCCTTTGATGAGTATGAAGTCTATTTCTTCACTTTTGATTATTTTTGGTGTGTTCTTGGATTCAATTTGCAAGTATTTTATTGAGCATTTTTAAATCTATATTCATAGGGGAAGTCTTTTGTAATTCTCTTTTATTGTTGTCTTTGCCCACCTGTCAGAGGTGCTGTGGCAATTGTGGCACAAAGCTTGAGGGAATCACTAACCAGTATCTGATTTGATGTAAGACCTACTCCACGAGAAGGACCACGTACCTGACACTGCTTCAGTGACCAAGAACTAAAGACTAGATAGCCTGGGCACCTAAGATAAAACCAATTCTTTCTTTTCTTTCTCTCTCTTTTTTTTAAATGTAGCAATAAGATGGCTCCTAATGATATTCTGTTATACTTATGGATCAGTGCCTTCACCAACCATCTTTAGAGATACTTCCTTCTATAGCAAATGGTAGTAAACATGCACAGCCAGACATTATGCAGAGAATTAGAGTCCTTGAAAAACTCAGCTCTATATGGTGTATCTCTATCAACTTCCTCCCCTCGTGGCTCAGAAAACACTGTATAAGAGGAAGCAAAAAGAATGTAAGAGCCAGAGGGAATAGAGGGCACCACTAAATCAACATGAGCAAATCTCAGAGAAATTCACTGAGACATAGGTAGTTGCATGGGTCTGTACCGTGTCCTTTAAATATTATTGCGTCTTCCAGTTTCATGTAGATTTATGATTCTTATGCCTTCTCTTAGGCTCTTTTACTTCTTTTTTTCCTTTTCCCAACTCTGATGTGTTTGTGCTTATTTTATCTTTTATCTTTAATTAAAAAAAGGAAAAAATATTAAAATGGAAAAATTGAGCATTAAAACAATAAAAAAGAAAGTTGAAATCTACTTAAATATTCTGACTTTTTAAAAAATTGTGTTAACACATTATTCCCTAAATTATCATTTAATTTTCAAAATAACAGTCAAAGCCATTGTTAGCTTTTGGGTTCCTCATTGATATATCTATCTGTTTTGTCCAGATTTTTAGGTATGGAAAATGGAACTAAGCACTGAAATTTTTTTCCTATAGAATTTTATAGGACAAAAGGTTTCATTTCAGATTTCAAGTTATGGACATTATTCTTTCTAATAGATGCAGAACATTTTACGATTCTGCACTATTACAGATGTTTATGGCTTACTTATTATTATTTTTATGACATACATGTAAAACCTACTATTTGATGCTGAGTAGTTCATTTATGATAAAACTATACTTATAACATTCTGGTAAAGAAATAATATTACCAAATTGACTGAAATTCATTTTGCAGCACTGCTTCCTGACATACATCACAAGGTGGTAAGGGATATGTGTCCATTTGGGATGGGCCACATTAAGACAAGAATCTAATTCCACAGTACTGCTCCTACTAACAAAACTATTTCACAAAGACTTGGCAACTCAGAACTAAGAAGTCTTCCACGGGAAACTCATGACCAGGCAGGGTTTTGTCATCTTATATGGCTTCAGGACATGATTCTCTTTTCTTTCCAATCACTACCCATCGTCCCCTTCACCCTTCTCCATCAAGAGAAACACAATGGACTCTAAAGCAAGCCTTCAATTCAATTACTTTTCTTTATTAAAGTTGCTTTGGTCATGGTGTCTCTTCACAATAGAAACCTTACCGAAGACACACATCTAACATCTTACTTTGTACGATAGGTTTTAGTTCGGTTTCCATTGCTGGGATGTGCACTATATGAACCAAAGCAATGTGAAGAATCAAAGGTTCATTTAAGTCGGGAGCTACAATACATGTTTGAGGGAAGCCAAGGCAGGAACGAGAAGAGGAACTTAAGTAGAGGCCAGAGAGCGTCATTCACGGTGCTGGATATTGGCCGGCTTCCTCTGATGTGCTCATCTACCTGTCTTACACACCCCAGAATCACCTTCTCAGGAATGGTGCTGTCTGCAGTGGGGTGAGGGTGGGGCTGCCAGCATCAGTTTGCAATCAGGAAAGGACCCTACAAGCCAATGTGCTGAATGCGATCATCCACTGAGGTTCTCTCTTCTCAGGTGACTCTAGTTTATGTCAAACTGACAAAGAACAGTCTGATATAGATCGTTCTGCTTTGCTGGAATTTTCTCAAATCAGACAACGAATTTTCATGTAGCGTTTGTTCAAGAGAAATATATAAGCGAAAGTCATATTTTATAAATAGTGGGTTTAGTTAGTATGTTTATTTAGGCACTTTTCCACACGCATTGTTATATTGGGCAGAAGGTTAGTAGCCAACAAATTTTGTAAAATAAATACAACCTGAGTTAAAGTTCGAGCTATAAGGACTAACTTTCAAATCATCTTCTCCAGCCCCCACCTTGTTTTGACTATGAAATCTTGTGAAATCGTGATGCCCATTCCTTAATTTTCTATCACGTAGAACCATCTGTTTTGTTTACACTCTGATGTGAATAAAACACCTGATAAAGTTCTGTGATGCTTTTCCAAGCAGATGCTTGGTCTGGACACTTACTGCTGAGGCAGCTAGACTGCTCTGGTCATTCTTGCTACATAATGTCAAAGTAATTGTCTTGAACCCTGGGAAGACAGCCGTTGTACAAACTATAAAGCCTGTTGTTACTGCATGCTAGATCTCTGTAAATGGATAATGTCTAGCCAACATATGTCTAATCTACTCAATAAGAATTTATTAAGTATATTTAAAATGTAGCAAGAAGTGGCTGATGCATTTCTCTGAGAACAAGGATATAAATTGGGTATATAAAGACATTTTTATTATATTTTCAACAATATAAGGTAATTTTTCAGCAACCCTTATGCCATGGGCGTTAACAACAGCACACCTTGAATTCTTTTCTAGGTTTATAGAACAAGTCTAAGAATGATAGTATCCTGACTTTTTAAAATTTCTGGCTAATATAAGTATATTCTAACATTACTAATTACTTAACATGTTTAAAATAATAAGGCGGTAAAGAGCTGGTGCTTACACCACTTAAAGCTAAATTTAGGTGTTTTAGACGTGTAGAAAAGCTGACCTTTTCTACTCAGAATACTATGTAATCTGGAATAAATCAGTTGTCATATATCAGATATTTACCAGCTGACTCTATGGGTAATTCTAATGAATATTGGCCAGGCTCCATCATTTTAGAGTTCTCATTTAATGAGTTAATTGCTGAGATATTATACACAAAACCTGTATGGTAATAAGAAAGAATTAATATAATATGGAGTAAAAGGCTGTGTTTAGTACTTGGAAAATCAAGATGTTATATTCAGAACATTGTATTTGTGCCTTATTTGATAGTGACTATTATTAGGACTTGAATGAACATTTTTTACTTTTATGAGTTATCTATATGTTAATTATCATATTATATTATCCATTTTCCACAACCCTGTATGTTTTTTGGTTTTTAATTCAAATTTCTTATATTTGTGGCCATGGTTATTATCTCCATGTAAAATAAGGGAAGCACTTATTTAAAATGCTTTAGAGGTATTTTTTTACTTAAGTTTTACTTTGTTTCTTGAGTCACGAATAGGGCATTTCATCCTGAAGAAAGACCCTCCATGCTCTTTTCACAAGGTCAGCTCTCCGAGGTGAGCGCCCTGGCAATCTTGCTAAGTAAAAGCTGGATTGACATAGGTTAACTTGCAGCAATGTCATGTTAAGAATCTTTGAGATTACAAACTTCAGAAATATGCTGACTTTGTTACTATGTTTAAAACAGTCCAAGTCATGTGACTTAATATGGATGTAAAGTGATACAGAACTGGTATTATCTAAAAGAAATGAGTTTTTGAAATGTACAGTTAGCCTAGATGACTTTGGCCCTGAAGTGGAGAAAAGACAAGCATTCCAGAGCAATGGATGCCAGGAGTGATGCTTAATTGTATCATACATGGAATACAACATTAAAGCTCTAGTATATGTGTGTACTTTTGTATCTGTGTACAAGTGTGGGTTAAACTTTATTCAAGGGAGAAGATCTATTTTCAGTTTGGCTCTCATTTAGTAACTTATTCTTCCTACAAAAATGACTGAATTAAAAACATTCCTTTGCTAGGCAAAGTAGTGCAGGCCTTTAATCCCAGCACCCAAGAGGCAGAGGCCAGCAGAGCTCTGTTAGCTTGTGGCCAACATATGAGTTACAGGACAGCCAAGAGATACACAGTGAGACCCTGGGCTGTCACCATCTTACAGGGTGATCCAATCAGATGGAGGTAAAGACAAATGCAGAGATTAAAGAGTCAAGGTCACACAAATATAAACAGAAGCCATTCCTCAAGAGTAAGACCATAAAGCAAGCATTTTGGAAGAGTAGAAGTCTGCAGTAATATATCGAACTGAGATGAGTTTTGCACAATTCCAAGATTAATGAGAAATCAAGGACACATTCAATGACCAAAGGAAGTAGAAGTATGTAATTCATAGCTATGCTTGCCTGAGGAATATTTCGTACGAACTTCTAATGAAAGAAAATGGGAAATGACTGCAAAACTCTCACATATCATTTTGGGTTGGTATATAGTGCATTTAAGTCAACTCTACATCTCGTTGTCATTCTAGACAAGTGACTCACCTATCCAAACCTAATTATTCTGTAATATTCAGAGCTAAGAATTCCTTTGGGTATGATTTTAAATAGACTGCTGCAGTGGAAAGTCTGATACCTCGTTTGAGTACACCAAATTAAGTTGCGTTTGTGACAGCCAAGATGACCTGGCAACATTACCCAAGGTACCCGCCACTTTATGAATTCTTTCAAAGCAGTGGCCAGGAAGGTGATGCTCCACTCTGGGTGCATCACAGGGAAGGTGCCTTGAGAGCATCCTGGGGACACTTTTGGTTTGTGTATGGGCTGCATTTTCTTTTGAAAGTAAAATAAGTAAAAAAAGATAATGGCTAACTGGCATTCTGAGCCAACCGCAGTTAACAACAATTGTAACCATCCAAAAAAAGGCACAACTTTTAAGTAGGAAAGTTCTTTAACGAAAGTGGGGAGGGGCATGAAGAAACACTTGATTACAGGGGTGAGGGGGGAAATCCAGGGAGGGACAACTAACATTAAAGGCCTCTAGAGGGAGCATACAGAAACCCACTACAGTAAAAGCTTCTTAAAAAGCAAAACAAAACACATATACGGAAGAAATCAAAATGGAATCAATAAATAACAGGGAAGACAAAACTCCAACTAGACTTTTCTCACAACAAAATAAAACAAAACAAAAACAAACAAAACAAACAAAGAACAACAACAAAAATCCCAAGCTATTGTCAATGCTATTGATGCTGCTCACAAACTTATGGTAAGGCCCTATTGGTAACACACTTCCATAGCTCATTGAATACGGAGAACTGGGGCTGATGGCTAACTGGAGGTTCATCCCTGCTGACTAATGCTCATGGTTCAGGAAATTAATTTGCATATTACTAGAAGATAAAAGTAAACATCAATCCAGCTACAAAACCCTCTGGTTTTCATGGTGGCCTGCCTGGGTGATGCGCTGGTGCAACAGTGGCACGAGTGTTGTGAAAGTAACCAACCCGTAGCTGTTTGGGTTTAAGGCTCATTTAGAAGCCATGCATGTCCCTGCTCAGGTGCTCAAGAACATGAGATACTGGACATGCAAACCACACTTAAGAGGGCCCCATACCCAGAAGTAGATGGTCAACACAAAACAAACTCAACGGTATGGTGTGTTTGGAGATGTTTAATTTTATAATGCTTTTTTTTTTTTTAAGCATGATTTTACGTTACTTGTCTTTTGTCTTATGTTTTTTTTTATTTTGTGTACTTATGGTGTGTGTGTGTGTTTGTGTGTGTATGAATGTGTATGTGTGTGTATATACATATGTGTGCATGTGTGTGTTTCTTGTGCTTTTTATTTATTTATTATTCTTTTGAGTTTCCTTACTTTTTCTTTTTGCTGCTTTATTTTATTCTGTTTAATTTTCTACCTTTTCCGTTTTCTAAAGATATAGAAAGAAGGCAACTTATATAGGAAAGGTGGTAAGGAGAACCTGGGAGAGACAACGGAGGGAAACCATGATCAGAATATACTATATGAAAAACTTTGTGAATACATTTTTAAAAACAGAGTGAAACACATGACCCATGAATGATTACAAGTGATGCAACTTAGAAAGGAAGCCCAGACTTACAGAAATCACAAGGCTCCTTGCAACTGTATTATTACCATTTGAATACATCAGGGAACAGAGCATGTACTGCAAGTAAGAAAATAAAGAAGCATCTCAAACAGAGCTGACTAGAAGGGACACCATTTCAAACTCAGAGAGAGCATTTCAGTTGATTGCATGGACTTCCACAAAACATTGTCTCCCCAAATTAATTAATGATAAATGTTCTTACATCCTGTTGAAGGATATTTGGGTCTAAAATATTCCTCAGAATTATGTAAAGGGTAAATATAAATAGTGGAGCCAGGGAATCTGAGTACAAATCTCATTTTTTCTTCTTTCAACCTGCAGAATTTCTACAAGTTATCTCATCATTAGGTTTTCATTCCTTAATAATAAAACAAGAGATAACGACAATATTATCTGGCAAAATTCTGTCTAATTATATTCAGCCTGTTATATTCCTTCCCTCCAAAAAGTATCTCTTCCTTAGGCCACCGCCCTGATGTTGATATCATTATTTTTTATTAATAATATCACACTTCTACTACTCAGGCATTCTCAATATTATTTTATTCTAATTTTTAATTTTAAATGAACAAAATTGTATATTTGAATTTGTTAAAATTCAAAGTATCACCCAAAAAATAGACTTTTTTTTTATTATTAGTTTTAACTTCAAACCTCATTAAGTATTGCCTACACACATTTCAGTTTGGGGAGGATATATTCTAAGTTTGATCAATAGTTGCTTAGTAGCCATCTTAGAGATGATTGCATTCATTGTTCAGTATAATTTTTATTAGTTCCTCCCTTGAGCGTTCTATGTAGTGTTTTCATTATATTCATCCTCTGCCCCAGAACATAAACACGGACTTCTGAACTCTAATGATGTGAGATATTTTTGTCAAATTAAGCCATAATATTGAGGTACTTTATTACAGAAACAATAAAATAGTAATACATAATGTCTCACAAATCTTTTTATCAGCATTTTACTTTAGGTAAAAGGAGATTTTTATGAAAATATCTTCTCCAATGCTAATATGTGATCAGATTAGGTAAAATTCACAAATGATAAACTTAAAACCCTAAGTTTAAATATTAATTTTTGTATGTTTTTATTACTTGTTCAGATAGATACATTCAAAACGTTCAAATTTCCCATCAATATTGCGTCACCCGGAGTACTTACAGTGTGTTGTTCTTTGTGAATATGCTCATCTGGTCCTTGGCTTAAAATCTGGTCCTTTGCAGTAAAAATCTTCATCAGTAAACATACCTGAAACATGCGAGGTTTTTTACATCAAGAAGATATTTGAAGATTCAAATTAACCACTTCTGTTGCATTAGATATTCAATACATACATGAATATGTTGCCATTTATACACCAAAATGTATGCTGCCATAACATAGAAGACTACAGGAATAAAATTATTCAAGATCCAATTAAGCTAGAATGATTTGGACGTATCTAGTCCTAAGGTTTTGTATCAGAAATTATAATGAGGCTTAGCAATATCTTTCTTGTGATTTCCACAGCTAAAACCAGATAGATTGCAAATTGTGGCATTTTGCATGTGTCTTTGTAAAAAATCCTCACAGGTCGTGTGTTCCAGTAGCCAAGTGCTGCTGGAGAATTCAATGACTTGAAGAGAACTTTGAAGTATTCAAGTACCTCTTAAATAAACGACACAGCTTGGACCCACAAAGCCGAGTTCAAAGCAGAAATTAGCACTCCATGTAAATGTTATTCCATCTCTCAAAGAGGAAAAAAGTTGGAAAAGGGAGACCACACCTTCAATATATATAAAGATAATTGAATCAGCAAAGTCCTCGAGTGCCATCACAAACGAAACCCAAGAGCCTTTCACAGTAAACGTTCTTTAAACCACTGTAAACAGCCAGGAGGCCAAAGGAGGATTGAAATCACAGTTTTCTCTTTTCACAAAGCAGCTGAAGAACACCATGTTGCTATTTCAATAAGAGTAGCACCACACTGATAACAGACACTATTCAAAATTTAATAAAGAATTATCCTCTTAATCAAAACATGACTGTGAGGTTTGGACTCTCACTGGAAAGCAGAATAATATGAACAAAAGAGAAATGGAGCTGTGCCTGCATATCAATGCTACAATATGAACAACACCTTGGTACATGTGCAGCAATTAAAGGCAGGAACTGAAAGGCAGTTCCTGGTTTAGCAGTGTCAAGCTGCTTTCCAAGAAGTTGGAACCACAAAATCAGAGAAATAAGGAGAAAGAATTCAGTAAAATGTCATGACCCTAACAGGAACATGCGCATTCTTTTACTTGAGGTGATTCTGCATAAATTTTTGACCAAAGTACATGCCTACAAATTTATATGTAAGATAGAAGTAAAGATTAATATAATGTAGGGAAAATAAGTTTTTATTTAAAATTGTATACGCAATGTGTAGTTACCAAAAGTTTTCTTCTGACTCAAGATATGTAACAGTTAAGGAAAACTCTTGGTCTCAGAATGGCAGAATCTCTTTCCTGATTATAAGGACTTTACTCAGAGTGAGAAAATTAAAGTTTCCTCTTGGTACAACTAAGATAGTAAGAGTAGATACCCACTGAGAGGTAAGATTTTAATGAGTAAATGTTTGAAAGTGATAAATTAACTATTAATTTTCAGAAAATAGAATCTGATGAAAGGATCTAGAAACCAAATCTAGCTGATAAAATTTTAATTCCATTCATGTATATATCATTGGAGCCAACAAAACTGTATTTATTTATTTGATTAGTTTCAATATCTGAATAATATTTTTTAAATCATTACAATGTGCATCTCTAAAATCAGTAAGCAAATGGTGGGTAAGAGAGGGGAATGTATTTATATACACACACGTGCCTCATATACATGTTAGTGTGGAAGCCAAAGGTTTTTCTGTAATATTATCTACATTATTCGGCCTGCCTCCCAAAACATGCAGAAGTACTCCTCCCTCCGCCTCCAGAAGTTATAAATCTTACAGTTCAGCTTTTGTTTTCCATTTTTTAGAACAACAACAACAACAACAAAAAGATCATTTCTGTTGTTTAAGACACACAAAAATGTGACATATTGTTATGGCAACCCTACACAAGCATACTCTTCAGTAATGAAGAACTGAGGTACTGAGGAATAAGTCTGCATAGGAAATCATGGGACAGACACAAATTCAGCACCAAAGATGTGGTTAGGAGCCAAGACCGATGAAGAGGCAAAGCCAATCTGCTAAAGATTTACATAGAAAGTGTTCTGAGAGAACTATGTGAGAATAGCAATGTAGAAGGATCCAGAGGGTCCTAGAAACCTACAAGTAGAACATTATGATAGGCAGATTTGGGCCCAGGGGTCCCGCTTACACTAAGGCACTAGCCAAGGACAATACAGGCGGTAAAATTTAAACCTCTACCCAGATCTAGCCCATGGACAGGACAGTCCCCACACTTGAGTGGAGAGAGGGATATGACTTTCTCATGTACTCTGGTGCCTCACATTTAACCATGTCCCCTGGAGGGGGAGACCTAGTGGCACTCAGAGGAAGGACAGCAGGTCACAGAGAAGAGACTTGATACCCTATGAGCATATACAGGGGGAGGTAATCCCTCTGAGGAACAGTCATAGGGGAGGGGAGTAAGAGGAAAATGGGAGGGAGAGGAGAATGGGAGGATACAAGAGATGGGATAACCATAGAGATGTAACAAGAATAAATTAATTAAAAAAAAGATAATTAAAAAAAAAAAAAAGAAAGTGTTCTGTAACCAGCTTCTCTGAGGGCTGTGGTCAGAACCACATAAGTCACAGGAAAAGTGTTAGGTCTCAGGGTCAAAAATGAAAGCCAAGGCCAGATCATGTGGAACTGCACAGGGCAGGGCAAGGAGCTCCAATTTCACTGAGCTGGTGGCAGCTTTAGACTGTTTTTGATGGATACATTTAAAACTACCTTCTTCCTCCAGAGGGAAACACTAGAAAGTTCTGAGAATGGTAAAGAGGGACTCAACAAATCAAGATGTCAGATAATGAGTTCCAAGGAAGTGAAGAAGACAGGAAGATGCAATTATATTAAAGATGCCTTTTGATGGAAGAGATCAGAGAAATTTCTGATAGAAAAGATATTGGCGGTAAAAAAAGAATGTCAACAAACTATAATGGTTATCAACTTGAGCAAATGTGCTGCCAGCGGGAATATGTCCAGCGGTAAGTAATGAGTTAATTCAAAGAATGGAAGTTGAACATTAGTTTCTCTACTTAAAAATTTATTTATACTACTTAGTAGTATAAATGTACCTTGTTATGTTGCATGACCAAATCACATGGGTTGTGATGATTATGATTTTACAAAACAATTAATTCTTGTTATAGGTGATAATTTGATCAAAGCTATTCAGTCTAATTTAATTTTAATTCTATTCATTTGTTCATTTTTTTATTCCCACAATATGTATAGCTTTCTGTAGTTCTCCTAAAATAAAATTTCCATGTGTAATATGTTGATGTTTCTATGAAAAAGTCAGTGTGGGATAACATGGATTAAAGTTCTAGCCTAAAGAGACATCATATTTGTTCACATAAATATAATGCATACATACTTTACTTTCGTATATGTAAAAAATATGCAATGACCTTTCTCTAGACTGCACAAGGATTTAATAATGTTCTATGCAAATTACAGTGGGGAATTATAAACCATTAAGGGTTCTCATGTTTTAATGTGCAATAGAGCACTGTTCCACTTTTAAAATTGGATGAGGATTGTTTACAAACATCACTTTTATTAGTAACACCATATTACAATTGTCACTTGAGTATTTAAATGTCTGTCTCTGCGCACACTAAAGGAATAAATAGCTGTTTAAATAGTAATAGCCAGAGAGTTACTGAATGTCCTGACAGGGCAATGATTAGGACAATTCTGCTTTATATAAAATCCTCGGCAGCTCCTGAATTATACAGAGACCATGTAAGCCCTACTGGTAGTAGAGGTATCTACGAGAGAATTTCCCTAAACTTGCTGTGTGTAGTGGTTTGACTTAGATATCTCTCATACATCTTGGATCTTTGAATACCTGGTCCTAAGTTGATGGCGGTTTCGGGAAGGATTAGGAGGTATAGCTTGGTTTGAGGAAGTATGTTTCTAGAGTCAGGCTTTGGGGTTTCAAAAGACACCGTATTTCAAGCTACATCTCTATTTGCTGTTTGTAGATGCAGATGTGAGCCCTCAGCTGCTGCTCCAGTGAGGTGCTGGCCTGATACCATGCTCCCCACCGTGATGGTGAGGGAATCCTATCCCTCAGGAAACATAAATCTAGAATAAACCCTTCCTTCCATGAATAGCCTTGGTCGTGGTGTTTATCGTAACAATAGCTAAGTAACTAAGACACAGTATTAGAAAACATTGTCAAGAAAAGCTTGAAGCAGAGCAATAGAGGGTAAAGGTAGAGAGGAAGAGAACACTGAAAAAACAAAAACAAAACCGAACATTTTTCTTACATAAAGTTAAAAGCGCCAGTGACACATTCAACTTTCTAATTTAAGTGGTAGGACATGAGGAAACATCACAACTGAAGTAGAAAATAAAAATGAGTAAGAAAGTGAATGAGAGTGAAAATAATTTTTAAATGGGCTATAATTTGAAATATTCAAGGATCCCAAGGAGAAATGCAATTAGCATCTTATAAAAGAAGCCAGGGCTAAAAGTGTGCTTTGGGATCTGCTGGCTCTGGTAAGGGGATCCTTTTCTAAGGATGAGAAGTTGTTAGGCTCAGGTTGGAGTCTCATGGTGTCAAAAACAGAATCTGGGAAACGAAGAAGAGGTGGGGAAAAAGGCAAATGATCTGCAGGCTACCTTGACACAAACATCACCCACATGGAGTTTAATTAAAAGGTTTTCCAGCATGGGGTGAAGGGACTTTTCAATGTGAAAAGTATGATTTGACAGAAATCACCATCATTCTCATGAAAAGTCCAATTCTTATTTCTTTTTTTTTTTATTAATTTATTCTTGTTACATCTCAATAGTTATCCCATCCCTTGTATCCTCCCATTCTTCCCTCCCTCCCATTTTCCCCTTACTCCCCTCCCCTATGACTGTTCCTGAGGGGGATTTCCTCCCCCTGTATGCTCATAGGGTATCAAGTCTCTTCTTGGTACCCTGCTATCCTTCCTCTGAGTGCCACCAGGTCTCCCCCTCCAGGGGACATGGTCAAATATGGGGTATGACTTTCACACGAACTCTGGTGCCAATTCTTATTTCTAATGTCAACCAAAATATGAAAACTAGTATGTTATAACTTGCAGAAAACAAAAGTCAGACAGACACACACACACACACACACACACACACACACACACACACACACATACACACACAGGTGGGGACAGAGAGAGAGAGAGAGAGAGAGAGAGAGAGGGAGTGAAGGAGGGAGGGAGGGAGTCAACAATCATCTAAGAAGACAAAAGAACAAAAGCGAACACTTTTTTTTTTCAAAATAGTTGTTTTTTAAATTAAAATATAATTACATAATATCCCCTTCCTGTCCCTCCCTCTAACCTCTTTCATGTACTCTCTTGTTTTCTTTCAAATTCATGCCCTCTTTTTCTCCAACAATTATATATATACATATATATTCCCAAATATGTAAATACAATCTGTTTAGTCCATATAATAATTTTTATGTGTATGATTTCAGGACTGCAAACATACTAATGTGCTAGGGAGAAATCTCGTGGGGGTCTTAAGCCTAAATAAAAAATATACAGGCATCTAAGGAATACTGAATTGGAAGTCTTCTGCAGGAAGGAGCCCTTGAGTTGTTTATGCAAAGTAGGCTTTAAAATAAGAAAATAATGTGAAGATTCTCACATATAATTTCAAAACGAGCAAAAAGCCACAGCAGTTTTTCAACTGTGGTATGGAAATGAGGATGGGTGTTGAGTGACCAGAACTAGGAGAGCAGAAATAACTTCAACAATCAATTACTTGTATTAGTTATCAAAGAATGTCAAGAACACTCAATGGAAAGAAAACAGCATTTCTAGCAAATGATATTTTTAAAACTGAATAAGTACATACAAAATATTAAATCACACAAACCAGGCGTAAACATTAAGTCCAAAAGATCAAAAGCTTATATTCAAGAGTCAAAAGTATAAACCTGCCAGAAGAAAACCCAGAACTAACCCCGTGGGTCTCAGCCTCCCTAATGCTGCAGAGGTGCTTTACTCACGTTGTGGTGGCCTCCAACCATAAAATTTTTTCCTTGCCTTTTCATCACTATAATGTTGCTACTGTTATGAATTGTAACATAAATATCCGATATGCAGGATATCTGATATGTTACCCCTGTGAATGGGTTGGCTGACCCCGAAAGGTTCAGGATCCACAGGTTGAAAACTGCTGGACTAATACTTCAAAATATGTGTTTCTGGAAAATGTTTTAAAGTATGAAATCAAAATTAGAGACAACAAGACCCTTGCTAAATATTCTATCAAAATTTAAAATTCTTATGCATCAAAGGACATAGTAAAGACATTATACAGAATGCACAACATGTTTCTTATTCACATAGCTGATATTATGGTATTTAAAGTAAAAGATATGTTCATCTACTGACCAGAGACGAACATCTTGATTAAATAACCTATGGTGGGCTTAACTAGGCATTTCTCTAAAGAAAGGGTACACAGGGCTAATAATCATAGAAAGAACAATAAGCAGATCACTACTATCAATTGTATATCAAATGTACAATCAAAGCATGAAAACCTAGCTGGACATTACAGTAATCCCTGTGCCCATCATACTGACAAAAGCATTGCAAAATGAGGGCATATTAGGTTATATAGCTCCTTCAAAAACTCCTGGGCTCCATGGTGAAGCCGCTAAAAAATGTTATTTTATACACAATGCATCTTTAAGACTACCTCAACGGCTCAGGAAACATTACTAAAAGGACAAAAAGAATGTAAATCAGAGAAAGTGTGTGAGGAGGCATGGGGAACACTGAATTTCCAAAATGACACGGCTGTTGAACTCTTGAAATCAAAACAATTGTGATTACCTTCATGAGATGTCTACAAGATCAGGTCTCCCTTTGAGATTTTCTTCAGTGGTATAGACATGAGTAAGATGCATATTCTCCTTTATGAAGCCTTAGTAAAACACATTAGGTCTCTCTCTCTCTCTCTCTCTCTCTCTCTCTCTCTCTCTCTCTCTCT
>OU015756.1:79501181-79543271 GCA_907169655.1 Acomys percivali
CTCTCTCTCTCTCTCTCTCTCTCTCTCTCTCTCTCTCTCTCTCTCTCACACACACACACACACACACACACACACACACACACGTGTGTGCACACATACACACATACACTTGAACACAAACAATAAATATGCAAGTATAAGTGAGGCTAGTTGAGACAATGAAGGCAATTAATAAGACTGGGAGTGGGAGGATGAAAGAAGAAGAAACCTGAAGGCTATTATTCTTCCCACACTATGTACATATTTTTAAAAGTCACAATGGAACCCATTATTGTGTACATTTAACCTATATAAATAAAATCATTAGTTAAAAACACATGGCAAAAAAGTTCAAATCAGAGGCGGTGGGAAAAGGTCAATTGACCAAGCATGGGGACCTGAGTCTGGCCCTCAGTCCCTCAGTTAAAAAGCTAGATGTTAAACTCCTTTCATTCCAGTGCTAAGGAAGTGTAATGCCTGGCCACCCAGCCTATCTGCTAGATACACTTCAGGACAAGTAGAGGCCTTGTCTCAAAAACAGAGGAAATAGCACCTGACAACATAGCATGCACTCATGCACACTTGCACACAGATATGCACAAACACATATATGCACAGGTACACATAGACTCACGCACATGTGCACTTGCATACTCATTAATAGGCACAAATATACAGACACATACACATATGCATAAACACCCTACACAAACACACACACACACACACAAACAAACAAGCACCTACAACACACTTGAACATGCATACATATATGCAGATACATACATACACATGTGTACCTCCACACACATGAACATGGACATATACACACACAAACAAAACTAAACAAAAAACAAATGCTAGTGATGAAGTGGCATATTAAAATTCTCATATATTGTCACTAAGAACTCTAAGCGGGATATGGCTATAATGTCACACAGAAAAATTTCTCCTATGGATAAGTAAAAGCATATGTTGACACATGATTGTCCATGCTTGTTATAATAGCACATTCCACAATAGATGAAAAATGAAACCAAATACATATCAATGGATGAATGGGGAAAATACAGTTAGCCACAAAATAGAATATTAGTCAACCATGAAATAAGGTAATAATACATGCCTCAACAAAAATAATGCTTTATATTAGATTTTTAAAAGCAATACATGTAAGGCCATAAATAGTTTGATCTCATTTTTGTGAATTGTTCAGAACAAGGACATGCAGAAAGACGGAGAGCAGGTTGGCAGGTCTGGAGGCGCGTAGGCGGGGTGTGTGTGTGTGTGTGTGTGTGTGTGTGTGTGTGTGTGTGTGTGTGTGAGCAGTGACTGCTTCCTGCGTATCAGGTGTTCCTAGAGCATATAGTTCTCAGTCTGCCGAATGCTGCATCCCTTTAACACGGTTCCTCATGATATGGGGACCCCCAACCATAAAATTAATTTTGTTTCTACTTCATAGTATAACTTTACTACTGTCATGAATTGCAATATACATATCTGATGGTCACGATATCTGCTGTGTGACCCTTGTGAAAGGGTTGTTGGACCCTGAAGGGGTCATGACCGACAAGTTGAGAACCACCACTCTAGAAGATGTGAGTAGTAATATTTACACAAAACTGTGAGCATTCGAGCAGCCTTTCTGTTCTGTTAGTTAAACTTTGGGACATTGACACTGGCTGAGGGAAGTGACTGATTAGAGAGTATTAATCTATTCATGTACTTCCATGCTTTGGGAAACAATAAGGAATTTTACATGTAATTATTGCTGATGTTATAGACATGTGAAGGCCTCTCTGAATTCTTGTTCTTGTTAGCTACAAAAATACACAGAATAGACTGTGGCTCATCAGTGTGTGCTCCACAGCAAAGCAAGACATCCACTACATACCTACTGACCTAAATCTGCATTTGGACAAGAACTTTGTGTCATATTTACATAAAACTGCTGGAAAGGCTGCTCTGCGTTGATGATCCCTATCAATGTGGGAAAGATGGACTGTAAATTCAAAATGTTATTTCATAGAGGTCATCATTTTTCTCTTTCATCTAATATGATGTCTTTAGAGGAAAGTAATCATTTATAATTTTCCATTACTTCATTAGGTTTCAAGTGCAGGTAGCAGTTGATGCCTATGAAACAGGAAGTGAATATCACTTAACCAGTGATGGCTACCTGAATGTTAGAAGTCCATTACAGAACTTAGGAGGAAGCTTTGCCTCAGGATAAAGCTTATTTTCTTTCTTATATGTGTGTATTTTATCAATCTGTTTCTAGTTTGTTAACAATACATATCTGATTTGTCTGTCTTCATCACTTTTATAATCTCTACTTTTAAAATACCTTTTAAAATAACATAAGTTTTTTCAGTTTTTCATTACAAATTACACAACCAAATTATATACTGCTTTGAATGTTGTGGAATCACTATTGATTCCTGAATCTTGGGAAAAATTCTGCTTCCACAGGTGGTAAACTTTAGGTAGGCATATGTCTGTCTGCTTCATTGCTTTGATTTTATATATTTTAAAGAAACGTTTCATCTTGAGTTCTCAAAGACTGTATTTTTTAACAGTTTCACTGAGGTTGAGGTCTTTTTTTCTTTGTTTTTGTTTTGTTTTTTCCAAAACAAGACTTCTCTGTGGTTCTTGTGGCTGTCCTGGACTCACTTTGTAGACCAGGCTGGCCTCGACCTCACTGATCTGCCTACCTCTGCCTCCCTGAGTGCTGGGATTAAAAGCATGCACCACCATGCCCTGCTTGAGGTTGAGATAAAAAAAAACAATATTAAGTGATTAATAACAGAAATTTCCATCCATTAGTAGGTAGTAGTGTGCAGAATTACAATTCTTGAGAGCCTTGTACGTTTCCCTTAATCCAACTCTTGACTAAGCTGCATTCTTTGCCTCATTTTGCTTCCACTTGTGTTATATGAAGCTGTATATTGACCTTTTCCTTAAATGTTCTGAATTATTAGAAACACTTTATAGTTTTTTGTTTCATCAAATGCTGCTACTTCACTACAGTCTCTGGTAATCTCAAACACTTACATCTCACTAGGACTCACCACCCCCATTTTCTCATTTCCTTCTGTTTTTTAGGTAAATATAAGCTCCTACATTTGCACAACACTTTGAGTTAACAAAATGTCATCATGTACTATCTATACTACTTAGGACTTTAAAAATGTGTGAAATGCTTTTTAATCTTATTACTATTCAAAGGCCAGGATATGGTTTATAGTATCAGAGAAAGAGGCAAGTGCAGCCCTTTAGCTTCTTAGGAAAAGAAACATAAATACTGTCCCAAGCTTTGTGCACATTGCACAGTAGTACCAATCAAGAAAAGATCAAGCAATTAGAAATCATTTTATTTTGTTAAAACCTTAACCTCAGAGAAAAGTATTCAAGTAGAAAGCTTTAAAAAAACTACACTAAGATTCCAATACAAAAATCTTGTTCAAAATATGGACATATAGCAAACAATGAAAGGAATGCTAGCACCACACACACACACACACACACACACACACACACACACACACACACACACAAAATCATCTGAGGTAACTGAAGATTTATCCCAAGATAAAGGCACTGCAAATCAATAAAAATTCCATGACATTCAACAAAGCTGTACAATTTTACAAAGGGATGACTTTATACAAACCTTGCAAAATGATGCAAAAGGATCTAAAAGACAGAAGCTAGATAAAAAGTGCCAGAAAATAGAAAGGAGTTCAAACATTGTGAAGTGATAGCTCAATTTATGCCCTTCAAAACAACCCCTAACAACTTCGAAGTGCCAGTGTTACAAGCTTAAAATATTCAGGATATTCTCCTGGGCTCAGTCATACTTGGAATATGTCCAACAGTTTGAGAAAGAAAGGGAAGAACAAATAAATGGAAGGCATAAAAGGGGGTGGGGAGACAGATAAAAAGAAAGTCAAATATTGCTAAACCAACTTTCCTTAAAAATGAATAGGTAAAAATAAATCATAAAAGGAAGAACATATTTAAAGAAAACATCATTCAAACACTAAGGAATTTTTAAGGTAACACCCAAACTACAAATAACTCTCTACAAGAACATGTCTAAACAACTCCACTTTCACTCACTCACATCCTGCTGAGACCATTTAACGACCACATGGCACAAAATGCCCTCAGCAGTTGAGATGGTCCTTAGCCCTGGGGAGTCAATCACTACTGCTTAGGACCCCCCATAATGAAAGTAATTCCTGACATTGTATCTTTACAGTAGCCATTATGATGTTGCACAAGCATGTTGAGATACTTCTGATCTAGCCACAACACACACACTTGTCTGAGAGCAAGGACACTTATGTTCAATTGGAGCACACCTTAGTGAGGGAGAAAAATGTCCCATCTCCAGCCAAGACTCTAAAGCACTTCCGTATCTGTTGAAGGATCAAATATATGACAAACAAAAATGTTCTCATTTAAAAAGAAACTGATAAATAATACCCTATGACCAGAATACCAAAGGCCAAAAGAATGTGACGAAGTCAAATTTCTAGTGCAGCTTTTCCTTCTATCACTCCACTGTCTTTGCTTTGAGTGTGACTCATACTAATGATGAAAGCAACTTGTTTAAGTTATGGAAAAAACTTCATAAGCCATATGAAGAGCATTTGCTGGGTTTTAAATCAAACCAGGATTAAGGTCCCTTCATCCAGAGTGAAATACAGGAAAACTTTTATATGGCTCCCACTATGTGTAGAGCCTTCCATAACTATTTCCTAGGATTCTTGTAAAGGTCCACAAGACTTCTGAGATGCTCAAACATTAAACTTTATCCACGGGCAAGACTCTTAAGATGGCGGCGGGCAGCATGGACCGTGTTGAGAAGCTCCAGTAAACGATTCAGGAATCGCATGGAATTCTGAACCAGGAACCCCAAGCTCCCCTCCTCACTACAGCAGGAGTACTCCACAGTTTGAAAGGACCAAAATACAGAAAACCTGTGTACCCCTGAACATGGGAGGAGCTTGGATGTTCTCAAACCAGAGTGGCAGCAGCAGCAGCAGCAGCTGAGGTTTGCAGCTGGGAACCCTCCAGCAGAGGTGATTGGCATGGTAACCGATGGGAATTGCTGCAGGAAAGGAGACTCAGTGCAAGATTTGGGCTAAAGTTGCTATAAGCCAAAGTAGACTAATGATAATAATATTTTCAAGTTTAGCTTTCCTAAAATGTGCACTGTTCAAGGTGTTCTTAATAATAGATTCCATTGGGGAATAAGTTTACCAAATTATAAAGTACTAAAATAGTTACATATTTATAATTTAGTTTTTATATGTTGATAAAAACATGATTTACCATGGAATCTTCTTTCCTTATAATGCCTCCCATGTGGTTTCCAGGCTTGTGCGTGTGATAACCTAGTTTGCTCATAGTGTTTTACAGAATGCAAAAGGAAGTCAGAGCTGAGAAGATCCAACACCACAACTGAATTATTCAGCCGGCATTTTTTAAAAAAGATGAATGTACTTTGTAAGTATGCTACTGCAGAACATGAATCAGTAAATTCCAGTGAACCAGAAATCTTTATTTGAGAAAATTATACTATCTTTTTAAATTTTGTTATTTAAAACAGATTTTAAATTTAAATATATTTTGATCATTGCCTGCTGCTCACCCAAGTCCTTCCATATCAACTCTCCATTCCTACCCAGCCAACTTTAAATTCTTTCTCATAAAATGAAAACTCAATACAACATCAAAACCAAGAAAACAAAAAAGCCATATAAGCAAACAAAAAAACAAAACAAAACAAACAAACAAACAAAAAACAAACAAAGAAAAATTACACCAAAGTATGACCAAATAAAAATACACACAACAGCCAGGTGTGGTTGCGCACGCCTTTAATCCCAGCCCTCAGGAGGCAGAGGCAGGTGGATCGCTGTGAGTTCGAGGCCAGCCTGGTCTACAAAGCGAGTCCAGGACAGCCAAGGCTACACAGAGAGACCCTGTCTCGAAAAACCTAAAACAAAACAAAACAAAACAAAAATACACACAATGCAAACCTGTGGAGTTCACTATATACTGGTCAACTACTCCTGAATACAAGTGTTGTCCTAGAGTGAAAGCCCAGTGTCACTCCACTAAAGAAAACAAATTTTCATTTCTCCCTGCAGGTAGGACATTTCAGTTGTTAAACCTGACCCTAGTAGATAGGTTTTTATTCACTCATTCATTTTTTTTAAATTAGCAAAATGGAATACAATAAAATAGAGAAAAACCATCCCATCAAAATTGGACAAGAGAAACAAGAAAAAGAGCCCAGAAGAACGTACAAATATAAGATACCCACTCATTTGCCTATTCAAGAACTGCTACAATGAAGTTTAATTAGTATCTCTTTATTAGTATACTCTTAATTAGTATCTCATTAAAACAACTAAAAGGAAAAAAAAAACCAAAAGGAAAAGCCTCTGGAGATGGTTCAGTGGATAAAGCACTTTCCTTACATGCAGAGCCCATGCAAAGTTGAGCACCATAGTACAAACCTCTGTTGTGAATTATGGAGTGAGGAGAATTCCCAGAAGTTCAGCAGCTGAGTAGCTTGTTGTGTATAGTGAAAGGCAACAAAAACTCTATCTCAACTAAGGTGAATGCTGACGAATGGCATTTAATGTGCCTCCACATACACACATTTGTGCAGGCACTACAGAAACACACGCACACACACACACACACACACACACACACACACACACAGAGAGAGAGAGAGAGAGAGAGAGAGAGAGAGAGAGAGAGAGAGACAGACAGACAGACAGACAGACAGACAGACAGACAGACAGGCAGGCAGACAGACAGACAGACAGACAGACAGACAAGACATATAGAATATAGAGAGACAGGCAGAGAGATAGAAACAGAGACGGATATACAGAGACAGATTTGAAATTATTAGAAGGCATTGTCTTTATGGTAGTACGTAACTAGTGGTGTGATCTGTATCACTTGCTCCTTGGCATCTTTGGTTTTTGACCCACTTATCTACTGTCTTCCCATCTTCTTGTAGCTTGAAATCCTGCGCTTCCTGTTTGTTGAGCAGCCCCACTCCAGACTGTTATATGCCATCTCTGGCTCAAATGCTTGTCTCAGAAACATCTTGGCCACTTGCTCAACACTCCACCTCTTAATTAAAGAAACCAACTTGGCCTTAAATGTATCACTTACCCAAGGGAAATCTTAAATTCTTGAGCCTGTTGATTTCCTCTCCCGCATGCTGAGATTACAGGCATGCATGGCCCCTCAAGACTTATGTAGTGCTGGGATTGAAAGCAAAAGTCTTGTGCACTATAGGTAAGCACTCTACCAAATGACCCGTGTTCCTGACTCCTCCCTCAAACTTTCAATTCTCTTTTTAAACACATGATGCCAGGGAAATATTGCACTATGGTTCCAGTACAGTTTGTTCAAAGGATCATGATTGAATTTGATTGTCAGAGTAGAGGAGTTTATTGGGCCACTAAAAAATTAGTAATGCATTCCTTTGAAAAATGCATTTGTACTATAGAAAGAGGGTTTGGGTTCTTATTTCCCACTTTACCTCTTGCAAATATGTCTGTTTATCTTTCAGTTTTCTACTGCATTGTCATACAGCATTAAGCCCTTGCCATATGTAATGCCTTGCTCTTGAGTTTCCAAGCAATAATGAGAAATTGTGTATATGAAAATCATTAGGTTCTGAGACCTCCACATTTGTGAGTGGGATTGCTGCCTTTCAAAATGTTTGAGGAGGTAAATTTGGTCATTCCGTATCTTCTGTTTTATGAAGAGCATTGCGGATGTTCTCACTGACAAGCGATCTGCTGGCACCTTGACCTTGGCTTCCCAGCCTACAGAATGGTGATGAATAAATCACTGTTATTCCTAAATTATATAGTCATAGATATTTTGTTACAAGAATACAAATTGATTAAGATACTCACAGATTATGAGTAATTACTAGTATCTAACATATGACTGTATCACCTTGTCAGTGTTAGGAAAAATGTAATCAAATAAAATAATTATGTAGCTTTTTCTTAGAAAATAACTGTTTACTTTTGGAACATTATGTACTATTCTTTAAAAAAATCATATTTCATATGCCTTCCTCCATTTAAACTACTGTACGGAGAAAAAAAGTAAACACAACATAAACACAAATAATCAAATATAGACTTAACTTAACCAAGTTGAGTTGTACAATCCGCAACTCGTGTGGTGTCCTTGATTAGATAAGCTCTGGAAACAGCTTCGTTGATACTTTGGAAAAGACAGAGCCAGACATAGTGGTGCAACTTTAATCCCAGCACTCGGGAGGCAGAGGCAGGTGGATCACTGTGAGTTCAAGGCCAGCCTGGTCTACAAAGTGAGTCCAGAACACAGAGAGAAACACTGTCTCAAAAAACCAAAAAGGAAAAAAAAAAAGACAATAAGAGAAATTGATTTTTCTGGTAGCTCATTAATTCCAGTTAATAATCAGTAAAGAACAAGATTAAACTTTAAGCTAACTAGAACAAAATTTAAATATACATTAGTAATATATAAACTATGGAATACTAGTAAGGCAATTGAAAAAAAAACTGACCAAAGGGCTGTGATGATTTTGTCTATGTGGCACCTTGGCTTCTCAGAGCTTCATGCAGAAGCAAAGATTAACTATCATGTGAACAGACAAAACCTTCCCTAAGACAGACAATAGCATATTTTACAAAATCCTGTGTCCTACCAAGAAACATTTTCTTTCTCATTTCTGTTCCACCAAGAACCTTCTAGTGAGGGGCTGAAAACCAATTCACGTGGCAAGAGTATTACCATTTAATGTTATGGGACACAAACCATCTGAACCGCAGTACCTTCCCTCTGATGCTCATCAGTCCTTCTCCATTGCAGTATTTCTGGCATTTTACTGTGAAGTGGTGTGTTCTTGTTCTCCTAGCATAGGCTAATAATATTCATTTCTATGTATTTCTGTGACCAAGTAATGTAGCTCAGGTTAAACCTAAGATTACAGGATTTCCTCAAAAGCAGTCTGCAGTGGATGTAAACATATTTTTGTCTTAATCCCAAGTGTGGCATGTGAAACAGACTTGTGTAAGGGTGTGCATTATTTTTATGGTAAAATAGAACAGACTTGGCAGAGAACAGGTGATGTTTGTCCACTGGTATAGGAACCGCCTCTTGTGAAGACATGGTCTTTGCCAACTGATGAACATCCTAGTACAAGTTCTGGAAGAATATATGATCCCAAAACAAGTTCAGGGATTTTTTAGTCTTAGCTGTTCATCACTTCATTTCAAGACACTTCTAGAGAGAACTGTTCCAGCTAACATGTCATGGTTCCTGGTTCCAGCTGCTGCTCAGGGTTTCTTTCCAATGGCTGTGGTTGCCGTCACCTTTGCTGAATTGCTGAATTGCTGAATTGCTGATTTGCTGATTTGCTGTTTAAAGGGTCTGCTGGAGTCC
The DNA here is from genome assembly GCA_907169655.1 of Acomys percivali. Taxonomy (NCBI): domain Eukaryota; kingdom Metazoa; phylum Chordata; class Mammalia; order Rodentia; family Muridae; genus Acomys; species Acomys percivali. The sequence continues at coordinate 79,510,650 of OU015756.1, forward strand.
TGCCCACTATGCCAGTGAAGTCATTCTAAGTAACTGAGTCTAAAAAGGTCTACTTCTCCTGTTCCTGTTAACCTCTCTTCTCTCCCATCTAGTGTCGGTGGGTAGGAAGGGAGGTATTAGCATCCAAGAACCCCAAATAAAGTAGGTTTGAAAAAGTTCAAAGCCTACCGCAGTCAATTCACAATCTCTTCCTCATCTACAAACACATGCAACACAGGTATTGTAGGACCAACACAATCTGTAAATAGACTGTCCCTGTTGTGAATCAGAAATACAAGTGTTGCTGAGTAAGGAAAATGAATGAATTCCCTGAGGTGAAGATTCAGCAATGGGAGTCAAAGGCTTCTGCTCCCTGTGAGAAGTGTCACCCACTGACAGCAAGTGTCTCATTTTCTGGCATTCCAAATGGTTTGGTCCCTGACAGAAAATAACAGCTACTACAACCCAAGAGAATCCTTCAGTGTCTGACAAGCACCATAGACATCTCATTTCTATTCATTTTCAACCTGCATTATTCTAGAAGATGTGCACTAGAAAGGGTTGGTGAGGTAGCATTTTGGTCAGCATAAAGGTAGACATTTCCATGAATCTGATGGTGCTTTGTCAAAATTTGCATATGGAATAAAATATATACATCTATACACACATGCATATATTGGATTTTTTTTTGAGACAGGGTTTCTCTGTGTAGCCTTGGCTGTCCTAGACTCACTTTGTAGACCAGGTTGGCCTCGAACTCACAGCGATCCACCTGTCTCTGCCTCCTGAGTGCTGATATTAAAGGCATGCGCCACCACACCCAGCACATATATTGGATCTTACCTTGTAATTTGAGCCACCTAGTTTACCAATGAAGTCATTGTTTTATTCAAAGCTATATTCATTTTTCATATAGCTCAGACAATTCTTTCTGGGAAGTTTCTACAACTGCACAGAACAGAATTGTGGGTACATTTGAGTCTATTTGCACTCTGAACTCAAGAACATAATGAATATGTCTTGCATCAAATAAATAATGATTTTTTTATTTCTTTCTCAACATATTAAATCTTTAGGTCAATTACAAATGTTTCATTCATGGGGCCTGGATTTTGTTAAATAATTCTAAATTCTGATTTTCTCCTCTCAAAACTCAACATTCTCTGCTAGGTTTGGGTTTTTTGTGTTTTGGTTTGTTTGTTTGTTTGTTTTGTTCTCTTTATTTTCATGTGCAGGGCAATGGGGCATAATCTCTATTTACACTGGGCTAGTTGCTGGTTCCTATAGCTGTCAGGACCTAACTCCTAAGACGTCCTGTGAAGTCAGTTACCTCCAGGTTGCTGTGCTGGGGTTAGTAAGCCTCCTGCTAAGGATCAGTAATGCTGAAAGCAAGTAGGTACCTCACTGGTATGTGAAGATGTACCATAGCTGAGCATGCCATACACAAATCAGCAAAGCTATGAATGCAATTTTCTTTTTACTTGCAAGGATCTAATTTTTCAGAGTACTTGTAGTTAACATTTTTGCAGATGATGTTTATGTAATTTATACAGCCATTGTCTTGAATCATATTTCTTTAATATATCCAAACAATCATTTTCATATGTGACAATGACTAAGGAATTTAATTTTCCTAAACATTAATGTTATCATGATTAGCTTCTCTTCAGGAGCTAAATAAAACTATTTATATAAGTACTCAGACATATAGTATTCAGTAAATGTACATTATATTGTTGATATTATTATTTCTGTTTTCTTCTTTCAGCTGCGTGATTTGAGTTAGACTCTCTTTCTATAGGCTGGATGAACCCTAAATTTATAATTCCCTTTCTTCAGACTCCCAAGTGCTTCTGAGCTCTCTGATCACATTGACAGCTAAACTAATGTAAGCTTTCACATCTAGATACAGTGTATCTTTTCCGTTCTTTAAGCTAAAGGACAGGGAATGATCACAGCAATTTCACCTATGTCTTAAAGCTTCCAGGAATATGTTTTGTGAATGTTGGAGGGTCTAAGAAAAGTATTTTATGGATACTGGAGGGTCCAAATAGGTGCTTGAAGGTTGATACATACAAGTTATAAGTGCTAGAAGGTCTAAGAATGTGTTGTAGGGTTGAAAAATGCAGATTATGAGCTTTTGTCTGTCCTTCTCATGTTCTGTTCCATAGATGTCAGAAAGATCCACCAGGCTTCTGCCTTTCCTAAGCTCACCTCAGAGAGTAGTCATGCTTTTTCCACAAAGTTCTTTTTCCAAGGCTCTGATATGCTGTATGTCTATTGCTTTTTTCTACAATATGTGTTTCACTGCAGATTACAAACAATGACACTGACATGTCTAAATGTGTCTCCCTTTATGAACTTAAAAAGATTCCTTTAAGCTACAGAAAATCTACCTCTCAGGTCAAATGGAATCCAGATAAGTACTGCCAATCAACAGTCCATGTTTCCTACCTTTCACCTATTTCAGAGGGTGGGATTTCCCCCCTCTTTTTCCTGGTTTTGGGACTCCCGTCCATAACTACCCAATTGCCACCTTTCTGCACCAAACACCTGCTGATAAAATGAGGTCCCCCTTCATAGTTGGCGTAAAGGGTTCCCTGTGCCTAAGAGATGGTGGCCACCCCTAAGGTTCACTAGGAAGGGGTTACCCAAAGGCCAGTCTGCCTGACTGTGGCTGCTTCTTAATGCAGAGTTGAAACTTTCAGGAGAACAAGCAGAGAGGGAAGTAACTAGGACTTTTCCCACTGGGCAAGACTGCAGACACAGCTCTTTTTCTGCCTCCACTGCTGCTGCCTGCCACCTCCCACGACTGCGCGACACACCATGAAATCATAGTACAGGGTGGGCTGCGTCCCTGGGCCAGCTCATCTGCCAAATTGTACTTTTCTGGTCACTGGTCAGTGCTGAAGAGTTACTGAACAATCTGTACCTGTCTTTTGAGTCACAATCCATTTCTAGGGATGCCCTAATAGATTACTGACCTTACCTCCCCATGAGAAATAGTCCTTTCTCTTCTTTTCCAGGCTCCTCTGGGATGCCTTCTAGATAATTTCAAAACCCTACAGCCACATTAAGGGCTGCTAAGCTTACACACCTCTGCGAACAAACTTGGACAGATCTGAAGCAAGACCTTTTTGATTATTGCCAATAATCGCGTAAAATGGGAGGAAGCTCCTTGTAGCCAAACCTTTTCTTGGACGTCCCAAGAGTTCCAAGTATACAGCTAGGGCAAAATGCAAGTAAGTTCCCCATCTCAAGCCTTTTCTAAAGGACGTTCTGTACATTCAAGCTTTTCTCTTCTTTGCTCCAAAACTTCGATCTTTGTTTGCTCTCCCTAAAGGAAATTTTCTCCCTAACTTACTAACTTTGTCTTCTGCCCACATATTTGTTCCAGTAACCGGAAAGTCTACTACATCCGCGACAGTGCTAAAGCCGCTAGCCACGGGTGCTCCAGTCCAACCTCACAGGTCATGCCAGCTATGTCTGCATGGTTTCTTCTAGCTGGACCTGCACTGCCCCTCCTCGCCACAGATGTTCTCAGACACTGGACAGCAAATACAACAGGCTGCTCTTCTGGACCTGAGGAACATTTCAGCCTTTTAATTCCCTGTTGCTGCCCTATTGTCAGCACAAGCAATCAAAGAGAATTGATTTCTGCACCCCTTATCCATTTACAAAAGGCTGGAATGGGAATGCTGTGCTCCAGACCTGGGACAAACAGCTCCAGGCTCTCCCAGCACGCCTTGGTCCCTATCTGCTGCAGGACACGGCTGACATACCCTGCCCTCAACCCTGAACTCTCAGGACAGAGCTTTTCCTTTACCTTCACCATATCATCTAGACATTTCGATGCTCTTGCTTTTATTTCTCTCTTTTCCTCTTACATGGCAGCCAAAAGCTGCTTCCAGTGAACCTTTGTTTATATACTTTAACGTACCTTACATAAAAGACAATCCAATGTCCTCATTTTTAATTGTAGGAAAAGGGAGGAATGTTATGATCCTGCCACAGTCTACCTAGCAACTTGTGATGTCATTGCCTACCCGCCACTGGGTGTGCCTTTGCCCAGGAGTATATAAAAGTACAAACCCACCTACCTGTCTCTCTCTTGCTCCCTTTCCTCCTCTCTTTTTCTGTTTTTCTTTCTTGTTTTTCTCCATTTCTTCTTCTGTTTCTGTCTCTGTCTGGTCTGTCTCAGTGTCTCTGTGTCTGTGTCTCCTCTCCTCTTCTCTTCTCTTCTCTTCTCTTCTCTTCTCTTCTCTTCTCTTCTCTTCTCTTCTCTCTCTCTCTCTCTCTCTCTCTCTCTCTCTCTCTCTCTCTCTCTCTCTCTCTCTCTTGTGTCCTCTCTTCTTTCTCACCCCAGGCTCATATAATGCACTTCACCATATAATATCCATTTTGTGTGGTACATATTTCATATCTCATATCTATTGGATTTAGAAAATAGTAATACATTTGAAAACTTGGACTTAATTAATGACCTGAAGTTAAGTGATCAATCTTGGGAAGAAAAAGTCTATTTCTGTGGACGCTCACATCACACACCCACCGTAGCAAAGACTCCCTCAACATAGAAAGATGAACATAAGTTCATCATGTTTCAGTAAAAGAAAAACTGAGAAGAGTTGATCAGGTCACTCTGCAATTGAGGATAAAGTGCTTGCCATGTAAAGATAAGATCCTAATGGGTTAGATGACCAACACCCACTAAAACACCCAACAGAATAGTGCATGTTTATAATCTGTAAACTTGGAAGGTAGAGTCAGATGGATCCTTAGATATTGATGGTCAGCCAACCTAACTTCGTCAGGTTCAGTGAGAGTCCATGTCTGAAAAACAAGAGACAAAAGGTTTGAAGAAGATTCTTGATGCCCTCCTGCAACCTCCACATTTATATGTCCATATGCATATGCAAGGTACAAGCACACACACAAACATACACACACACACACACACACACACACACACACACACACGGTGGGGGGGGAGAGAGAGAGAGAGAGAGAGAGAGAGAGAGAGAGAAAAGAGGAAGAAAGAGAGATGTTCTAAGCAGGAGAGAAAGATTAAAACTGACAGTAGTGACGGGCAATTAGGATCCACACCAAGGATAAGAAGAAAAAATAACTTTGAGTTTCCAGCGAACCCAAACAGAAAGGAAAGACAGACCCATACTTTACGTACAGTCTGCTAAGCGGTGTAGGTGTTTATGTGCAAAGCAACCATTTTCATTTCAAAGTGCATTTCTCTCTGACTATTTCTGGCTTTTTAGCAGGGGGTCTCTAGCCTGTTCAGAGGTAACAATACTTTGAACACAAAAAGGTATTTCCAAGTCTCTCCTAAAAGTGGTCTAGCCAGAGCCCTCCTGCAGGGCTGGGCTCCCTTGGCCTACCATTATTCATGGACAGGCTTCTCAGAACCACTTCCACCATCTGCCTCCAGCTGTGTTGGCATAACAGAAAGTCAAATGTGCAGTAACAAGCTCCAACCCTGAATTTATTGTAAAAGCCACCATTTCTATTTCATTTGGCTAGTAAACAATCTCACACTATTAGGATGCTTAATTATAAATAACAGTCTAGCCTCTTTTAATTGAAATCTACATTTATTTAGAGCCTTTTCATGAGACTAGAATTAAGAACAAAAAGCATTAGGGTTGAAAAGAAATGGGCCATACTATTCAAATAGAAAAAAAAATCAAATACTGCTGAGCATTAAAGTGTCCCTAAACAGAAAAAACTACTTTATACTTAACACATTTTCTCTGTTAGCCTAAAATCACATTGCTAATGCTAGCTCTTCTGTTGTTCTTGAAATGAAGAAATAGTTATAAATATCATTGACATAATAAAGTGTATTTGCAGAAAAAAATATATACATATATATAACTCATGGTGATTAATTCATGGTAACTAATCATCAAAATTATTCATTACTATGTATAAATATTTGAGCTAAATGCTCTACAGTCAGTAATTTGGATGGTTTGACTAAAATAAACAACAGGAAATATGTTATATGATAGTAGTCAGAATACATTTCCATGACTTAAGTGAAATTTTATGTGACAATGTTTAACCCTACAGCTTTCTGTATTATTCTAATCAGGAGTTACTTCTAATCTACTTGATACAAAGTGATTGGTATAGTAAATTAATCTTAAAAGCCATTAGTGTGTTTTAGTCTGTACTTTGGAAAACACTATTACAGAAGGCAAAATAACTTTAACTATATGTTCTGCTTTAAGAATTTTATGGTCAAATAATATAAATATGACAAAATCAAGTTACAAAGATGACAATGAGGATGATAACTAGCTTGAAAGTTTAAAATTATAAATATTACAATACAATAAAACTATAGACATCACTGTGGAAACAAATGGGAAATTGAAAGCTAGAAGAAAATGTGTCTTCAGTGAAAAAGAAAGCTTGTGAGAAATTGGCATTTTTGATGGAACTTCAATACAGGTTGTCTTTTTAGAAACAGATCTACAGAAAGGTTGAAATGATATTCCAGATGGAGTTCACAGCATGATCCAAGGCCACAGACAAACAAGGGATGGGTGGGGTAAGGAAACAGTGCGTCATCTGTTTTGGCTGGAGAAAAATATATAGAATGAAGTAGCAGAAGAAAACCTTAGCAGAATAAACAAGAGGTAGGATTAAGTATGATTTTAGAGCTCAGTGGTTACTATATCCCCTGGCGGGGGAGACCTAGTGGCACTCAGAGGAAGGACAGCAGGTCACCGAGAAGAGACTTGATACCCTATGAGCATATACAGGGGGAGGTAATCCCTCTCAGGAACAGTCATAGGGGAGGGGAATAAGGGGAAAATGGGAGGGAGGGGAGAATGGGAGGATACAAGGGATGGGATAACCATTGAGATGTAACAAGAATAAATTAATAAAAATAAAAAAAAATACAAACTCACCCATACTTCCATCCATACATCTACTTCCATATCCAGCCAAGATTTGAGCATTGATCGTCAAGGCCTTTTGCAAGAACAAGAACGTGAGGTAGAAATAAAGACAGACAGTCACGTGGACAGACAAGAAGACAAGGAGACAGAGACAGACATAGAGAAAGAATGAGAGAGGTGAGAGGTGAGAGAGCGAACGAAAGACAAGAGAGAGGATGTGGAGAGATCTGGTGTGGCTGGGGGCCCATTTTATGGGCAGCACCCAGCATGCCTGTCTGTAGACTCAATTTTCTTAACAAATATATTTTATTATGAACTTATTAACCGAGAGTACCTCACTTATAACCCGACTAACCTAAACAATAGGAAAAGAAGATTAAAGAACACAATAAAGAAACCGTAAGGATATCAGTTCTGAGGAACAATTATCCTGGCGTAATCAGCAGGATTTCTTCTGCTGGAACCTGGAGCAACCAGAACCTGGAACCTCAGCCAGAGCTGGGAGCCCTGAAGCCTTCCCTCAAGTGGTTCTGTCTAGAAGAGTTTGGAAGTGGACTGCTGAACAGCCAAAACTGTCCCAAGTCTCCAAAAGCCCTGCTTCTTGTTTCTGGCTCATTTTTATACATCCTCTCAGAATTTGTTCAAGGATGTTTTTCAGCTGGTTAATAACCAATCTCCCCCACATGGTGGTTCGACTTCTAAGGGTATAAACATCGCCTGCTCTCTCACAAGTCTTTTCTCATCCCCCCACTTGTGATCTAAACAAAAAAACCTGCTTATCTTCTCCTTTACCTGTCACTATCATGTAATGACATACACTGCTGTGAGTTCCTGAAAGAAGGCCAGTGGGATTACTAACAGAATAGAAATTATTCTTTTGTCTAAAATATTGTGTATACAACGGGATTCTCCACTTGTAGAGGTGTCTGTAGGAAAAAGTATAAAATATATTCAGTGGAAAAGACACCAAAATGAAGCTGCTTCCTCCTGTTGAAAGTGCTGGTTCTGGCCTGCTCCTCCTGACCTTTCTCACACCCTTCTTTCAACTTCCTTAGTCATCAGGGAAATGCAAGTCAAAAGGACTCATAGGTTTCCATCTTCCGTCTATCAGAATGGGTAAGATCAAAAACTCAAGTCATAACAGATGCTAGCAAGAATGTGGAGAAAGGGGAACACTCTTCCATTGCTGGTGGGAGTGCAAACTTGTACAACCACTTTGGCACTTTCTCAGAAAATTGGGAATAGTGCTACCTCGAGACCCAACTATGCCACTCCTGGCGTATACCCCAAAGATGCTCCGCCATACAAAAAAGGACATTCGCTCTACTATCCCCATAGCAGTTTTATTCATCGTTGCCAGAATCTGGAAACAACCTAAATGTCCCTCATCCTAAGAATGGCTAAAGAATCTGTGGTACATAGGTAGATGGTTATATTTAGGCTAAATTCATATTCTGAGTTTTAGTAAACTCTACCATCTGTGTATGCATGAGATACTGATGGTATTAAATTTCTGTCTGTTTCTTAATAGTTTTCTTTTGTTACAAGAGTCCATTTAGCTGAAAACTATAAACAGTATAAGGAATATTATTTTTCCCTTCAAAACAACTTTTCACATTCTGGAAAAATAAATAAAACTGGTACTTCTGTCAACCGTTAGGTGAGGAAGTTCTCCTTTCATACAACCCCATCATCAAGTACTTACTGTGATTAATAAGTGACTCTGGTAGAAGCGCAGAAGAACAGGATGTCCACAGCAGTGTTGCTTAACCTGTGGGTAGGTTCCGTCAGATCCCAGCAGCAGCTGTGGAGGCTTATTTCTTCTGTAGCTCTAGCTCCCTTTCGTTTCGGGGAACATGACCTCAAGCATAAAGGGTCATGATCCCTTTGCATGTCACAAATCAGATATCCTGCATAACAGATATTTATATTATAATTCATAACAGTAGCAAAATTACAGTTATGAAGTAACAACAAAGTAAATTTACAGTTGGGTCACCATAACCTGAGGAACTGTATTAGTGTTGCAACATTAGAAATGTGGAGAACCACTGTCCCAGAGGAATGTGTCATAAATACCAGACTTAGAGAATTCCAGACAGGAATAAAAACTCTATTGGGTAAATATGCTAGACTAAAGTCTATACTACATTGTGCAAAGAACTTGTCTATCTCTCATCTATGTCCAGAAATTTTATAAAAGGCTGAATTTAAAGAGCATAAGACAGTGTGATGAGGCTTTACAACAGCCTAACATTCAGAATATAGTATGGTTATGGCCATCTGTTTGAACAGGATTAATACTGAGAATGAAGAGAAAATAAAATCAGAATATAAAGAGTTGGGAAACATTTAGTTCATTCTAGAAAACATGTTTCAGTTGGATTTTAAGGTTGTCATGATTTTGGAAGAAATTATGGCCATTACAGTGAAGCTAAGTACTTAGCAGAGAATTAGTGGGAAATGTGCCTTGATTCATCTCAGGTGTTGTCCAGATTCCACAGATGGCAAGCTCATGTGTATGAAAGAGCAACCTCATTTGGAAACCTGTCCCTTAAAATGAGCACCATTTCCTTGCTTACACAGAGCCAACTAGAATTTCTTCTCTGGGATTTCATTCACCCTCTTTAGTTACTTATATACTTAAAGGCCCAATGCAGTGATATTTCAAGCAAGTGGGCCTGCTAGGATCCAAGCTAGTGAGAGATGTTGGTGTCATCCATGTGATACTTGTACTGCATGGGGAATTGAAGTTTTAAAGTAGTGTATGAGAAGGACAGAAAATGGATAGCTTTTGGTAAGGTCAAATTTTGAAGCATACTAAAGAAACTAAGACAATAGAGATGCATAAATCATCTGAAGAAAATGACAGGCAATGAATTGGACCCTCCCAAGAAAAAGTTTGTATGGCATGCAAATGCCAGTGCCACAGGGACATCAATAGCCAAGATCTTTGGTACTTACCAGAATACTGTCTACTCTAGATGCTGTAAATTGAATTACAGTGATTCGCTTTGCTGCATTTTTGTATTGCTTTTGTCCAGTGCTTCCAATTCTTCTTTTGTATCAACTCTTTTGAATTGGAGTAGACACTCTTTGCCATGTCTTTAAAGTATATAACTTGTTTATTTGTTTGCTTTTTGTTTTATTTTTAATTTTATTTTACAGGGTACTAACAGGTTGACTTTATGATTTCTGATTTTAGATTCTTGAAGACAATTAGAACTATTGACACTTTCCAGACTATTGAAGATGAACTGAATAAAATGTATTTTTCATTCTATAGTTTAATGCATTTTTAAAATTTTTGAGAATTTCATACGTGATATTGTATTTATGTCATCTCCAACCTTCTCATTTGCCTTTCCATCTCCTCCTGCATTCCCCCACTCTTTCTCAAATTCAAAAAGTTTCTTCATTATTAGTGTGTGTAGATTAAATTTCTTTACATCATAATGATGCCCATGAGCCTTTAGGGACCATTTGAAGAATTATGAACCATCTCCTCCCATATATTAATGTTTTGGACACACTTAGTTTCTTTTCCAGTTGCTACGATAAAAATACTGTAGCAAAACTTTGCTAAGGAAGAAAGGGCTTTTTCTTAAATTTCCAGGTTATAGTTTGTCACGACAGAAAAGAAAATGTATAAGAAATTTAAGCAGCGATCACAGTAGGTCCACAGAGGGGTAAATGAATGCACACATGCTAACTCTCAGCTTATCTCTTTTTTCCACTCATAACACTCAGGATCCCCTGTCTAAGGAATAGCGCATCTCAGAGGGTAGTTCACTGCATCTTATTTAGCACAATTAAGATAATACCACATGGACATACCAGAGGCCCCTTTCCAGGTGATTCTAAATTTTGGCAAGTTGACAACACTGACCATTACACACAGTGTTCAACCAGTGGCACTATTTTTGGAAATGGTAGAAAGTATGGGAGCTGAAAGACTGGAGCCTAAAGGAAGTACCTGTAAAGGTTTTGCAGGGCACTGGGAGCTGGAAAGATGGCTCAGCAATAAAGCGGGCGAGGGCTCCTTACTCATTCAGAGGACCTGAGGTGAGTTCTGAATAATCAGACCAAGCATCTCTCAACTGTCAGTTCCAGGAAATTGGATGCCTTTGGACTCCACATGCAACTGCACTCATGTACACATGTATAGCCAACACACCTCCACATAATTAAAAAATAAATTAAATGATGTACCTAATTCCTAATCTTTTCCTCTTTGCCCACTTCTTGTCTAACATGAGGTGATGAACTTCTTCAGATGCCCTCACACTGATATGGTATCTTGCCAAAGCACTTGGAGCCAAGCCACCATGACCTAAACTCGAGATAACTATGAGGCAAAATAAACCTTCCCCTAAAAAATTATGTGAATGTACACACACACACACACACACACACACACACACACACACACACACACAACTATTAAGCAATTAGTATAATGGAATGATGAAGAAAATTTAGCAACTGTTCTCTTGGAAAATTTAAAGCAGTAAAGCAGTTAAGACACCGAAGGCAAAGACATCCATTGTGAGATGGAAAGATTATCTAATAAGCTCAAAGGTAAAATACAACTCTCTAGGGGTTGATGGGTTTTACCTCATGTGGTCAAACTTCCTTTGTTCTTTGATTGAGAAACTTGAATGAGCTATAACCCCGTTCACTGTCGGCACAGCAGTGCTGAGCTATAACATATTTATTCAGTCACGTTACTCGTCTGAATCACTCGTTTATTAACATAGGATCATACATTCATTGACATCCCTTTGTTTGACAGGTCTCCTTATGATGTCACTACTGCATCCTTTTGCCATTCATGAGTTCTGCCTCAGCTGGAATAGCAGTCTCCCTCTTGCTTTTATTTTTCCTATTTTGCTCTGCTCTATTATGGTGGCTTTTACTAGCCTACATGTCGGAGTAGAAATTATTGAACAGATTTTTAGTTCACTTCACGGTTACAAGAAGCTCCATCCAGGCAGGCGTTTCTGAGTTTTGAAAAACTGTAGTTGTTACAGTAAGTCATATTCCAAAGCACCTCAGAAAAGAACCTTGGTTTTTAGCTACATTATTTGTATAAGGAGTGATTATGCACTACTTTTCTCTCTTTTCAAATCTGTTGTATGATTTTTCTCTATCAGTTTAAAGCAAATTATCTTTTTTCCTTTTTATTTGGGATAGTTGTATTTGGTCACAAAGAGGGCCACTTGGTATCAGAACAACCTCACATATTTGCCTAATAATCCCTTTTAAGTAATCTGGCCCTTTGTTAATGGCTTTTTTTTTTAAAGCCAGTCATACACTTAGAATCAAAATTAGCATCTAAATGAGGATGTTTTAAAACGCATGCCTAGGGGTTGCCAGTTTCACCTTTTTTATAGTTTTCCATGTTAAATTATGTAAAATAGAAATGGTATTTTAGTATTTAATGAGCTAACGCAGAACCTATTGAGACTGCCTCCCATCCCCCACTATTTCCTCACATAGCCCACAAAATGCCTTTTAAGGTATGAGAAATGGCCATGAATTTTAAAGCATCTGTCAGAATGTAGCGGACACTTTCTTTCTCCATGACTCCCTCATTTTAGAAGCACAGTATTCCTGGTATTAATGATAATTGTTAGAAATCTGCACTTACCATTAAATTTTGTTACCCGATGTTACACACATCAAATAATTAAATTTCCATTTAACTTACTAGACTGTTTTTCATGGTTTATATATTATTAGTTTACCAATTCAATTATCCAGGAATATCTCGTGCTAAGATGTAATGAAATATCTATTTAAGATATATAAACAATATAAAAACTATTGTAGAGACATTAAAGTATCATATAAAGAAAGCTGTGATGAAATCAAGAACATTATGAGAGATCAATGTATGTTAGTTGGACATCACAAGCATTTACATTGAGTTATAAATACTGTTGGTGATTTGGTGTGAGAGAAAGGAAGGGGCCTTGCTTTAATGAATTTGCAAATATGGCAAGTGATAGGGACAGTGATATACAGAATGGAAGGTGATGATCAGAGATCCTATGATCCCATCTCCAGAGAAAAAGCACAATTTACTTTTTAATATTTTTGAACATGTTTTGTATTGCAACATTTCAACAGATGAGTAAATCATTTTTTATTTAATATGGATCTAATAGAAATGTGTGTCTAAATAAAATTTATTTTACATAGATTTAATTAGTTTTCTATGAAAATAGATTTAATTTACATTTTTACATATGACATTTCCATTTTCATCTTTGCATTTAAAGTTATTCTACTTCAAATATAAATTATATGCAGTGTGTTATCTTCCATTTGACATACAAAAAAAAGGTTTATTTAAAAGCTGAACAACATGAACATTTTTTGTTTCCCATTCATTCTGCTGTTAGGAAAGGGTCAATATCACCATCTTTTTATTCTCCCTCAATTTTATGTTTCAAAGGTTTTTATATGATTTTATTTTTCTATTTTGTGAGACTATTCTTTTTTATTATTATCATTTGCAGTTTTCCATCCCTATACAGCCTTTAGGCTCATTTATAATTTAGTTTGTTGTGTGTATGTATGTATGTGTGCGTGTGCTCCTAAGTGTCATGTGTGGTAGCCATTTTGTGTGGTGAACCTGCTAATATTAGTTGGAGGATTCATCATTGTTGTTGTTTTAAAACTATTTTACTTATTGTTCTAACATAATTTCAATGTCCAGATTGATATTTTATAAATTGTGCTTTCAATTTTATTCTTCAATTGGATCATTTATTCCTTTTGGACATCAAAGTATTGCTTTATTTGTAGGAGTAAAATAAACTCTAATTCTCCATCTTCTGAATAGGTGGTGAGTTCTAAAAAGACAGAAACTGCATTACATTCTTCATTTTCCTGTGCTGGTTAACAGAAATATCAAAGTATAATGGCATATAAATAGCAATCATTAAATGAACTATACGATGAGCATAAACAAATTAAGGAATAAATGTGAAACTGGATCATTTTATCATAAAGAATTTTCTACCACATAAGTATAAAATAAATCAAAATAACAATACAAAAATAAACAACAAGATGATTAATTGGTTGGGCATGAGTCAGGTAGAAATATCTTACCATAACCACCGAAGCTATGGTGATGAGACACAGTGAGTATGTGGTGATTATGGGTGCTATATTTGCTGAAAAAAAACATACTTTGTTATCAAAACTGGTGTTAACTATCAAACAAACAAACAAATAAATAGTAAATAGCTAAGAAACAGTCTGTTTAAAATATGTAAAGGTAAAGTCAGACTAAATTCTCCCAGGAATTTGTCACTTTACTTCCTTAAAATTCAGTTTCTATGTCTGTAAGGGAAGATTATAACAGTATACACCTAAAAAGAACGCTATAAAAATGTTGCGATGTCAATATGTGCTACATCATTGTTTATCAGTCTTAGCTAGGACAATTCCCCTGGATATTTTTTTCAAATATATTGTTTAACTTATTATAATTTATTCATATTGTACTACGAATGTAATCCCCCTCTCTTGTATCTTCCAGTTCCCACCCTCCTTCCTTTACCACCCTGTTCCTTACACATGGCCACTCGCCTTTCAGTTCTCATCCAGGGAGCCTGTTTCCCCTTCCTCTGTGCGCTGCCAGGCCTACCCACCAAGTGGAGGTGATCAAATTGGAGGCACCAGAGTTAATGTCAGAGACAATCCCCGCTCTCCCCACAGCTCTTGGAGAATGAATTGTCCATTTTCAATATCTGAACAGGGGGTCTAGGTTTACTGCGTGCATTGTCCTTTGTTTGTAGAGATCTGCTGGCCTTAACGGACTTCCTGTGCAGCTCCTGAATCCTCTGATTCTCCCATTCCCCGATTCTTTGATACCACTGTCATTGTTCCACCCTGAGTCCAGCATCAAGTCCCAGCACATATCCCCATCCCCTGATGGGTGGAGTCTCTCCGAGGACATCTACGTTGGGCTAATATCCACTTATAAGTGAGTCTATTTCTGGGTCTGGGTTACCTTACTCAGGATGATCATTTCTAGTTCTATCCATTTGCCTGCAAATTTCAAGATTTCTTTGTTTTTAGTAGTTAAGTAATATTCCATTGTGTAAATGTACCACAGTTTTGTTATTGTTGCTGCTGCTGCTGCTGCTGCTGCTGCTGCTGCTGCTGCTGCTGCTGCTGTTTTTAATCCATTCTTCCACTGATGGACATCTAGGCTATTTTCAAATTCTGGCTATTACAAATAAGGCTGCTGTGAACATAGCTGAGCAAATGTCCTTGTTGTGTGGTGGAGCATCTTTCAGGCACATGCCCGGGTCAGCAAAGTGGATGGATACAAGATTAACTCAAAAAGATCAGTAGCCGTCCTGATAAGACATAGGAAACAGGCTGAGAACAAAATTAGGGAAACTGCACTCTTCAAAATAGCCACAAATAATACAAGTATCTTGGTATAACTCTAACCAAGCTAAAGAAGAACTTGTATGAAAAAACTTCAATGCTCTAAATAAACAAATTGAAGAAGATTTCAGAAGGTGGAAAGATCTCCCATGCTCATGAATTGGGACAATCAACATAGTAAAAATGGCCATCTTACCAAAAGAAATTTACAGATTCAATGTAATCCATGTAAAAATACGCACAGAAATCTTTACAGACCTAGAAAGATCAATTGTCAACTTCATATGGAAAAAGATACAGAATAGTTAAAATAATCCTATACAATGAAAGATCTGCCAGAGCATTTTCCATCCCTGGTCTCAAACTGTACTATAGAGCAACTTTAATAAAAGTGGCATGGTACTGTCCTAGAAATAGGCTGGTTGATCAATGGACTCAAACTGAAGACTCAGCAATAAACCCACAGACCCAAGTATACTGGATTTTTGATAAGCCAAAACCATACAATGGAAAAAAGATAGCGTCTTCAACAAATGGTGCTGGTTTAACTGGATGTCTGCATGTAGAAAAATGTAGATAGATCCATATTTATCACCTTGCACAAAATTAAAGTCCAGGTGGATTAAAGATCTCAACATAAAACCAGACACACTAAATCTGTTAGAAGAAAAATGGTGAAATAGCCTTGAACTCATTGGCACAGGAGACAACTTCCTGAACAGAACACCAACAGCCCAGGCCTTAATGTCAACAATTAATAAATGGGACCTCATGAGGCTGAGAAGCTTCTGTAAGGCTGGAGACACTGTCAAGAGAACAAAGCGACAGCCTACAGACTGGGAAAAGATCTTCACCAACCCTACATCTGACAAAGGTCTAATATCCAAAATATATAAAGAACTCAAGAAATTAAACGCCACCAAACCAAATAACCCAATTGAGAAATGAGGCTTGCAACTAAACAGAGAATTCTCAACAGAGGAATATCAAATGGCTGAGAAACACTTAAAGAAATGCTCAACCTCCTTAGTCATCAAGGAAATGCAAATCAAAACAACTCTGAGATTCCATCTTACACCCATCAGAATGGCTAAGTTCAAAAACTCAAGTGACACCACATGCTGGAGAGGATGTGGGGAGAGAGGAACACTCCTTCATTGCTGGTGGGAATGCAAACTAGTACAGCCACTTTGGAAATCTATCTGGTGCTATCTCAGAAAACTGGGAATAGGGCTTCCTCAAGACCCAGCTATTCCACTCCTTGGAATATACTCAGAAGATGCTCCAGCACACAACAAGAAAATTTGCTCAACCATGTTCATAGCAGCCTTATTCATAATAGCCAGAACCTGGAAACAGTCTAAGTGTCCATCAGTAGAAGAATGGATAAAGAAACTGTGGTACATATACACTATGGAATACTACTCAGCTATTAAAAACAAGGAATTCCCGAAATTTGTGGATAAATGGATTGAGCTAGAAATGATCATAATGAATGAGTTAACCCAGAAGCAGAAAGATTCAAATGGTATATACTCACTTATATCTGCATACTAGCCCAAGGGGCATGTCTCACGAAAGCCTTCCCTTACCAGGAAACTGGGACAGAGGGGAGGACATCCTATTGGGACTCTAGATGAGAGAAGCATGGGAGAATAACAAAGTAGAAGGATCCAGAGGGTCCTAGAAACCTACAAGTAGAACATTATGATAGGCAGATTTGGGCCCAGGGGTCCCACTCAAACTAAGGCACCAGCCAAGGACAATACAGGTGGTAAACATTAAACCCCTACCCGGATCTAGCCAATGGACAGAACAGTCTCCACACTTGAGTGGAGAGTGGGATATGACTTTCTCATGTACTCTGGTGCCTCACATTTGACTATGTCCCCTGGAGAGGGAGACCTGGTGGCACTCAGAGGAAGGACAGCAGGTCACCAAGAAGAGACTTGATACCCTATGAGCATATACAGGGGGAGGTAATCCCTCTGAGGAACAGTCATAGGGGAGGGGAATAAGGGGAAAATGGGAGGGAGGGAAGAATGGGAGGATACAAGGGATGGGATAACCATTGAGATGTAACAAGAATAAATTAATAAAAAAAGATCAACAGTTAATAAATTGGACCCCATGAAACTGAAACGCTTTTGCAAGGTAAAGGACAAGTTAAAAGAACAAAAAGAACTGGGAAAAGATCTTCACCCACTCTACATTGGACAGAAGGCTAACATCCAAAATACATAAAAAACTCAAGAAATCAAACACCATCAAACCAAATAACCCAATTAAAAATGGAGTACAGAGCTAAACAGAGAATTCTTAATGAAGGAATATTGATTGGCTAAGAAACCCTTAAAGAAATGCTCACTGTCCTTAGTCATCAGGGAAATGCAAATCAAAATGACTCGGAGATGGAGATCTTACACCTGTCAGCATGGCTAAGATCAAAAACTCAAGTGACAGCACATGCTGGCAGGGACATGAAGAAAGGGAAACACTCCTCCATTGCAGGTGGGTTTGTACAACCACTTTGGAAACCATTACAGCGCTTTCTCAGGAAATAGGAAAACAGTGCTACCTCAAGACCCAGCTATACCCTCTTGATATTTTTATTAGCATTATGGCTAATAATCTGAAAGAACTTTAAGATACTAGACAACATTATTTTTAAAGATTTATTTTTAATTTCATGTGTGTGTGTGTGTGTGTGTAAGAGAGAGAGAGTGAGGTGTGTGTGTGTGTGTGTGTGTGTGTGTGTGTGTGTGTGTGTGTGTGTTAGCACATGTATGCCTATACATGATCTTATGCATGAAGGTGCTCATGGATGTCAGAGCATTGAATGCCCCTGATGCTGCAGTTACAGTTATTTGTGAGCCACATGACTGGGTGCTATAAACCTAGCTTGGGTACTCTGCAAGAGCAGTAGTCATTCTTAATCTCTGCGCTATCATTTCAGCCCATGAAGAACGTTCCTTAAAAGAACAGTATACTAGTTACTTTTTTCTTTAATTATTTTTTTTTTTTTTACAATTTATCCATATTACATCCTGATTGTTACCCCTTGCTCCTTTCTTCCTGCATCCACCCTCCCTCTCTCTTCTGCCATATTCCCCTTCCTGGGGGCGGGGCCTTCCTCCCCCTCCCCCTCCCCCCCACACAAACAAAAGGAGAAGAAATTTACTTTAGCTCAGGACTTTAGAGGTTTCCATTCATCTTACTTGTCTGTATTGGGTCTGGGTCCCTGGTGCTGCAGAACATCATGGCAGTAGGAACGTGTGACACAGTATGCTCACTTTCAGTGGTCAGAGAACAGCAGGAAGCCAAAGGATAACTTTCAAAAGAGCAGTTACACCAGTGGCCTGCTTCCTCCAGCCAGACCTCTCCTGGGAGAATTTCTATCAGTTCCCAGATACCAGCTGGGAAACAGTAGTTAATGAAGGGCCAAGGAAGCCATTTCATATGAGAGTGGCACAGAATTTAAGCCCAAAAGGTGAGTTTTAAGACACAATACTTCTGGTGCTACAGAAGCTACTCAAAATAGTTATGATATTATTCCTTAGCATTTGGCTAATGACTTAGATACATCACCTCATTTAATCTCACAAAAAAAACCCTGCAAGCACCAATTTTACAAAATAAAGAAACTAAGGATCAGAAAGGTGAGTAATTCATTAGGGGAATGCAGTTAATTATTTAGAACAGTTAAATGTGCATATTACAGCTTTACTGAATTATCTGTACACTCCTAACTGCAAGGTTCAGAATATCTGTAAGGTGGACCTGAGCCAGACTCCAGAAATGAACAACCATACAACTTTTCTGAAATTTTGATTTTTTAATTGTTATTCAAACCACTACTAGGAACTACTTCAGGACTCCACACACTCGCTACCCAATCCTGCACAAGAAGCTGGGAAGTAAATAACAGCACTGGGTCTCTGTCAGGAAGGGGATTTGCAGCTGAAATCAATGTAATTAATCTGTTACTTAAATAGTCTAGAAACACTCAAGCCCTAGGGGTGGCCAACATCTAAAGAAACAGAAGAAAGGCAGTGGGCAAAAGTCATGAATATGTAAAATGAAATAATAGTTTTCCAGAAAGGGATATGGGGATACATTCTAAGGTAGAAAGGCACCACAAACAAAAATACACACTCATGCAATCCCTATTCCTATCACAACTTCCAGGAAAGAAGTGTTTCAATGTACTATAAAAAGTTCACTAAACCAACTCTTTAATTATTGAAATCTAAGTCCTCTATGGCTTCTGCATGTAAAGCAAATGTGGTAGTCTCTCCTTTAGTCGCACGTTGATCTGTATATACTCATTTAGCAGAAGGAAGCAGTGTGTTAATGAAACCAGGAAGCCCAATGGGCAGTCTTTATGTACCTCAAATAAGGATTTTAAAAAACATGTTTTTAGCTGAAATAGAATTGCAGCACTTCCCCCACTCCCTATGATTATGCTCTATACACACACTCCATGCTTTCTTCCCACCCTTACCTCCATACCCTGTTTTGTATGAACACCAGACTACACTCAAGGACAACTTTAAAATATTAACTGTGGAAAATTAGTAGCTTTACAATTAAAGGACATGGGCATGCGACCTATCTAAAGAGAGCAAACATCAACAATGATGAGGAATTACTTACAGTGAATATGAAACACTAGTTTTATTCTACTAAGGATACAAGAGTAAATGTGAAATGTGTTAGAGCCATTTTATGGTTCTGAATTTCCTGCTCAAATATGATATTAAAAATAAATTAGCCATTACAATTTTCCATTAAAATATCTCAATTTCCCCAGTGTTCCCTGAGACTGGATAGCAACGTTTTTACTTAAGCAACACTGGACAAATTCATTAAAAGATGCTGGAGGGAACTTGTCAGTACTATTCTGGGGATGGGAGACTTGACTGCAAGTCCTTTCATCTTTATTTAGGCTCTTCTGCTCTATATTTCCTTTCTGAGAAAGAATTTATCTCCCTCTAAAAACATGTTGGAGAAAATGGCAGTACCAACCTATATCATAATGCAGTAATCTATGTAATTAAATTATTTCATGGATCAATTGCAATGTGCAAATTGTGAAAAACTGTGAAATGTAATAATATGTCAGACATTATAATTTCTAATGGCTTATTTATTCTTCAAGGGTTTTACGCATTGATGCTCATTTGACTTCTTTGAACAAAGAAATGTTTGCTGGTCTGCTTTGGTTCTTCATTCCTTAGACAAATTATGCAGAGAGCATACTCTTTGTAAAGCGTTGTGTTACAAGCTATTGGTGATAGTAACACAACTACAACCTGTCTCAGCTTCTAAGGAGTCTACGGTCTAACACAAGCAGTAGGCTGTGTGTTGTAAAAGGAAAGGCACTGAAAATGCATAGGACAGGTTTAAAGGCCATCTCTGTCAGTTGCCAACTGGTTCTCTGGTTTTTTTTTTTTTTATATGTGCTAATCAAAATAAAAATGTCTTTCTGTAGTGATTGTCATGAGATAAGCTACATAAAGTG
The DNA here is from genome assembly GCA_907169655.1 of Acomys percivali. Classification (NCBI taxonomy): domain Eukaryota; kingdom Metazoa; phylum Chordata; class Mammalia; order Rodentia; family Muridae; genus Acomys; species Acomys percivali. The sequence goes on from OU015756.1 coordinate 79,531,497, forward strand.
CCAAAAAATTCAGTGCTCAATCAGTGGCATTCCTTTCTCCTAGTAGAAAAAATAATAATCAGGGTAATATGTGGAGAATATATAATCGTTGCATAAAGAGTACAGCAAGAGTTTTACTATATATTCCTAATATAATGGGTTTCAACTGAGGGGATACATATTTAAAAGCATCTGAAAAGCTTTTGCAGCTCTCCCAATTACTACATTTCCCTTTGAAGTCCAACCTTCCCTCTTCTGCCACTACACCCCACTGTGAGACATCCAGGATACTATAGAGAAATGAAAGGCTGAGGAGCAAGAGCAATAGGAAACAAATAAAATATCTCTCCTGTAGGCACCGGTGCTTTCCATTCACTCACGACAGTCATAACACTGGGCTAGGTGGAATGCTTAAGTTGGTATTCTGTCACCTAAGACTTTCAAATCTTACGTCACAACAAGTATGATTTTGAAGGTTTTCTGTTCCCAGTAACTAACACTGTGACAGTCCTGTATTAATCACCTTGAAGATGTTACCCACTTGAAGGATAAATTGCGTAATTAACCACCTTGTATCAAATGTACTATTATTTCCAAGAGTTTTTATTTGTTTAACTTATAACACACTTTGTTACAGCTGTTACTATAACAGGCATCTGTTAATAACAGCAGTAGTCAGGAGACGAGGGTGTGCCTCCAAGAATGACACCTATAAGGAAGGAGCACGGGAAGAGGTGGAGTCATAGACATTCCGACAGGTATAAGGTGGAATCTCAGAGTCATTTTTAAAAAAAATATTTGTTTTAACACATTATTTAGACCTTTATATTATTAAATACATAAAATAAACTACATACATACAGCAAGAAGAACCAGAAACAAGCAGGAATTATATTAATGTTACATTCCTAGGGTTTGGACTATTTGTATTTGGCAACTTTGAAGAAAATATCTTTCCTATCTTGGTGAGTCTAAAATTCTGAATGTAAATCAGTATCTGTCATATCTTCTCTCTATTCATTGGTATAGAATATTGTATATTGATGCAAAATAAGTGTAATTTTAATTTTAATACATTGGTGTAGGATTCAAATTTAAGATTATTCTCCATACATATTATATATGTATATAGATAGATATAATTTCTACTCTAGTATGAGGTATTGTACTCATAAAACTCAGTCATTTTTATTTGCATTTCCCTTATCACTAAGGACACTGATCATTTACTTAAGTGTTCTGAGCCATTCTTACTAAAAGTATTCTCTGTTTTGCTCTGTACCTCATTTTTATTGGATTCTTTGGTTTATTGGTGCTTAATTTCTTGAGTTCACTTTATATTTTGGATATAAGCCTTTTGTCAGATATAGAGTTGAAGATCTTTTCCCAATCTGACTGCTGTTTTTCTTCTATTGATGGTGTCCTTGGCTTTACAGAAACTTTTCATTCATGAGGTCCTAGTTAATAACTGTTGATCTTAGTGTCTGTGTTGTTGATGTTCTGTTCAGGAACTTGCTTCCTGTGCGACGAGTTCAAGGTTATTCCCTACTTTCTCTTCTAATAGGTTTAGTGTATCTGGTGTTATGTTGAGGTCTTTGATCCACTTGGACTTTAGTTTTGTGCAGGGTAATAAATAATAGTATTTTAGCATTTCTCTACATGGAGATATTCAAATAGACCTACACCATTTTTTGAAGGTTCTATCTTTGTTTACATTTTATGGTGTTGGCTTCTTTGTCAAAAAGTCAAGTGTCCGTAGGTCTGTGGGTTTATTTCTGGGTATTTTATTAGATTCTATTGATCGATCAGTCTATTTCTATGCTAGTAGCATGCAGCTTTTATTACTATTGGTCTATAGTACAGCTTGAAGTCAGGGATAGATATATGTCCAGAAGTTCTTTTATTGTACAGAATTATTTTAACTATTTTTATAATTATTTTTCCATATAAAGTTGAGGATTGCTCTTTCAAGGTCTATAAAGAATTGCATTGGTATTTTGATAGGGATTGCATTGAATATGCAGATTGCTTTTGGTAAGATGGCCATTTTTACTCTGTTGATCCTACTGATCCATGAACATGGGACATCTTTCCATCTTCTGATGTCTTCTTCATTTTCTTTCTTCAGAAACTTGATGTTCTCATCACACAGTTCTTTAGTTACACCAGGATATTTTATATTATTGTGGCTATTGTGAAGTGTGTGGTTTCAATACTTTCTTTTTAAAACAAAAGTGATAACACGGGTTGTTGAGGATGTGGAGAAAGGGGAACACCTGAATTCTGTTGAGAGTGAAAACTTATGCATCCACTTTGGAAATGTATCTGGTTTTATCTCAGAAAAATGGAAACAGCTCTAACTCAAGAGCCAGGTATATCACTGCTGAGTATATACCCAAAAGATGCTCAACCATACAACAAGGACAAGTGCTCAACTATGTTCTTAGTAGCTTTAGTCATAATAGCTAGAAACTGGAAACAACCAAAATGTCCTGCACGTGAGGAATGGATATAGAAACCGTGGTACATCAACACGATGGAATACTATTCAGATATTAAAAACAAAGACATTTTGAAATTTGCAGGCAAATGGATGGTACTGGAAAAGATCATCCTGAGTGAGGTTACCCAGTCCCAGAAACACACACATGGTATGTCCTCACTTACAAGCGGCTTCTAGCCATTTATCACAGGATGAACATATTACAACTCACAGATGCAAAGAAGATATATAACAAAGAGGACCCAAGGGAGGATGCTTAAATCCCACTTAGAAGGAGAAATAAAATGGACAGTAGAAGTGGTTGAAGAGAGGGAACAAGGCAGGAGAGGGAGCACAGGGTGATCAGACCTGGGGAAAACACAGGCAGGAAGACAGAGGGCATGCAGAGAGAGAAGGAACCGTGGACATCGCTGTATCTGACAAGCTGGAGACCTCAGGCCGCGGAGGCTTCTGGGTGGATGTGAGGGTGACTCTCGCTGAGACTACTAGTATCAGGGGTCATGGAGACTGAAGAGGACACACCCTAACTTGACAGGATTCTTAGTAGAGGACACCACCCCACCCACAAAACCTCCGACCCCAAATTTCCCCTACAACATAAGATGTGCGGGGATAAAGGTTAAGCAGGGATTGAGGGGGAATGTCCAACCAATGCCTGGACCAACCTGAGACCCACCTCATGAGAGCAAGCCAACCCCTGACACTACTAAGTATACTCTGCCACACTCGTAGACAGAAGCCTAGCATAACTGTCCTCTGAAAGGCTCCAGCCAGCAGCAGATCTAAACAGATGCTGTCATTGACAAACAGTGAGTGAAGCTTAGGGAGTCTTGTGGAAAAGTGGGGGAAAGATAGAAGGACCTGGAGGGTACAGGAACGCCACAAGAAGACAAACAGAGCCAAATAGCCAGGGTCCAGAGGAGCTTGTGGAGACTGAAGCGTCAACCAAGGACTCTGCATGGACTGGACCTAGATCCCCTACACAGATGTAGCTGATGGGCAGCTCAGACTTCATGTGGGTCCCCTAGTAAGGGGAGCAGAGGTTGCTTCTGACATGGACACTGTTGCTTATAAGACAACACTCGATCATTCCTCCTGATGGGGCTGCCTTGCCTGACCACAGGGGCAGAGGATGCTTTTTCTCAGTCCTGGTGCAACTTGATGTGCTTGGGTACACTGGTGTGGGTCCCCCCCTTTTTTTGAGAAGTAGAAGAAGAGGATGGGGGAGGAGGGTGGGAGTGTGTGACTGGGAGGAGAAGAGGGACGGGGATATGATCAGGATGTAAAGTGAACCAAAAAAAAAAAAAAAAAAAAAAAACCCAAATGAATGAATGAACAAACGAATGAATGAATAACGTAAAAGGGGTGGAATCTAACAGGAGAGAGGAGCTACCTTAGTGAGAGTTGGGAGCAGATTTGTATGGGCTCCACAAGACTGGATTGGCGGCTTTGTCCAGTGTTGAGGTGTCAGAAATGCACGGAGCGGTAGATGCTGTGTCAAATTCAAAATATTTAGTTCTAAAACATCTTTGAGAATGCCTGAATTTCATTCATCACACAAGGAGATTTGAGAGGAAAAAACAGACGCGATGAGATCCGAGCTTTACTTCCAACAGATAAACTTTCCATTAGCAACATGAGGAGAAGGGCAAGCTTGGGAGCACGGATATTGCCCGGGTCACTGGTGACTGAGCTCTTAAATGGTGGCAGGGGCAGGAATAGAAGAAACACCTCACGAATTGTTAGAGAAGAAAGCGACAGCCCTGGTAAGCCTGGCGAAGTCAATCAAGAAGAGAAAGTTATAACAGAGGAACCAAAGTTTGGTGATATGAAATAACCATCCCATTTACAGATGTATAAATGCCAAAGGGAAACTATATTGGCAAAGTAGAATATTCAGTTAACAAGATATCTAGGTCTAAATTAGCATTTGAGTTATTATGAAAAACATCAGAATTTATTAACATTTTTCTCTCCGTCCTGTCTGTATCATTCCCTGAAATGGCTGGTATCAGAGGCTTCTCTTGCAGACATCTAGGCTTTTGATCACTATCACTATGAAAACTATTTTTTGGTCACTATCCCAATGGAAACAGACCTCACCAGGAAGCATACAGGACATAATGTCAAGGAGATTATAATCCTCATAATTCAGGGTTGAAGGGAAGACCAAGATGTCCATTTTATTAGAAGAAAAGTATTCTTACATCATCATTTAAGAATAATTCTTAGATTTATCTAAATAGTTATTTATGGTCTTATATGCCTATTACCAAAAATTTTTTGCTACTGATCACTTTCATTTTAATAAAATTTATTTATTAAAAAATTTAGATTCACATAGGTGTACAAGACATCCCAAAATCCCAAACTAGTCTAATATACAAATTGAAACCATTAAAAAAAAAGAAGAAGAAGAAGAAGAAGAAAAAGAAGATTCACATGGGAACAAAACTTCAAATGGTGGTGATAAGCAGTACCACCTATGTAACTATGGAAACCTTCTGTTTGTTTTCTTTAAACTTGTCCTTTTTGCCTCCCACATGGATTATGGTGAGAAATATATGATTCATAGCAATTGAATTTCTAATAGGTATATGGACATTAGAGACAGAAAGATACTTGTACAGTCTGTTATGAAAACAGAGCTTTAACTACTAGAATTTAGATTTCCACTCCATTAAGGAAAGTCGCCTTATGTAGAGCAATGTGGAAATGATGCATATTGTTCCTCCTTAAGCAAGTTATGACGACATATGTACTGAAGTATATTTTAAAGCACAGCTGTATATGAGAATGCCCACGTTTATATTTTTCCAGAAATTTCATTTCAGTAATTAGCTTAGAAAAATCATTCAAGAAATTTTTACGGATAAAGAAGTATGTGACTCAAATAAACTAAGTTATTAAACAAATATTTGAAAAAATACTAGAGTAACCGTGGTGAGCCATGCATCTGTGTTTACCAAACTTCCAGAGAAGCACAAAGTCATGCACCGAGAATCAAACAAAGTGAAGGGTGAATAAGCAGGATGGTGGGAAGAATAGGATACCCAGGGCCTTTGATGGTAGAAAAATACATGTGATTTGAATTGAAACCAGAATAAAAGTAGCTTGTAGAATGGGGAATTGGAGGGGTCATAAATCATATAGGCACTTCTTAGCAGACACTTACTGAGATGTCCTATGAGTTGAGAAGGCAAATCCGGTGCCATTTAAAGCTTTTCCCACTCGTTTGAATAGCCTCTTTCCTCTGTCTATCACTGCGTACCCTCCTGCCTTGACTATTCTTTGCCTGGAGAATTCCAATTTGTTTTTAAAGACTCAGACTAATGCATCTTTAAGTTTCCAGCTCGTCCTGACATCTTCCATTGCTCCAGGACGGACTGGCTGTCCCTCAGTGTCCCCTCTCCCATATAACAACTGTTTGCTTCTAAACTATAGCCGTGGCTAGAAGAAGCCTGGGTCATATTCATTGTGATGCCTTGGCACCTTTTTACATCTGGCATGTAGTAGATATCCAGTAAAGAACCCTCCTAAAAGGGTGAGATGATTTTTTTTTTACTCATCTTCAAAGAAAGAACTCTGTGGAAGGTGACAATGATGCTATCTTTGTGAAAACTGGGAAGTTACCAAGAAATTTTTCTAACATCATGAGAAACGTTAGTGTTGAATAAGACTGGCTTGGAACTTTAAGAACCAAAATCTTTATCAGATCACAGAGTGATCACTTTCAGGGATTATCATGCTTAAGTGTATAATTATATCTGTTTAGGATAAATTACTTTTACTTATCTCTTTATCTCACCTTCATTTTTATCATGGAACTGCCCTACTGTTCAAAGAGTATTTTAAATCACTCATGCTGATATAAGAACAATAAGTAATTAAAAGGGCAAACAAAGATGATTTATAAATTTGAATAAGTGAAAAAGCACTGAATAATGATTTTTAATGCATGCATCTTGATAGTTAAATTCACATGTCAAGTTTTAAGTAACTAATAAATGATTAAAACTTTGGCTACCTTATTTACTTTTTAGTGATTAAAGTGTTATCTCATAATGTGCGAGTCATGAGCTTTGTGAACTGAACTAGCAGGTAATTTTTGTTAAGCACTGATTTAATACTCTGGTTTTTCCCTTATCTGCTCCAGTGCTGTACTTACGACGGTTTTAGCAATTGCTTTATCAACAGTAAGCAGGTTTCAGCATTTGCAAGTGTCCTTTTACTATCTCCACAATGGCCAATGCAAAATCCACTTTTGTAAGGAAAATCACAACCTTTGAGTCTTAACTCAGTTAGAGGCCCTTGAGTGTTCAGTGATGTGAAAAGTGACATCTATCTGTGAATTAAGAAACCTTAATTACACCAAGAGTGTACTTCATTACATAATACATAATTCAGGAGAAGATTCCATATGTTGAAAATTCAATTTAACTTTGAGGTTCAAATTTACTCTCTACTTTTAATCATTTCCAAGGCAATTTAAAATCTGGACAAAAACTTTTGAGACTTTCTCCCTCATGTAGTCTAACAGGCTACACAGGTCTGCTGCAATGTATTTCGTTAGATGATTTAAGATCGCTAAACACAATCACAAAGATATTGTCACTTTGGCAACTCAGTGAGCTAAGGCTGAGTATTCTCTAGGCTTCCAGATTTATCCTTTCAACAGACACTGATTTCCAAGCCAGGCCTTTCCCAACCTTCAAACTATCCTCTATCACCTTCTCATTATGATTAATGTCTTATCAGGAAGTACTGTCTATTTACATCTCAGAAGCAAAGAAAATATTATGTTGAATCAAACTAAATAGAAAATGGTCAATGCTAAGCATTTCTTGAGTTGACTACCATTCTCTGCTGGCAACTGCTGTTCAAGAACTCATCTAAAAGATGCCTCCAGGTACAAAAATCAAAAATAGCGAGTGATAGCTGAAACAAACTGGACTTTATTTCATCGGGCTTAGCTTCTTCGGCGGGTTTCAGCAACCAGCTCCCGTCACAAAATTTATCTTCCTTCTTTCTCTTATTCACCATTCACTTGTCTTCCAAATGCTTTTGTGAGTTGGCAAATCTAGGCACTAACTGCTCAGTGGATGAACTAGATAGAAAAACAAGCTATTAAGCCAAGGAAGACAGCTTTATTAGAAAATTTAGCTGAACAGAAAAGTGGAGAGAGCTCTTGTCCAGTGTCCACCCACCACGAAGCCTATTTAGAAGCTCTTTAGGGGGATATTGGATGTCCCCAGGCTTGCAGGGTACTTGGAGACTCTCAACTTGATGAAACATTTCTGTTCTTAATCTACCCAGTCACAAGCTATTTTAAGAATAGTGATTTCCTCTCCACTGGTTATTTAAACTACCACGATACACAACCAACAGGCTGGATGTGTTAGCTGTCCAAACAGCCTGGTAAAGTTAGATATGGTGTTCCTAATGATCACCTTCAAAATTAATCCTTGAGAAAGGGATTTACTAGAAATAATTGTTTCTTTGTTTTCACCAGAGCATCCAGTCTCGTCTCTGGCCATGTGTGAAGCCCCTCTCACCTGCCTTCTCATCTTCACACAAATCCTTGGGCTCCTTTCCTTTCCTATAGCATCCCAGGTAAACGCCAGCCTGCAGTGCTGCCCACCTGCTCCTTTCTTTCTTCCTAACATACTTTCAACTCTCACTGACAAGTGACAACATAGGGCCAAGAGTTCCTTTAAGCTACCTTTGCAAAGGGCTTTTCCTCCATAGACTTTCCGATGTAACGCAGCCCCTTATAATGAAATTATGTCCATTTCCCCCCCCACACACACACACCTTTTCTTTAGTACTTATTTTTGTACAGAACATTATATATTTTGTCTGTCTTTTTCATTGTACTAATAACATTTGCAAAGCTGGAGAGATGACTCAGAGGTTAAGGGCACCGATTACTCTTCCAGAGATCCAGAGTTCAATTCCCAGCAACCATATGGTGGCTCACAACCATCTATAATGTGATCTAATGCCTTCTTCTGGCCTGCAGGTGTATGTGCAGGTAGATCACACACACACACATACACACACACACACACTCACACACATGTATGTATGTATGTATGTATGTATGTATGTATGTATGTATAAGATTTCCATCACTGTGACAAAACCCTTGAAGGTGTCAAATTTTAAATGAAGAATGGATCCAGTGATCTGGCTAAGCACATAAAGCATTTGTTACACAAGCCTGGGTAGCCTGAGTTCCATTTTCATATTACATTGAGGAAGGTAAGAAATAATGCCTGAACGTTGTCTTCTAGTATCCATACACACTACGACACTCTCTTACATGCATATAACAATGAAAATTTATTTAATATCTTGGCTTGTTTTTGACTCATGGATTTCAGTGGTTTCTGACTATGAAGTAGCTGGTCCCATTGCTTTGGGTCCATGACAACGTATAATAACATGGTAGGAGAACATGGTGTTGAGTCTATGGTATCTGGGAGAGGAAATGGCTCATGTCCAATACTCTCTTCAAGGGCACCCCTCTTGTGACCTAACTGAGGCCTCAGTTTCTAAAATTTCTTCTCTCTCTCTCTCTCTCTCTCTCTCTCTCTCTCTCTCTCTCTCTCTCCTACCACAAGAGAGTGACCAGACTTTTTAGCCAAACATTAACTTGCACATTTTTCTTTTCTAAGATAATGTAAATGTAATTTCCACAGTGTCATAGATTCATACCTAGTTTACTTTCTTTTTTCATCCCCTATAATGGGAGGCTTATTACATACTGAGCAACTTTTTCTTGATAATTGGCTTTTTCTTTTTCTTTCTTTCCTTTTTATAACTTAAAATCTCTTATTCAAGTAAGTCCCTTTTAAGGAAAAAAGTATGAGAATGTTTTTTCAGAATAACACTGGTGATACCATTTTCATACCCCTAGCTTCTGATGGTTTCAACATGGAACTCAGATTTCAACTCAAGCAGCCCAAGGGGAACTTCTCAATATTCATGTCACAGTAAGTGGTAATTTTCTCCATAGCATATTCCATTTATAGGAATCCATGAAACAATGACCAGTTGATTAAACTCTGTTTTTCCCACATTGTAAATTCCAGAAGATAAAAAAAACTGATAAAGTTTGTTGTTATTAGTTACTTTCTGGCCATTACATATAATTGTGATCTGCTCAACAAATATTTGAAGAAAGACTTTCCCATAACCTGAGGAGATTGAATACTTGTTGGGTAATAAATAATCACAGGGAAATAAGGAACAGCAATGAAAAGAAAGAGAGGAGTAGATCAAGTGGGTAGTCATTTACAAAACCATAACACTCTTAAAATAGTTTAAATTAAGCTCATTAATTTTATGAACACTTGATCTGGAGAAATCCTTGTCTTTTATACATAATAGGAAAGTGGTTCTGGAAGAATGCAACATCCTCTAAGTATCCACCTAAGTATCACACTCTTAGATGAAGCCTTGGCACATGATTCAGGCTTCTACCAGTTGCAAAAATAGAAATCAGTAGTGGAACAAGTTATATCAAGTGCCTACAAGCCTCCTGATGATGCCTGGGTTGGATCGGTCTCAATACCTCTTCTCTTTTGTGTTCCAGCTTTGCAAATGCTGCTTAGATTAAGGGCCTAAGTCTACTGAATATCAGTGTCTGCCCTTCCAGCTCATCTTCTTTACACTGTAGTAAATGTGCACAATGAAATATCAGTGTTAAGAGCTCTTCAGAACTTGATACATCTTGGTTTGACAACTCACACCTGAAATCTTGTCCCTGTGCCTGAATGAAGAGGATTACAGGAGTTAGAGGCTAGCCCAGGGGAAAAAAATGACAATAAGCTCCAGAGTCACCTGGGCTACTGGGGACCCTGAAAAAAAAAAAAGAGCGAAAAAAGTTCATTTCTGCCTACTCAGACTAATCTTTTAACCATCTTCCTACAGTCTCTTCCACAGTCATAATCAACTTCCCCCGATATAGCACAGTATTAAGTGACCTGAAAATTTTATATAACTTGTTTCCAATGCTTGGACTACTATATTCTCTTGAAATACATCTATTAATTTTTCAGATTAAAATAAAATAAAAGGGAAATCATTCTGGAAATTTACCTAAGTAGTTAGTAGCTTCAATCATTGGAATTTATTATAATTCTGTTATAGCTCATAATTGGTAAATCTTTATGATTTCATGGAATGTTTATTGCACGAAGGCTTTAGGACATGTGGACCTGCCTAAGGTCGTAGATAGGAGTGTACCCATAATCATATTTCTATAGCTTAACACAGTGTATAGCAGATCACACTAGTTTGTGAATGTTCCATTAATAAATCAATACATGATTATATTTGAATAACATTAATCATACTCTGTGATTTGAATGGGTCCTATCTGAGATAAAGTAAACATTGTATTCCATCAGTAATGTGGGACTCAAATGTTGAATAAGCTCAGGCTCAGGTGCTTTGCCCACTGAGCCATCACACTGGCCCTTCTACAGAAGTAAGGAATAATCTTACTTACTGAATGTCTGCCTTGGTCTTCAGCAAGGGAGTGACCATTATCTCTTCTTTCTTCTGTACAGCACCATGAATAACTGTGGGCTGCATTTTATCATATTTTATCCTCTTCATGACCACTGGATAAATACTATGAGTCATACACACAGTTTTTACTACAGCCTTTCCAGTGGATATTTTTACTCTGACAAGCAGATAAGACTAATATTTGAGATACTAAATAACTCTCCTGTGTTTAACAGACAGGACAAGTAAAGAAACTTACTTGCAAAAACTGCTCTTATCTATTGACATCTTGATAATTTCCTTGTCTTTCTGTTTCATTGATGGAAGACATGAAGTAGATATTGCTAAATTTTAAAACTTCAAAGCTATCCGTGGTGATCACACCTTTATTCCCAGCACCTGGGAGGCAGAGGCAGGTGGATCACTGAGTTCGAGGCCAGCCTGGTCTACAGAGTGAGCCTAGGACAGCTAAGGCTACACAGAGAAACCATCTCAGAAAACCAAAACCAAACCAACACAAAACAAAAACAGAACATAAACAAACAAACAAAACAAAACCCTTCATAGTTGTTGTTCAGTATGTTTTAGGTAGAATATTAGGGCCTGAACCTAAATATACTTTCTTTACTTGATTTACCAACAACCTCTAAGAAAATCTCTTACCAATTACGAATTTTCAGAAGGGGATGACACAAACTGAGACTTAAAAATAAATAAGCTGGCATTAGAGAGAGAGAGAGAGAGAGAGAGAGAGAGAGAGAGAGAGAGAGAGA
>OU015756.1:79543281-79560147 GCA_907169655.1 Acomys percivali
AGAGAGAGAGAGAGAGAGAGAGAGAGAGAGAGAGAGAGAGAGAGAGAGAGAGAGAGAGAGAGAGAGGGTAGCCAGACAATATTTCTAGTAGAAATGCTATAACATCTTCCATGGAAAAGTCAGCTGGGATAAAATCATCATGGAAGCAGAGGGCAGGGAGAAGAGGACAGGAATGAAACCAGAATCACAGACAGAATTCAGATCATGACCTAGTTAGTTAGTATCCTGACAACTCAGGACGTCTTAATGCTTTTGAATGGTTTCAGAAACACATGAGTATAAAAGTAAAGTACAATGGTGGAGATTTTCAGGGGTTTTAAAAAAAATCACTGTTGTTAATGTAAAGATCAAGCTATAGATTGATGTTAGAATGGCAGAGGGAAGAAATTTTTTTTAAAAAACAGAACTAGGGAAAGGCTGCCATTTGACATGGAAGAAAGAGGACTAACCAGGAAAAGCCGTTATGCTTTCATGTGAGGAAAGAGAAAGAGTCAAAAATTAAACTCTAGGCTTATGTGACAAGGTGGTTGCTAGGGGGAATAAAGGAAAGGGTGTTTCTAAAGACAGCAATGTAGTTTAAGGTTTATTTGAAGCAGGTGATAATACAATTTAGCTCAACAGAAGGATGTAAGCTCAGTAGAGGAAGCTGAAATTTGTTGCAGAGGAAGGCCATATGCACAGACCTTTGGGTCAAAGCTGGTAATAGGTCGTATAATAAAGAGGACCACAAATATTGAGTTATTTGGAATATCAAAAGGGTGGAAACTTCAACAGAAAACAATGAAGTGTCAAATGCAACAGGAAGCTTAAAATTATGTTCTAAATGGTTTTTGATGATTGCTTTATATAACCCTGACCTCAAAGAAGATGTTATATTGCTTTGGCATATTACTTGGTTTCCAGTATCGTCAGAAGTGGTCAACATGTGAAGCAAAGTGGCCCCTGCTTTTCTCCAATTATTTATACCAGTGGAATTTTATCAAAATTAACATGAGTAGAAGGCTTGATGGAACAGAATAGTAAAAGGGAGTGAGTTCTGGGGTGACCAGAACTCCTCTTCCATATCTATGAGACAGTTCAAATGTACCGCAGAATGTACACATTTGTCTCATATCTCTTCCTCCTCCTCCTCCTCCTCCTTCTTCTTTGGATTTTCAAAACAGAATCTTAGGAAATAATTTCTTTACTTATTTTGTTTTAGCATATCTTATCTTATCTTATTTTCTTTTATTTATCACTAAGAAACCTGCTAGTTTTTCTTTTTTCCTTCTTTTTGTTTTTGTTTTGTTTTGTCTTTTGAGAAAAGGATTTCTCTTTGTAACCCTGGCTGTCCTGGAACTTACTCTGTAGACCAGGCTACTTCAAACTCAAAGAGATCCACCTGCCTCTGCCTCCTGAGTGATAGAATTAAAAGCACTAACACTACCCAGACCTAACCTGATCTTTCTTATTAGCAGACTTGGATTTTTATATTAACAAACTCTGACAGCATTGGGCAATTGCCCCCACTTTTCTGTGATTATACCCTCCAATCTCTAAAATAGGGTCAATAAATAATGCACACTCTTTCATTGAATAGTGTCTAGCTGTTACTCAAGACAAGTTATGTATATTACTATGGTCATAATATGTACTATTATTTTTAATTTAATTTTATTAATTTATTCATATTACATCTCAATGGTTATCCCCTCCCTTGTATCCTCCCATTCTTCCCTCCCTCCCATTTTCCCCTTACTCCCCTCCCCTATGAATGTTCCTGAGGGGGATTTCCTCCCCCGGTATATGCTCATAGGGTATTAAGTAATACGTACTATTATTAACATCTTTAATTCCTGTCAACTGGTAATGTTAAGAAATCCTCGCAAGACATTAGTGAAATCAGTCAAGAGTACTAGCTGTTCAATCAGAGGACGCAATGTGGATGCCCAGTATCTGTATGGTACCTCCAATTATTTTAATTACAGTGACAAGGTATTTGATGTTCTTTTTTTACCTCTGTGGGCACAAGCTGAACATCTGGTACACAAACACACATTCAAACAAAACACTATTTATGTGTAAAATTAAGTGAATTTACAAAAACATGAAAAAATAATTTTTGCCCCAAACAATTATGGACAAGTAAGTGTAGATCCTCACAAACTAAAACGTTTTAAATGCATATCACTTGTGTTCATCAAGGGAGAAATGTGAGAAAAGCTTTAATTTTCTTTTTCTTTTAGTTCCATAGGCAAAGAGCCCATCAACTCTTATCGAAATAAATTACCAAAACTATTACTCAAACTTATTACACAATTGTATCACTACTCTAGATGTTACATGGTAAAAGGCCACAACATTTGTAAAACAGGCAAATGAATAATAACAAAGTTTTACCCCAATCTTCTAGTCTGCTCTTCACCATAAATATTCTGAAAAATGCTGTATATGCCATCATCAGTTCCCCTGCTAGCCTTTAGGTTTCCCTGGAACAAACGACTTCCATTTCATTCTTCCATCTTGAAAAAAACTAGTTCCTATGAAGGTCACATTGACCTCTCTGCTGCTAAATCTAAAGGTCAATTTTCAGTCCTGGTCCTGACACATAAGAAGAACTCAATAATGTTGGTTCAATGACCACTTTATAATACCTGCTATTATAATGTCTGTGCTTACATATCTAAACCCTCCAATGGTGTTTTGGTTGATGTCAGAAATGTTCCCTATAGGGTCACGTTTACAGCTGTAACACTGGTTTGGGGGTTGTAGAGACTGTTTCTCAGAAGTGGGTTACAAGCAATAGCTCTTTAAGGACATAGATTGGCCCTGTTCTCGGCCTCCTGATCCACACAGATGTGTGGAGCTTCTCCCTGACGCTCTGACTACCATAAAAATATGGCGTGAATTTTCCCCTAACATAATTAACTGAAACAAGGGCAGAACAAGTATTTCCTCCCTTAAATGTTGTTTCTGTCTTAGCATTTGGTCATAATTATTTTAAAGGTCGTTGATACAACTAAATTACATAGACCCCCCCCCAAGAGGAGAACTATCATTCACTTCACCAGAGCACATCATTTGGCATAAGTATGCATTCTATAAATTATATATGAATTCATGGATTTTTCCATAATAAAGTTCGCTTCATCCATACTCTCAGGAATAGCATTTTCTGCATTTATGTAATTCGGATGTGCTTCCTTTGTCTTTTCAAGGTTCTTTGTTAAGATACTTGAAAGTCTGTCAGTGGTCTTCTGGGACCATAAATGCTCTTTGAGATCACCTTGAACAGCTTAAGCTTATCTCACACTAAATCTACGGCAGTTCCTCACATCTACAAGCATGGCATGTACCCCTGATAATTTCCAGGTTACACTTGCGTTATTTTCTCACTGACCTACCTGTTTCTCTTCTGCCTCTACTGCATACAGGTAACAGAGAGGGAACGATATGAGGCTCTGAACAAAGAAAGCCAACAAGCTGCCTTCCATCTTGTAACGCTCCTATTTATTGTCTAAACATTATGCTACTTTTCAAGCTTAAACACACAGAAACAATGAAATAGCAACATCAGCAGTGATGTCTCTGGAAGAACCAATGAACAGACTCGTGGTCTCCATTTTTTTTTTCAGTTTGGAAACAAGAGAAGTCAAGTGCTTCTGAATTTCCATAAGTTTTAAAAATTGGAGCCTATTTCTTAAATATAAAATTTTGGTGGCCAGGGAACATAATGATCAGGCAAATTAAGAAAAAAAAACTCTTAAAAGTTCAATAGTTCATGTTTGTCTTTGTTCTATAAACAGTTGCATTCTTTGAAATTATAGTCTATGACCATGTTTGAAACTTTTTGATTAAAATAATCTAGTAAACAAGAAGTTTCCAATTATAATTAAAAATTTCAAACACTTTGAAACCTTTTTCTTCTATAATGCAGCTATTTTCTGCAGTGAATCTGCATCCATTGTTTCTCTAAAGTACTTTAGCATTCTATCTCATTTAAAATTACTAAACAAAGATGTGTTAGTCAATATAAATCCAGGAAATGGCCATAACAAAGCAGTTAAATAGAAACAGTAAATAAACATACAAAATACCAGCCCTCTCTTTGCTGTTCCTTTCCCTGTAGAGCCAGCACATAGGATGAAGGATTATTGCTTAGTCTTCTTCACAACTGGAGATTGAATCATTTGACCCAATCTGGCCAACAGATCTGTAAGAAAAGCTCCAGAGGAAAGGGAGTTGAGCCCCTAGGTAGACTACAAACTTGTCAACTTAGCTCTGAAGATTGGAGGTTTACTTTTTCTGTATCCATTTGGACCACTGTGAATGACACCATTACTACCACAGAGGTTGGAATTAGAAGGCTTGCAAGAGCCAAGGCCCTCACTGATTTTACTAAGCCTCTGAAGCACAGTCCACTTCTTATCAGGTAGTACTTTTACTGCCTTACTGTTTAAGCACTTTAAATTAAATTATTCTGTTATATCAAAAAGTCTGAGGTTATACAATTACTTGAACTATGTACTTAAGCCCAATTTCTAATCATCAAATTCTAACAAACAAAGGCATTCGTGTGTGTGTGTGTGTGTGTGTGTGTGTGTGTGTGTATTCACTTTTTCCTTAAGCAAAAAAGTCTTCCTATTTTCTATCAATGATAGATCTGTTTATAGCAGTAATAGAGATTGTATTAACTAAATTCATCGTGGCTTTTCTTAGGATGTAGGTAGTTTTAGCAACTCCCTCCCATGGCTATGTGGATACACTCATAGTATTTAGATTTTCTCAGAGTAGTATGGGTAGTAGTTAAGAATATAAGATAGAACCAAGTCATTCATCTTATCTCTGAGAGGAAAAAAAATGTTTTAAATATGATAAGATGTCACAACCTGTTTTCAGGGGACACCTTCAAATGATCTAAAGCATTCTTTTGTTTGTTTGGTTGGCTTTTTGTTTTGTTTTGATTTTTGTTTTTTTTCCAAAACAGGGTTTCTCTGTGACCTCAACTGTCTTGGCATTTACTATGTAGACTAGACTGGCCTTGAACTCAGAGATTCACACTTTTTATACAGGATAATGGCTCCTGAAACCTTACCTTGCATCCATATACAAGGTGATAGGAAATCATACCTTATCAGACACTAATAGTGAATATGCTTCTTCATAAAAGACAATCACTTCAACTATCCAACTCTGCCCTCAACACAATGACACTATACTTTGGATCAAATGAATTCTAGATTTACAGTCTGATTTTCAATATGAGATACTCTATTTACTCTATATTTCCTTTTAAAGAGGCACACTCACTATACCTAGGATTGAACCTTTTGTAGGAAAGTATAATGAATGGTGCAGTGTGATGGTTCTTCTTGATGATCAACTTCACTACATCTTGAATTAACTAAAGTCCAAAAATGGAGAGGGACAACAGTGAGGGGTTTTTTTTTTTAGCTAATTTGAACTTGAAAGAAGCACATCAAATCTAGATCTTGAGGCAGGAAGACACAGTCCTTTAGTTTGTGTCTTGAGTGGGAGAGACATACCTTAAACCTGAGCCACACCTTCTGTTTGAAGCCTATACAAGGATATGGAAGTAGGAAGCTCCCTTCCCTCTCTTCCTGTGTGTGTTTGCCTTGATAGCAATTCCATTCCTTCCCTGACATTAGAGCCTTCTTCAAGATGTCAGTCTTGACTAAAGACCAGCTGAGACATCCAGCCTTGTGGATGAGCAACTTCTGGATTCCTAAACTTTCTATTCACAGCCAACCATCATTAGATTAGCTGGACCACAGCTTGTAAGTATTGTAATAATTCGTAAAACATGTGTGTGTGCAGAAACTAATTAAAGACATGAGAATTATACATAGCTGTTAAATGACCAGATATCCCTGTGTACGATAGACAAAGGAAATCTTCCATAAATGTTGTGAGTTAAGAACCATCCAAGATGTTCACTGAAAATTTCAACTCTTAGTATATGCTGACACTTGGAAAACATTTGAAGTGCAATATTAATTGCGATTATTATTATTACTACATTGTTTAAAGTTAATCTATGAGGCTAGAGGGATGACTCCTCAGTTAACTATACTTTCAGCACCTGCAGAAGACCCAGGTTTGTTTCCCAACTCGCAAGTGGCATCTTAAATCCATACCTCCAGTTCCAGGGGACCAGATGCCCTCTTCTGACCCCCATAGGCACCAACACACACCTGGTAAGTATACATATATGCAGGCAAAGCAGTCATGCACATGCATCTAATAAATAAAATATTTTAAAAGTAAGTGTATGTGTACTTGTACATTCTTGTGGTATGTAGCATTGGTCCTTTAAATCAGGGATCATGTTTATTGCTTCAGTGTGATCAGCGCGTCAATGAAGAACTGATTCATTAAGAAATTTATATATTGAAGATGGCGGTGCCTAACACACACCTTGTTTGATCATCAAGACAGCAATGACTATTCCATAATCCAAGGACTGATCTGAGAACCACAAAACATCAACAGTGGTGACCCACAGGTGAGAGGCATACAAGTTTTGCAGAGCACAGTTGTGTCCAGCCTCTGGCCACTGGGTAAAACCGCAAAGTCCCCAGTCTCCACAGAAATGAGCAAACAGCCACAGTTCTGCCTGGTGAGCAGCCCTTGAACTTCCTAGTGCACAGAACTAGCTTGAATCTGCAATATCACCAGTGTCTGTGGGTTCTAGCACTGAGCAGTTCCCACAGTTGGGATCACAAGTATATCTGATCTCAGGTCTCAGAAAAAACACAGAAAGTTCCAAGGTCCAACAGGCATTGGGCATTCACTCCAACCAAAGACATCACAATGGGAAGAGGTCAACATAAGAACCCAAGCAACAATCCCCAGGACCAATTGATGCCACCAGACACCAAAACTGGCAGTTCCACCACCACAACAAGCCATGGATATTCTACCTCAGCTGACTCACAAAAGGAGGATTTCAAATCTGACACTATGAAAATGATAGAGGCCTTAAAGGAGGAACATATACCCCAAACTAGAGCTGGGATACACAAAGAAAGAATTGAACAAATAACTTGAAGAAAGTACAATCAAACAGGAGAAAGAAATGAATGAAAGGTTTCATGACCTAAAATGGGACATACAAGCCATGAAGAAAACACAATTTGAGATAGTCCAGGAAATGGAAACCTGAGAGGAGAGGACAGGACCTACAGACACGAGCATGACCAATAGAATTCAACAGATCGAACAAAGGCAAATTTTAGGTCTACAGTGAGACTTATTTTTTAATGCAATTAGGAAATATTTCAGGTATGAATGTATTTTTAATCTGTCAAGTATTTGGGACTCTACTATATCATAGTTCTAACATACTACCCTCATCCTCTCTCCTAAATTTATACCTAAACAATAGCGATGTTTATAGAAGTGTCCCAGCTTTACTACTAATACATTAAAGTAATTAGCTTATCAAGACTGTTGATGTTTAGTAAAGTCCAAAGCACTACCAGGACTAAGCCCCTACACTACCAGGAGCAGCTATGACCCTCCCTTGAACTTCCACCCCCAATATATTTTCTGGTTAATTTGTCAGTATTGTCCTCAAAGAAAAGAACCCCCTTTTATTGGCAGGTGCAGACAAAGCTTAGAAATGCTATACAAAAAGGACTTAATAAAAAAAAGAGAGATGGCCTTGCTGAGAAGGTAGTTCTTTCTGATTTTCTGTAATAGACTTCATTTTGCCATGAAATTAAATTTATAGTATATCTGCTAGACACTGGGGCTCCAGCAAAGCTTCCCCGTTCTCTGCTTTGACATTAAAGCAGGCACTTTCATGGGGAGCCATTTCAAGCCAAATAACTGCTTATGTGAGCCGTTTACAGAAAGCCTTTATTTAAAAAAGAAAATGGATAGACACTACCATTTCCAGAAACCGTTAGTATACAGTGGCACATTCAGATTTTGTTTCCCCTGGAGAATATTCCTAGAAAGACAGATGTAACATTAGACAATAGAAAGCTCTTTGGCCTAGTACAGCACCTCATGTTTATTATTCTGACTCAATCTAGCATTTATTTGATGGTGAGTTGCAAATAAAACATCAAAATTCTATTTCAACTGTGGGCAGTTTCATCATAATAAAAACCCTGCCTGTGGCTCAGCTACAAGTCAGACTGCATCAGGTGGAGGGGAGTGTTAGGCGGAGTCCTATCAGGAATCTGTTGCAACAACCATAGCAGCTAGGGCAGAGAAAACTTCCCACCACATACCTAACGGCACAGTAGTGGGAGTACAGACTAACTTACAGCATTTGAAGACCTATGGTAACTTCAGTCTTCATTTATACAATCAACTCACAATTTAAAAGAAATAGAACACTGAAAATTCAGATTGTTAAATTGAGAGACAAACTTTGGAATCAGAGCGATTGGTTCATCAAAGAAAATTGTAGATTTTATTTAAAGCTCATGCATCATAATAAAAAAGCCGATTCATAGTTTATAAAGATAGATTTATCAGAAATGAGTAATAAAATTGTTAAAAACAAAGTTTTTTTCTGGGTGAATAAAGTGGGTTGCTGGATAAGAGTGATTTCTGCAGAAGCATAAGACCTGGTTTTAAATCCCTGGATCTCATATAAAAACTAAACATGGTTGGTCACATGTTCACGTGTAACTCCAGCCATGCCGGGAAGCAGAAGCAGCAGGCATGCTGAGATTTCCTGGTCATTGGCTTAGGCTCAGGTTCATTTCCATCTCAATAGAAACAGGCACAGAATAGCCAATGTCCTCCTGTTCTCCTATAGTTTACACACACACACACACACACACACACACACACACACACACACACAAACATTTGCATGTGCGTGCGCTCATGCACGCACGCAGGCATACCCACGCGTGCGCATTCATATGTAACCCCCCAAAAAAGTATGTAAATATAAACAATTTTAGTGGTATTCTCTTTTTATTTAAGTGATTTATTCAGAATACATCTCAATTGTTATCCCCTCACTTCTACCTTCCCATTCCCCCTCTCTTCTGCTTTTATCCTATTCTCCCCCTCCCCCAGGTCTGTGACAGAAGGGGACCTTCTCCCCCACCGTATGATCACAGGACTGATAGGCCTGTGATCATTTAGTGTTATTCTTAATCAAAATCGCCTGCTTTAATTTCTCACTGCTAAATGCCAATGCCTACATTCAAATGTATGTATGACATATGCATCAAGCCTGTACCCAAACCAAGTCTTTGACACTCAAACTCAAGATCTATCATCCTCATAGAAGGATGTACAGCTTCTAAAACAGACCAATCACAATTAAACTTAAGGTTTTATTTTAGGAGGGGGGGGTTAAACTTTTAACCATGCAGAGATCCTTGGTTTGTCTGTTAAACAAAAGCCTTCTGACCTGAAGCCTACATGTTGACTTCCTTACTTCTGGGCATTTGACAATAATGTACAACTGAAATACCTCAGAGCACAGACATCCCAAAGGCACCGAGGCAACGAGTATCGTGTTTCCAGAAACGATACGGTTAAGAGGAGGTGAACAAAAGCCATCTACAGCAAACTGTTTTTGTATGATTAATCAATGTCGGTCCTCACAAGTAAAAGAAACCCTTGAAAGTTTTGGAATGCATAGCCTACAGCATGGTGGCAAACTGTGAGTAGTGGGGACCTGGCCAGCTCGCCTGGAAGGCAGACATAATGAATGCACCTGCTCATCTGAGAGGCAGCTTTGAGCCAAATTTTGACAGAGACACATGGGTGTAGGAGCTGGATGGTACTTGAGTGTGATTTGGGTTTATTGCCTCACTTTAAATGTGAGAAAACTGCATCTCAAGAGGCAGCATGTCTTTCTAGAATTCATAGATCACTACATCCATATATATATATATATATATATATATATATATATATATATATATATGGTGCAGGAGAGTAGATTTTGCAAACATTTAACATGAGAAGAAATATCTATGGGCTAATGCAGGCTTCTGCCGCATGAGTTCCAAGTTGTCACATTATTCAACCTCTCTTCCTCTATCCCTAAAGTGGGGACAATATTTTAGTTCCATAAAGGCTGAGAATGAAAAATAAACAAGTTATATCCACAGGTATTTTTGAAGCATAAATTGATATACAAACATGCCCTTTTTCATAGAATTTCTTTTGGAGTGGTTGAGTTAAAGTCATATCTAATGCTATTTATGTGAGGGATGGTCAGTGAGGTGAAGAACACCAGAAACGCAGCATGGCTCTGGAAACACCTCCTCCTCTAGGCACGGCTGCATCATTTCCTAGGATGAGGGATGCACTGCAGGAATTGACACGCTTTTACAGGAACACAGCATCATCCCTCAATATTCTAGAGTCCATTCTCAGAAAATGCACACCACATACACATAAACACCAGACTTTCACACGACAGCCAAGGGTTCTAAAATACACCCCAGTTCATGGCATTGTACAATGCAAAATTCTCTTTCAAAAAATAATCAATCCAAATGAATAATAAAATCCTTCCTATGTTGTTGTTCTTTTTTAATTTATAAGAACTGATACCCTTAACCATACATAAAGTAGCTGTTAAAAATAATGATGAATTTGGGTTCTAAATTCCACAGCAGCCTCACCACTTAAAATCAAAGAACTAATTAAGCATATCCTAACATTTCAGACTAACTGAATAAATTTGACAACATAAATCCTTGTAAGCTCCTGATATAGAAATAATAGATCAAAGAATGAAGAGAATAACTACAAATAAAATGAATACCTATAAGAGAGAAACTTTACACATGTATACGTACATGTGTGAAAAGCTCATGCATTATCCCTACAGTCTTAATTATAACCTGTCCAGTCCATATAGTATCACTTGCGTGTATATTTTCTTAGATGACCATGTGACCCTGGACAAGCAGTTAGTGCTAGTGCATTCTTTCCTGGGGAAAATCACCTCCCCCACTTTCAGTTTTCCTCAGTTGCCTATAGTTCTTATGTAGGGTTGAAGACTTGTGGGCTCTTCTGTGTCTACTCTGGCATGTTCATTGGTGTCATTCTTGTTCGACACATGCTTGGGCAGTCATTAAAACTTATGGCTTATTGCAGGAAACATACAACACTAATACCCTAAGCCAGCACAATCTCTAACAATATATAAATATCTTAACTTTATCCATAGATAAGGGTAGCATTTACTCCTCATCAAGGAAATTTCTCTGCACCACCAAAAAACTCAAGGAATGTTGTGGAAGAAAGGGCAGAAAGATTGGAGCAGCCAGAGATCACGGAGTTTACTGTAAGATTTGTGCTCTAGTAATACCCAAAACACTTTGTGCTTTCGAGACATTTTTTTCTGGGGGTTTCCCGTTAGCTTGAGGCTCCTTGCGTGAGTGTGGCTGCCTGGCTGGTGTGTCTCGGGAGTCCTTCAGTCCCCTGGGCATTGGGGTTGTAAGCATGCTGCTGTTAAATGTGTGTTCTGAGGGTTGAACTCAACTCTCTAGTCTCCATGTTTCAGTAGCAAGTGCTGTCCCCACAAATCTCTCTCCCCACTTCTGGAAACACTTTTAAAATTCAAAATCAGCAAGCTGAAGTAATTCAGTACTATTAATGTAAGACAAAATTGGATTTTTCCTTTGAATAAACTAATACCACTACTAAGTTATTTCTGGGAACCAAGAAATTCTGGTACTGTTTGGAAACTACATTTATTCATAGGAATGCATATTCTTACATTTGCGTGGACAGTTCAGGACTGATTAAACGTGTTGTATGTATTTCTGTCTAAATACATCTTGCAGCTGAATTGTAATTACTGTGTATTTACTGTAACTGAACACTTTAGAACCGTCACCTTACATCAGAAGTAAATTGTAAGATGTCATCAACTTTTAATTGAAGAGCATTTTATTGTGATAATGAAGGGCCTACAAACAAATCGATAAACATCTCAAAACCTTCATTCTCATAATGGTATTATAAGTCTCTCTATAGGCACATCCTCCCTTACATTAATTATTTAATTACAGAATTGGATTTTGTGGGTTTTTTAAAGAAAGATTTGTGGTTTGTTCCCTCTTGTATCTATATTTCTGAACATACTTTTTAAGATTAATAAAAAGAAAATGATAAGAAGATACCAGATAATAAGATGATAAGACACCAGGCAGCGGATATTATATTATATGAGATTTATTAAATGATCATGGAGAGAGAAGGAAAGGGAGGAGGAGTACCTCAGAGAGAGAGAGGGACAGAGGCAGAGACAGAGAGAGAGGGTAAGACAGAGAGTGTAGAGAGAGGGACAGAGGAAGAAAGAAAGGGGGTAAGAGAGGGAGGGGGTGAGGTAGGTCTGTCCTTTCATACACTGGGCAGGGCCACAGTCCCATGGCAGGTAGGCAGTGACATCACAGGTAGGCAGACTGAAGCAGAATCCTAACATTTCTCCCTTTTCTTATCATTAAAAAATAAGGAACGTTGAATTGTTTTTATATAAGGTAAGAAACATATATAAATGTAGGTAAGGGAGAAAAGAGAGAGAAAAGCAATAGCAGCAAAAGGCCCAGATTATTTGGTCAAGAGGGAGGAAAAGTTCTGCCTTGAAAGTTTAGGGTAGTGGATGGGGTATGTCAGCCATGTCCTGCAGCAGATAAGGACTAGGGAGTGCTGGGAGAACCTGGAGCTGTGTGTCCCAGGCCTGGAGCACATCATTTCTGCCTTTGTAAATGGATAAGGGGCAAAGTAATCATCTTAACTAGTTCCTGCTGACAGCAGGGCAGTCATCGGGGGTTAAAAAGGCTGAAATGTTGGCCAGGTTCTGGAAGAACAGGCTATTGCATTTGCTATCCAGGGTCTGAGAACATCTGCAGCTGGGAAGGGCAAGGCAGATGCAGCTAGTGTGATCTGTGAAGCTAGCCTGGAGCACCTGTGGGCAGCTGCTTTGACGATGTCACAGATGTAGGGAGTCTGGCAGGTACTGGAAATATATGTGGGCAGAAGACAAAGTTAGTAGGTCAGGGAGAAAACTCCCTTTAGGTGTACATTTGAAACTCTTGAGAGAGCAAAGAGAAAAGGCTTGAAAATAAGGAAAGAGACGATGCTGACAATGTTTGAAAAATTTGGGAGAGCAAAAACAAAACGTTGGAAAATGGGAAACTTCCTTCCATTTTACCCTATTGTTGGCAATAATAATAATGGTTTAGTTTTGGATCTGTCCCAATTTGGTTGCAGCGGCGTGTAAGCTTAGCAGCCCTTAATGTGGGCACAGGGATTTGAGATTCTCCAGAAGGCATTCCAAAGGTGTGCTAGGAGGAACAGGCAGACATTTCCCATGAGGAAGTGAAGTGGGTAATCCAATCCGTGTGGGCATCCCCAGAAAGGATAGTGACTCAAAAAACAGGTGTACAGACTGTTCCAGAGACTTGTCAGTGCTGGACAGCAACCAAAGAGCGCACCTCTGCAGCTGAGCTGGCCTAGGAACACAGCCGCCTACCTAGTGCACCAGGAATTTTTGAAGGCCAAACAGCACCCGGGGTGACTGTGTCAATTCTCACCCAGTGCGAACTGTTCTCTTTGTAGGTTAGCGAGAAGGACCAGCTGCAGTCATGCAGACCAGGGTTGGGTAACTCTGCTCCCAGTGAACCAGAGAGTTTTCAATGGTCTCTCTGACAAAGGGAAGGGAGAATCCAGCTGGTGCTGAATGCAAAAAGGTGTCTAGAAACCTACAGGAAGAACATTATGAAGGGTGTATCTGGGCCCAGGGGTCCTGCTCAAACTACGGCACCAACCAAGGACAATATGTGCAGTAAACTTCAGACTCTGAACCACATCTAACCAATGGACAGGACATTCTCCACAATTGAGTGGAGAGTGATGACTGACTTTCACACGTACTCTGGTGTCCCATATTTGACCACGTCCCCTGGATGGGGAGACCTGGTGGCACTCAGAGGAAGGATAGCAGGTTACCAAGAAGAGACTTGATACCCTATGAGCATATAGAGGGGGAGGAGGTCCCCCTCAGTCACAGTCATAGGGGAGGGGAATAAGGGGAAAATGGGAGGGAGGAATGGGAAGATACAAGCGATGGGATAACCATTGAGGTGTAATATGAATAAATTAATAAAAAGGATATTTAAAAAATAATAGTCCTAAGCAAACTCCTAAAAGAAAAAAAAAGGTGGCAATCAGGTAGTTAGGTGAGGGAAGTTCTAAAACCAGTGAACGGGGGCAGGGGAGGACAGGAGAAGGAATCGTACCCTCAGAGATAGGAGATAGGTGAGAAACTCAGGCTTTAAATTGGCAGTATGTATCCTGTTTCCATTTGACCTGAGAGATGGATTTCCTGTAGCTTGTAAGTTATCCTTTTAAGTTCATAAAGGGAGATAAATTTTATAACACGTTAGCATCATCGTTGTTTGAAATCTGTGGTGAAATACACATTGTTAGACACGTGCACACATTGTAGGGAGAAGGCAGTAAACATACAGCTAGCAGAGGCTTGGGGAATGAACTTTGTGGTAAAATCACAAATACTCTTTGAAGTGAGCTTAGGAGAGGCAGAAGCCCGATGGAACTTTTCTGACACCCGTGAAACAGTGACATGGGGAGGACAGAAATCTCCTGTGGAGCAGCAGGTAAAAGCTCACTTTAGCATCAGTACACATCAAGAAAGAGAGGCTCCCTCCTCTCTTTAGAAGACTGGATAATTTAAGCACAATGATAGACATTTTAAGAAGGCAAGCCAAAGGAAATTTTAAAAACCTTTAGCTTAGAAGTATGATAGTGGATCAAATAGTGGAATGCTTTTGCCATAGTTAGATTAACAAATTAGAGCTCTATTGATCAGTGTCAATAACTCAGAACAGTTAATGCAACAGTAGCATAGCAACAATACAGCAACAGGAAGAAATAAAGCATCATTTAGACATGTTGACCATCATAACTTGTATTTATTAACTTAAAACACTTTCTTAGACCTTCTAACATTCATAACTTGTATGTATCAACCTTAAAATGCCTTCTTACACCCTCAGACATTCACAAAACATCATCTTGGAAGCTTTAAGGCATAGGCGAAGTTTCTGTAACCAGTTACTGCCCTTTAGCTAAAAGAATGGTAACAAGGTAGACTGTATCTACACCTGAGAGCTAAAAGTTTGGTCTCCTGCATATGAAGAGAGCTGGGAAGGTATATGAAGCCTGTTTATCTTAAATGTGAGTTCTGTAAGACAACCGTGTTTGCCTTTTTAAATAAGAGATCTAGTATCTAGTAGCCTTAACTAGCTAATGAGTTGACCAATAAACCAACATGGCAGGTTACTTTGGGATAATGAATTAATTGTCCCTTTTCTAGCTATCAAGCTAACATCAGCTTAGCCTTCAATGTGATCAGAGACCTGAGAAGGATAAATTGTAACCATGTACTAATAAAAATGACAGAGATGACTAGTTAGTCACATCCCAAATAGACAATTGTCCCAGTTGTTTCCTGTGGCATCATGGCACCATGAGCAGAGACAGTCTTGCATCAGGAACAGAAGATGAGAGGCTATTTTGTGTAAGTTGAACATGGAAGAGACTGACCTCACCTTGTATTCAGCAACATTAGACAATGACTCTCTGGGTGTCCAGTTTGTTCACAGGTAGGCTGAGTCATACCAGAGGGCAAGACATTGGGAGCAGTTTTGCTTAGTGTTCAGGATACCACAACCCAGGGTTGAAGTCACCTACCATTGTGTCCAAATCTTATGAGACCTTGGGAACTACTGTTATGATCTGGGAATCTCTTTTTTTTACATAATAAATTTATGCCTGTTAAATGCCATATTCAGTAGATCTCTGACAAGTTTGAGGGTTGGCATATTTGAGTTAAATGATCTTTGTATCTAGTTATCTGTTTTAAACCATACTTTGTAAACATAAAATAGAATGTTACTATTTCATTTTATGTTTGGTCTTTAAAATATAAATCACATTGGTTCTAAGCATGACTAAACTACATTTTTGAACATATTAAGGACTCAATCATTTATATGGCCTTAATATTAAAGCTAGGAGTTTAGGTTTTATCCCTGTTAAGTTGGAGCCCAAAAAATATAAACATAGTCCATAAAAGAGAGCAGAGCAGTTTCTTTAGAAAATAAAGTTAAACATGTTTTAAGGCAGTGATTTTAGGCTTTGAGAATGAAGGTAGATCATAAAAATCAAGTTTTAGCATTGTAAACAAATGAGGGTTAATACAGTAGAATAATTTTAAAAACCGTATCAAACCCATTAGCCAGGAAGCCTGTAGGTGAATCCAGGGTAGCTGGGGACAGGAGGAACAGCATTTATTTATTTGTCTAGGGATTACTAAAAACATGAATTAGAAACAAAAACATTTTGTATCAGGCTAAAAACATAATCTTGAAATAAGAAACACTTTGAGTCAGGGTAGGCGATGACATCACAGGCTGGCCGACTGAAGCAGAGCCCTAACATTATTATCAAATGCACAGTTAAAATTCAGGTTTTATGAGAAGGAAGTTAGTTAATTCAAAGATTAGTTACTAGGAAGGATATTATCACTCAGTATAGGAGAGGACATTATTTTTTAAAGTGTTACAAGAGTGGAAACCCAGTCAATACTATATTGGTTAGTAGCACGGAGCTCAAGGCAAGCATGGTAGCACACACGTATAACCCAAGTTCTAAGCAGAGAGGAACAGGTGGGCCTGTGAGGCTCACAGACCAGTCAGCCAGAGAGCTGCATGCAGGCATTGGGAGAGTCCCTGTCTTAAAATGAGGTGGGAACCCTTGCCAATTAATGACTCCTAAAGTTGTCTACTGATCTACACACACACACACACACACACACACACACACACACACACACACACA